>BDMB01000027.1:296207-413737 GCA_016859785.1 Macrotyloma uniflorum
TGAGCCAAAAACGCACCAAAACATCCTCCATTGAGCCATCTCCCACTTAGAAACCCAAAACCCAAAAATAACATCATTTCACTCGACCAACCCCATATTTCCAAGCCACCCTAAGATTTTGGTTCGAGAAAAGTTGTCCAGATTGAGCTATGACCGAGACCCATCCATTTTTGGCTAGTTTTGGCTAGTTTTTGGCTCGGTCAGAACTTGATCTTGCATTTTGGCTTAGCCATCTTCAACTTTGCCCGAACCAAATTTTTACCACTTCATTCTTTCATCCATTTGAACACATCTGTCCGTCCAGAATTTTGAAAATCAAAAATATTTTCATAGTTGACCGAGAGTGGTGCATTTGGTGTACCAAAACCTAGCCAGATTTTTGACTCTCGACCAACTTTATAGTTGACCGAGAGTGGTGCATTTGGTGTACCAAAACCTAGCCAGATTTTTGACTCTTGACCAACTTTGTTTTCTGTACAGATTTTACAAACCATGCCTTTGTAAAAAGTGTTTGTTTTGTTATTTACTAACATTTGGTGCAGCTACTTCACAGTTTTGACCAACTTGAATTTTTGACCCAAGGTGAGTGCTTTTAACTTGATTTTGAGTTGGTTAAACTGTGAAATCTGTACTGATTTTCATTGCATCTTTTTAATTAGCATTCTGTTTTCCATTTCATTCATACCATATAGATTCTAACCCCATTTAGGTTCATTTAGTTTTAACTTGATTTTTAGGTTGCATTTCATTTATTTCATGCATTTTTCACTCATTTGAATCACACATCTCTTATTACTCTTTACTCTTTACTTCCTTGGATTGATTCTTGGTTATCCACTATATTACATTACTATTTGTTGTTGGAAACCATTATTTGCATAGAGCGCACCGCGACAAAAGTGCTTTATCAAATTGGCGCCGTTGCTGGGGAAAGAGTGGAAAGATTGCACATAATCCTCCAAGTTCATCAAATACAAAAAAGGTGACATTCAATGTTGGTAAAAAAAAAGAAGGAGAGACTCATGCACTATCCCCCACACCTACATGGGCGGGCTATGCACCAGTCCACTATGGGCAAGGCTACCCGCATTCCACAACCCAATTCCCATATGTCTCCAATATCACACCTGCTTATTATCCTCAACCCTATCAGCCTAGGATGCCACACCCAGCACCATCTTTCAACCAACCACAGTATCATAATACAATGTCTCAACCTAAGCAAGCTTGGAGACCTAGTCCTAACCCAAACACTAACCATAGTTTCAATCAGAACCCTAGCCCAAACACCCATCAAGGAAAAAATAGCAACACTGATAAGAAATTTGTGAATTTCACTCTAATTCCTATCACTTATACAGAGCTGCTGCCAAATCTTCTCCGCAATGAATTGGTTGCTATCTGTCCCATGAAGCCTATAGTACCCCCATACCCCAAGAGTTATGATGCAAATGCAAAGTGTGATTATCATGGAGGGGCTATTGGACATTCCACAGAAAGATGCCTAGCTCTTAAGCATAAGGTGCAATCGTTGTTTGATTCAGGATGGTTAAGTTTCAAGCAAGATAAGCCTAATATTGAGAACAATCCATTAACAACACATGAAGGTGCCTCTGCGAATGCCATAGGGAAGGAAGAGAAGAATCAATTAGTGAAGGAAGTTGGTGAAATTCAGACACCTATGCGCTTCATTTTCAGCGAATTGTGCAAGTACAAGATGATACCATGTGAGTATGAAGAGAGGGATATGTGTTCTCTTCATCCCCAAGCCCAACATTTTATTGAAGATTGCTCAGAGTTTAAGCAGATGTTGCAAAAGTTAATGAATATGCATTTTGTGCAAGTCAGCTTTCCAAGAAAGGAAGAGGAAGTACTGATGAACTCAAATGGGGAGTAAGACTCATTTTTACCTAAGCCATTGGTAATTCACTTCACTAACAATGCATCTACGCTCATGCCCCAAGGACGACAGCCTATTGTGATGCGCATGCCATCCCCTTTTCCTTATAAGGATGAGAAGGCAGTCCCTTGGAAGTATGATTCGTATGTAAGGAATGAAGTGTCTCAAGAACAACGAGTGAATGAGACTCATGATATTGATGCATCAGCTATTAGCAATATCTCTGGCATAGGTAGCATGACTAGGAGTGGCCGACTGTTTACACCTCCCGAGTTGAGGGAAAGTATAAACCACAGAGGTGAAGGGAAAAAGGAGCAAATTATGATAAAAGAAACGAAAAATTCCCCAAAAGAAAAGATGGTTCAGACTGAAGAAGAACCTAGAAAAAAAGGAGGACAGGAGAGGAAAGAAGTATCTGATGAGGAAGCATGTGAGTTCATCAAATTCATTCAACAAAGTGAATATAAAGTGGTAGATCAGTTGAATCGCATGCCGGCCAGAATTAGCTTGTTAGAATTGCTAATGCATTCGGCCACTCATAGGGAGTTTTTAATGAAGATTTTTAAAGAAGCACATGTGGAACAAAATATATCCCTGAACAAATTTGAAGGAATTATCAGCAACATCACTGCTAATAATTACCTTACTTTTACCGATGATGAGGTTCCAATTGAAGGGAGGTCATAACAAAGCTCTTCATATTTTAGTTAAATGCATGGATCATATTATAGCAAGAGTGCTTATAGACAATGGTTCATCTTTGAATGTCATGCCAAAAACCACTTTGGAAAAATGGCCCTATGATGTATCTCACATGAGACCAAGTGCCATAGTGGTGAGAGCATTTGATGGAAGTCGGAGAGAGGTCATGGGAGAGATTGAGCTCCCAGTCCAAATTGGACCCTGTATCTTCCAAATAATGTTCCAAATCATGGACATTATACTTGCTTATAGTTGTCTGTTGGGCCGCCCTTGGATACATTCCGCTGGGGTAGTACCCTCCACTTTGCATCAAAAGTTAAAATTTGTAATAGAAGACAAGTTGATTATAGTCTCTGGAGAGGAAGATTTACTGGAGAATGGGCCATCATCTACCCGATACATTGATGTTGCGGAAGAAGCGCTAGAGACTTCATTCCAGGCTTTGGAGATTGTAGATACGGCTTATGTCAAATCGATTCCTACAGAGCCTCATTTGTCAGGTGCATCTTTAATGATGGCTAAGATCATGCTGAGAGAAGGATATTATCTTGGAGCTGGTCTAGGTAGAAATGGAAAAGGTTCAGTGTTTTTGTTGAAGATGGAAGATAATAAAGGTCGATATGGCTTGGGATATAAGCCTAATCGAGCAGACAAAAAGAGAATAATAGAGGAGAAAAGAGAGAAAAGTCTGGCTCGTTTGGAGGGACGTGAGTCGAGGACGAGCAGAGTTCCCATCTTTGATATCAAGCGAAGCTTTCGGAGTGCAGGCTGGGTGAATTTGGAGCAGGTGGCTACAGCTGAGGATGATTCTAACTTCGAGAGCCCGAGTCTGGTGCATCCATGCCCTCCTAATATGGAACTCGCCAACTGGGAATCCCGTGAACTACCCATGGTGTTTAGTTTAAAGACAATGTAATTTGTTCTTGTTTTTCTTCTCTTTGTCTAGAAATCTTATTGCTCTGCCCAAGGCTTTAGGATGTTTTGTTTGGGCACAACTCTTATCTTGATGTTAGCATTAATAAATTCATTTCATCATTTCCCTTGTCCTTTCTTTGCTTCTATACCTATGTTGGCCTATTCATTTCTTTCATAACCTTGAATAATGTAGATCTAATAGTGAATCCTATGAAAATAACAATGTCAATATTGCTTGCCACGATTTCTCATGTCCAATTGATAACGCGGAGGATGATTTTGAGGAGAGTTGTGAACCTTCTTCGGAACTGATAAGATTAATGGAACAAGAAAATAGGGAGATAAAGCCACATCAAAAAGGAATTGAAATAATTAATTTAGGAAGTGAGAGTGAGAGGAAGGAAGTAAAGATCGGCACCCACCTGGTAAAAGAAACGAGAGAGAAATTAATTAACCTAATGCGAGAGTTCAAAGATGTTTTTGCTTGGTCCTATCAAGATATGCCTGGGTTAGATCCTGATATAGTGCAACATAGGCTGCCATTGAAAATTGAATGTCCTCCGGTCAAGCAGAAGTTGAGAAGAATGAAACCTGAAATGACCTTGAAGATTAAAGAGGAAGTAAAAAAGCAGTTTGACGCTGGCTTTCTAGCAGTAGCTAGATACCCTCAATGGGTGGCAAATGTGGTTCCCGTTCCAAAGAAAGATGGCAAAGTCCGAATGTGTGTAGATTATCGGGATTTAAATCGTGCCAGCCCTAAAGGCAACTTTCCGTTACCACATATCGATGTCCTGGTTGACAACACGGCCAAGTTTTCTCTTTTCTCCTTTATGGATGGTTTCTCTGGTTATAATCAAATAAAGGTGGCACCAGAAGACATGGAGAAAACAACTTTTATCACGTTGTGGGGAACATTTTGTTATAAGGTAATGCCATTCGGGTTAAAGAATGCCGGAGCGACTTACCAAAGAGCAATGGTGACCTTATTTCACGACATGATACATAAAGAGATTAAGGTCTATGTAGACGATATGATTGCCAAATCCAAAACAGAGGACGAGCATATTGTTAATCTACGAAAGTTGTTTGAAAGGTTAAGGAAGTTTCAACTCAGGTTAAACCCAGCCAAATGCACTTTTGGTGTGAAATCTGGGAAGTTACTAGGGTTTGTGGTTAGTCAAAGAGGGATAGAGGTGGATCTAGATAAAGTGCAAGCAATCTTGGAAATGCCAGCCCCATGCTCAGAAAAGGAAGTTCGAGGTTTTTCGGGTAGATTGAACTACATTGCTAGATTCATCTCTCAATTAACCGCTACATGTGAACCTATATTCAAGTTATTGCGAAAGAATCAAACTGTAGAATGGAATCAAGATTGTCAAAGAGCTTTTGATAAAATTAAGCAATACTTGCAGGATCCTCCAATATTGCTTCCACCGGTGTTTGGAAAACCTCTCATCTTATATTTGACAGTGTTGAATGAATCGATGGGTTGTGTGCTAGGCCAAATTGATGAAACCACAAAAAAGGAGCATGCCATTTATTATTTAAGTAAGAAGTTTACCATTTGTGAGCAACGATATTCCTCACTTGAGAGAACTTGTTGTGCGTTGGCGTGGGCTGCTCATCGGTTAAGGCAGTATATGTTGAGTCATACAACTTGGTTGATATCCAAAATGGATCCCATTAAATATATATTCGAGAAACCCGCTCTAACAGGGAGGATAGCTCGATGACAGATGTTATTATCAGAATATGACATCATATATGTCACCCAAAAAGCCATAAAAGGCAGTGCTTTGGCAGACTATCTAGCTCATCAAGCCATACACGATCATCAACCCATGCAACCGGAATTCCCTAATGAAAACATTTTGGTGCTTTTGGCGGATGGAATAAAGGATCAAGATGACAATAGGTGAAAGTTGTGGTTTGATGGAGCCTCTAATGCTTTAGGGCATGGAATAGGGGCAGTGCTCATATCTCCAGAAAATCAATACACCCCAATGACAGCAAGGTTGTGTTTCAGTTGTACCAATAACATTGCGGAATATGAGGCATGTGCCATGGGCATTCGAGCAGCTATTGAATTCAAAGCACAAATTTTAGAGGTATATGGGGATTCAGCATTGGTAATCCATCAATTGAAAGGAGAATGGGAAACCAGAGATCATAAATTAATCCCTTATCAGACATATATCAAGGGGCTAACAAAATACTTTGAAGCCATTGACTTCCATCATATCTCACAAGAAGATAATCAACTAGCAGATGCCTTAGCAACCCTATCGTCAATGTTTGAGTTGAATCAGGAAAGAGAATTACCATTGATAAAGATGAGAAGTAATGAACAACCCGCATACTGTTCTTTCATTAAGGAAGAGTTAGATGGCAAGCCTTGGTATTTTGATATCAAGTGTTATCTCAAAGATAGAAAGTATCCTGAGGTGGCTTCTGAGAATGATAAAAGAGCATTGAGGAGATTAGCCTCGAGTTTCTTGCTAACTGGAGACATCCTATATAAAAGAAATCACGATATGATACTCCTCAGATGTATTGATGCAAAAGAAGCAGATCAGATACTTAAGGAGGTTCATGAAGGATCTTTCGGGACTCATATGAATGGGCATGCTATGGCTAGAAAGATTTTGAGGGCTGGTTATTTTTGGTTAACTATGGAGAGTGATTGTTGTACCCATGTACGGAAGTGTCATAAATGCCAAATGTATGCTGATAATATCAATACACCTCCAACATCTTTGAATGTCCTAACAGCACCGTGGCCTTTCTCGATGTGGGGAATAGATGTCATTGGGGCCATCGAGCCGAAAGCCTCGAATGGACATCGTTTCATTTTGGTTGCAATTGATTATTTCACTAAGTGGGTTGAGGCGGCTTCCTATGCCAATGTGACTAGAAAGGTGGTTATAAACTTCATGAAAAGAGATTTGATATGTAGATATGGGTTGTCAAGTAAGATTATTACAGATAATGCCACCAACTTGAATAATAAGATGATGAAAGAGTTATGTGATGACTTCAAGATCCAACACCACAATTCATCCCCTTATCGTCCGAAGATGAATGGGGCAGTAGAGGCTGCAAACAAGAATATAAAAAAGATCATACAAAAAATGGTGGTAACATACAAAGACTAGCATGAGATGCTCCCTTTTGCTTTACATGGGTACCGTACGTCAGTTCGAACATCAACTGGGGCAACTCCATTTTCGTTGGTATATGGAATGGAAGTTGTGCTTCCCTTTGAAGTGGAAATTCCTTCCTTGAGAGTGTTGATGGAAACCCAATTAGAAGAAGCAGAATGGATACAAACTCGCTATGATCAACTCAATCTTATTGAGGAGAAAAGGCTAACAGCGGCATGTCATGGTCAGCTATACCAGAAGAGGATGAAGAAGGCATTTGATAAGAAAGTCTGTCCTCGAGAATTTCATGAGGGGGATCTGGTGTTGAAGAAGATTTTTCCAGTTCAAAAGGATCATAGAGGGAAGTGGACTCCAAATTATGAAGGGCCTTATGTGGTGAAGAAGTCTTTCGAAGGGGGAGCTTTAATTTTGACAAAAATGGATGGAGAAGACTTAAATCTCCCAGTCAATTCTGATGCAGTCAAGAAGTATTATGCTTGAGATGAATGTTACGATGATTGGGAGTAATGTGGCAAGATGTTGATGTTGTTTAATTCTAAGATTTGCTGAAACTTTTTCTCTTGTCACACAGTCTTTCTGAGCCAAATTTCTTGCTATACCATTGTACATACACAAATTCATCAACTCTATTTTATGAGTTTGCTCAATGTCATTTTGATTATCTCTTGGATTTAAATGATTGTCCACTAAGAAACACCATGGGTCAGCTTACAGTATAATGAAGAGAATTGATTCATCTCATAATTCTGCAAGATTTCGCTTAGCATGAGTCCTAAAGGGTGCCGCGATTAAAAATATGTCGGATTTGTTGTTTTCCTTAACAAATGGTCAAATTCATGATAAAAAAAAAAAAAGAACCAAAAAAAAAAGAAGAAAAGAAAGAGGATAGTAAGAAACGATGTGATGATTTTCCGTGGTTTAATGGATCAATAAAGAATAAAGTTTTCTTTTGAAGAATTGATTTAATTCATGTACTTGAAAATTCTTCAACGTTTGTATTCCAAAATAAGAAGAATTGGCCTCAAAGTGTTTGTGAGTCTTTTGTGGTCCCAGTTGTGCAGGTCAATACATTAAAGTCTCATACCAGGGCGTTTTTCATGTCGGACATTATTTGATTTTTCTAGATCTTTTCAAGGCAAGTACTAAAATGGAGAGGGGTGTGCTAGATCGAAAACCTGCAAGGGCGGTCTAAGCAAAATTAAAACAAAAGAGCAAAGAAGGAAATAAAAAAAATATGTGGAATCTATCTTTTTACTGCAGAATTAACTTTTATGAAAATAAGAAAAATCAGGATTTGACATGAGGTATGGCCATGTTTCTCTATCCAAAAAATAATAATAATAAAAATCCTTTGTTACCCAATTTGAGCCAAAAATAAAATAATATTTTCTTGTCTTTCAAATCACCCTTAAACAAGGATCACCCTTACTCTTGGGGTCAAGTCAAGTGCATCCAATGGTTTGTATAGAGAAAAAAAAGGAATGAGCAAATAAATTGAGTAGAAAAGTGAAAAAAAAGGGGGAAAAGAAGAAAGAAGAAAAAGAAGGAAAATTCCAGAAGAAAATTACAAAAATAATGATTGGAGGTCTCATTGAAAAGTCAGGCTTGAAAAATATTCATGAAAATGAATTTTGAGACAGAGCATCCAATGGAGCATTTAACTTGTGATCCTTGTTTCAAATAACCCTTAAAGTACTTATTTGGGCCTTTTTATCCTTTTCTTCATATCCATTAGTCCTTAGCCACATTACAAGCCTATTAAAAGTCCATATTGATCGATGATCGATTATTTTTGTTTTCATAAATACTAGTCCTGCAGCAAAATAGTTAGATTTTAACATATTGGTAAAAAAAAAATGTGAAAAAAAAATGAAAATAAAAAAAAATGAAAAAAGGAATTTTAGTACTTGTCATCATAAATACTTGAAAAATGTCCAATTGATAAATAACTAAATGAGACTCAGATTGGGGCAATTTATATTTTGTCTTGTTCTCCGAACCTCGTCTGTACATGTGTAATTAAGCCGATTCTTCCAAAAAAAAAAAACGAAAAAAAAGGGGCTACTTTATACAGCCTAACTCTGTTTTGTCAGCTTTTATCACACCTATTTACTCCCTTCCTATTTTACCTCATACATTGGTTTTAAACCTTTGCCAAGGAAGTGGAATAATAGGTCTCATCGTTTTGTTCATGTTTATCCATCCACATGATATGATGCTTGATTCCAACATGCACATGAATTAGTAATGCTTCAAAAGGTTATACCTTGTTCTATACATTAAACCACAAAAGTTACAACATTCATTTTTTCAACCTCTAAAACAGAATGATAATGGAAAATATCAGAGATGTGTCTTTGATGACAAGAAAGAGAGGATTATATGAATTTGATATTTGTTGGGGAAACAATTGATTCTGAAGTTTGCTTTTATGCAAAGAGAAATAATAATAAAAAAAGGAATGATGATGAAATCAAAAACAAAAATTGAGACATTTTTATCACATGCATTCATACACAGTAATATCTTAGGATCAATTCAGGTTTATCATTAGAATCTAGTATCGCCTTAGTATTTGCATGTTCATTCATATCAAAATCCTGTACCTGCATAGCATCTACATTGGGATCTAATTGTTACTTAACATTTATGCTTTCAAGTTCACTATACCTGTTGTTTTTCTGTTAGATCGAGACCCACTTCATTCATATGAATGGTCATCGAATCTGTTTTTATGTTAGATCGAGACCCACTTCATTCATATGAATGGTCATCGAATCTGTTTTTCTGTTAGACCGAGACCCGCTTCATTCATATGAATGGTCATCGAATCTGTTTTTCTATTAGATTGAGACCCACTTCATTCATATGAATGGTCATCAATTTAGTTGTTTTTGTTTTGTTAGATTGAGACCCGCTTCATTCATATGAATGGTCATCGAATCTTTGCTCTTTATATTGTCGGACCGGGACCGGCTTCATTAATATGAATGGTCTATTTGTTTTATCTTTAGATTGTGACCTTCTTCATTTATATGGATCGTCTCCGGTTTTCTTTTCTCTTATTTCTATGTTTGTCTTGGAAACTCGGACGAAATTAGTATCTCTATCTTTACTTATCTTTTACAACGATGATATGTGAATATATATTACATATCATCTTGTAAAAGCTAAGTAAAGAGGGGCAATTGTCAATACCCAATTTCGTCCGGGGATTATATTTTTTTTTTAAAAAAATAAATAATAAATAAAAAAAAATTAAAAAAATAAAAAGGTAGAAAAATATATATATTTATGTTTGAAAAATGCTAAAAAAAATATAGGATAATATTTTATGGATATATAAAAAATACATTTCTAACACATTTTTAAAAAAAAAAAGAAAAAATTTACAAAAATTATAATAAATAAATAAATACAAAAAGAGGACCCAAAATAATAAAAATAATAAAGTATAGATAGAAAAAAAAAGGGGGAACCCAAATAAAAAAAATGAGGTATAAAAAAAAAAAAGACCCAAACCAAGGAACCTTGGCCCAAAAGAAATAACCCTAATTTTTAACCTAAGGGTAACCCTAAAAGTAAAGGCATGAGCAGTAATAAAAAGAGGAGAGGGTGGCTGTAAATGGGGACACAAGAAAGGGGGCACGGAAAAACAGTAAAAAAAAAAAGAGAAGGCAACAACGAAAAGAGAAGAAGAAGAAAAAAAAGAGAGGAGGAGAAGCAGGATAGAAAATCAAATTTGAAGGTATTCTTTCTTAGTTTTTTTATACTTTTATTATTATTGTTTTACACTTGATTGGTGTTTGTTTTTTATATTCATGGTTTGTTTTACACTTGGTTGGCGTTTGTTTTTATATTGATTGGTTTGTGGAGTGTGTTGTGGGTCGTAGCCACCATCACATTCACTCACTCACCCCTTTTATCTCCGTCCTTTTTTTTTCTGTTTTATAAACCAAAATCATCCCTTCAACACCATTTCGCTTTCTTTTATGTGTTCTCACTTGTCTTTCCAAAAAAAAAAAACCGCATCATCTACTCTCTTTCTCTGATCCCTCTGCCATCGCTACGAGTTTAGTAAGAAACCTTGGCAATTAGAAAATTAGGGTTTTAGGTGGCCATGAGAGGAGGAAGGAGAAATTTGAAGAGGGCAACAGAAGAAAAACATGTAACCCTTCAAGATGGGCAAAGCATCGTGTAGAAAAGCATGTGGGTTAAATGAGGGAGCTATGTTATTGTTGATGAAACTGGAAAGGAAAAGGCTCTTGAATCGGGTAGCAAGGTTGCATGCTTTGTTTCTCAAGTTCTTGGCCTGGAAATTTTAAATCTACGGTGGTAGATGAATCAAATGAAATTTCTGCCTCCTAACGAGAGAATGAATTGGAGGATAGTGATGATGATGTGGCATGTGGGGGAAAAGTGGCAGGTGGTGTGGGTTGCGTTTGGCCAAATCCCTTTTATTTTTATTTTTATTATTTCTTATATTATTTATTTATTTATTTATATTATGTTATTGTAATTTATTTATTTTTTATTTATGTATTTATTTAATTATTTAATTTTATTTTTATTTTATCATTTTATTATTTATCTTTATCTTTATTCTTTTTTATTTTATTATTATTCCAATTAGTTTATTTATCATAACAAAATAAAAAATCTTGATTATTTTTACAAAAAATAATAATTAACAAGTCTAAAATTTAATTTAACATTTTGCCTAACTTGTAATTTATTAGATAATTCTAACATTTACCATGTTACTAAAATAAAATAAAAAAAGAAATTATGTGAATTCTAATTATATATATGGCTACTAACGTCATTTTATAATTAACATTCGATCATATAAAGCATAATTTTAACGTACGGCCTTTAAATAATAATTTTGATATAATTTTAATTAATTAAGTATACTTGGTTACTAAATTTATATATTAGGTTATCATGATAGTTTTATCATAAGAAAGATAAGGGTTAAGTATGATCACGCGCATCATCTTATATATCTTATCTTTTATTAAAAATTTAAATGTATATTTATATTTTTCTTTTAAGTTTTAATTTATCTATTTATATCTGTCATGTCATTATATATTTTATATTTTATATTTTCTCAAAGTTTACTCAAATTCTAATTATAATTTTATAAATATTTACTAATAATTCTATAATAAATCTTTTTTTATTCAAAATTTTTTTTGTACCAACTTTTAATATGATTGTGAAATTTACATTTCCTTTTCATATTAAAAAGTTGTTTAGATGTTTGTACAATCATGTGTATTGTCTTACATCCAATGCTTATTATATTCAAATATTTATATATCACCTATATATAAAATAATCATTTAAATATATGTATGGCTATACACGTCATCTTATATTTAATCTTTAACTAAAATTTATTCAGATAAAATAAATATGTTTCAATCATTTTAAGCCAATTTATATAGCAATCTATAATATCCATGTATAGTTTACACTATCTTGATTTATTATAAGATTGTTAAAAAAGAATAAAATATATAATTTATTTTTTTATTTTTCAAAACTCATATCTCTTTAAAATTACAAATCATAAAATAAATAGAGAAAACAATATTTTAGGAAGAACTACGTAACCCTGATTTTCCATTCTAAATGGAAATACATAGGAGCAAGGTTAATATCTTGTTGGGCCCAAATAAATTCTAATTTAATATTTTTCTTTTTTAACAATAATAATATTTTTAATTTTTACTTTATAATATTTTATTTTTTTATAGGGGAAACAAATATTATAAGATCATATTTATTTTGCATATTTAATTGAAAGGTAACCGTCTTAAGACGGACGTTGTAGGGTGTTGATTCCTTCCCTACACGTAATCGACTCCCGAACCCATTTTTTTGTTTCGAAGACCATTTTAGTTTTTCCATAGTTTTTCTTAATAAACTATGGTGGCAACTCCTTTGTTCCCCTAATCGACTCCATTTCTTTTTATGTTCGCCGGTCCCGTCGTGACCCTGGTTGCGACAAAACCAATAAAAGACGTTCCTGTTAAGCTTCCTAACATTACAAAAAAAATTTCCTATTTCCCATGAAATAAAGTTTGTGGGTAATACTTAAAATCAGTGGGAAATAAAATTTTTCCCACAAATCTACGACAAACTTCTCACCACCACAAATTTTGTAGGTAAAGCTAGTAGGAAATTATTTTCCACAAAAAGTTCATGGAAAATTTCCTACAAACAAATCCATGGAAAATTTCCCACAAACAAATCAATGGGAAATTTTTTCATAAACAAATTTATGAAAAATTTCCTATAAACAAATTTATGAAAATTTTTTATAAAAATAAATTTGTGAAAAATATTCAATAGGTAATTAATTTTTTCCACAAAAAAAGTCTGTGAAAAATATCTCATGGGTAATTAAGCTTATTCTTGTAGTGTAATGGCCAAATTATGTATGCCACACATTCTGGAATAGTTAAAATCAACAAAAATCTGCACCTCAGCAACGTTCTTTATATTCCTACATGTTTTTTTTAATCTGATTTCCATATCAAAATTGACTACATCTTTAAATTGTGAACTTATATTCTTTTCTAACTATTGTTTTATACAAGACATGAGAACCAAAGAGAATATTAGTTCAGTTGAAATGATTGGTGGCTTATATCTCCTTAACATGAAAACTGATGAATGTTCTTCTATTTTGTCTTTTGTTATTGGAACCAATTGTAAAAACAGAAAATTTGATGTTTGACATTTTAGATTAGACACCCTTCTACAGAAAGGTTGCGAATCATGAAGTTTTCTCATCCATATATCTCTCATAATAAAGACTATGTGTGTGATACTTGTCATAGGGTTAAGCAAAGAAAACTAGTTTTTCCTTTAAGCACTTATATTTCTTCAAGTTCCTTTGATTTAATCCATATTGATATATGGGGTCCCTGCTAAAGAACTTCTATGCGTGGTTATAAATATTTTCTAACTATAATTGATGACTATAATCATTTTGTATGGATTATTCTCATGAGAAATAAATCTAAAGCTAGGGGTCATATTGTGGACTTTATCATGCAAAATGAAAACCACTTCGATTCAAGAATAAAAGTTATCAAAACTGACAATGGTGTAGAATTTGCTATGAAATATTTCTTTAATTCTAAAGGCATAATCCACCAAACCACATGCATTGAAACCCCTGAACAAAATGGAATAGCTGAAAGGAAACACCAACACTTGCTTAATATCACTAGATCTCTTCTTTTTCAATATGAATTGTCTACTTATTTCTGGTGTTTTGCCGTATATCATGCTGCCTATTTGATCAATTGTATTCCTACACCTCTTCTTCAAAATGTTTCTCCCTATGAAAAACTATATGGTAAAGTGTGTGATATTTCTCACTTAGGTGTGATGTCTGTGTTATGCTATTACCATCACTGATCATAGGAGAACAATAAGGCCTCTCTTGGGATATTTCTTGGATTTAAACCTAACACAAAAGGATATCAGTATCTTAATATTGTAAATCATACAGTAGAGGTATTTAGGAATGTACTTTTCTATGAAGATTGTTTTCCATATAACAAACTGAAAATAGTAACTTTTCTATGCCTCTTCCTAATGACTCATATCTTCACTGTGAATTTGATGTAAACAATTCTTTGCCTGTACATCATAATACACCTGATAATCATGAAATTGATATACAATATCAAAATGAACTCCAAAACAATTCTGATTTACTTTCTAATCCTAAGGATATACCAAGGAGATCTACTCAATTGAAAAAAAATCCTTACATACCTTGTTGATTTTCATACTAATGGTAAGTCTGTTGCCTCTATAAAAAAGATTAAATATTCTATTGAATCCTTTTTATGTTATAAATATTTATCACAAAGTTTCAAAGAAACAATTCTTTTTATATCTTTCATAACTGAGCCAAAGTCCTATGAAGAAGCATCTAAAGGCACACACTAGATATAGGCCATGGATCAAGAACTAGCTGTTCTAGAATCCAATAAAACTTGGGTCATTACTGACTTACCACATAATAAAAAACCTATTGGCTATAGATGGGTGTACAAAATCAAGTATAGATCCGATGGAACTATTAAACAATTACAGCTCGGTTGGTAGCAAAAGGATACAACCAAATTGAAGCATAGATTACATGGATACATTCTCACCTGTTGCAAAAATCACAACTCTGAGATTACTCATTGTTGTTTCTGCTATAAATCAATGGGACCTAAAGCAACTAGACGTGAATAATGTCTTTCTTCATGGAGATCTTAAGGAGGAAGTTTTCATGAAGCTCTCACCTGAAATGCACAAATGTTAATGTCAACAAGGTTCGCAAATTATAAAGATCGCTTTATGGATTAAAACAATCCAGTAGACAGTAGTATGAAAGACTATCTCAATTCCTAATTTTACATGGTTAAAGCCCATCTTCTGCTAACCACTCTTTGTTTTTAAAATTCTCTAACCATCTCACTATTACACTCTTTGTTTATGTAGATGATATAATCGTGACTAGAAACATTACTAAGGAAACAACAAACATTACCAACCTTCTACATGCCACTTTCCAAATCAAGAATCTAGGAGACCTTGGGTAATTCAAATTTGCATGTGATAAGTGGATATCTGCTAGCATGATCAATGACAAGACTGGGAGGTTTGAGTTTTGTTAGTGAAATAGTCCAAGTATGTTGCCTTTATAATTCTTTTGTCATGTAATACTCTCTTTCCTCTTTTATCTCTTGAAATGAAGTGATAATTAAATGTTATCTAGTAATCTCACATACTGCTTTCATTCCTTACAGGTTGAGATAGTTGCTCAATTTAGTGTTATCTTTAAAAAGTTTTCAATAACCAGTGGCGAAGCCAGGAATTATAGGTGAGGGGGGCCGGACCGAACCGAATCGGACTGGACCGAACCGGACCGGACTGGACTGAACCGGACCAGACCGGAGTAATTAAAAAAAATTAATATATATACATTAAAATTAATTATCACGTAAAAATAAATATAATCAATAAAATTATTAATAAATTATAAATCATTACATATATTTAAAATCAATATAAATAATTATATATAAGATCAAATATATACATGATATATTTAATTTTTTTAATTGTACGCGACGATATTTCATGTTATAAAAATTATCAATTATCACATCGGTATTGAAATTTGCAGATTTTGTTGTTGCCGTAGATAGTGAACAAAAATAATAAAGAAAGAATTTTTCTTACCTTATTTCTTCACTATAAGAAAAATATAGTCGACGTCTTGTTTGCTTTGATTTTGAATTTCTTAATTTTGAATTTCTTAATTTTTAGTTTCTAATACTCTACAATTTTCTAATATATATATATACATATAATATAAAATATTATTTTGATATCTTTTAATTTTTTTTAATTGATGATATTTGTTAAAATAATATATAGTACAAATATAAAAACTTATCTTTTTAATAATAGATAAAATATTCTCTTTTATATATAAAATTATATATTTGATTATTTCAAATTTGATTTTGAATTTCTTAGTTTCTAATACTCTACAATTTTCTAATATATATATATATATATATATATATATAATAGATTATTTTGATATCTTTTAATTTTTTTAATTGATGATATTTATTAAAATGATATATAATACAAATATAAAAATTTATCTTTTTAATAATAAATAAATATTCTTTTTTATATATAAAATTATATATTTGATTATTTTAAATTAAAGTTATTCTATTTATATTTAATTTATATATAATATTTTTATACTATATTATGAGATAATATATTTCATACTTTAATTATAATTTTATATAATAATAAAAAAAATATAAAATATTAAAGAGTTAAAGATAATATATTTCATAATTTAATTATAATTTTATATAATAATAAAAAAAATTTAAAATATTAGAGGACCGTGACCCATTGGCTCCACATGTCAATAAGGAAGATTAGTTTGTATTGTATACTCAAGATATTAACAAATAATAATTATTATTTGGGAGTAAAGGTAATTTCATTTTTTTTTTTACCATCCCTTTTGTTGGTCACTGCTATTGTTCATTGTTGTGTATTATTATTATTATTATTAGAGAAATGCTAGCACCACATTCTTATTCTAAAGTATTGGTGCTATGAACTGAAATTTATTTCTTCTACAACATGCAATTAATATTATTATGCTGAATATGCAGATAGGTGAACTGTGATGTCAAGTTCTCACTTTTGCATTCTTGAAAGGGGTTTGGAGTTTAGCACTGATTTATGTTTTCAAAGTATTCAGTCATAAAGAATGTTGGTTATCTCGTGGTCATAATAGGCTGAGGAGTGCAAATAGGCCTTTTAGATTGAAAGAAAGACTTATGCTATTTACATTACCCTAAAGTTCTATTTACACTTTCGTTTCCTTCATTTTATTTATTACCAAATATGATCTTTTATCTAAAAAAATGTAAACCTTAAAATTAATTTTTCACACCCACTTTGATGGCCTCTCAATCTTCTTTTTTTCTTTTCTATATTTTTTTTATTAAAATTTTGTAAAATTTATCTTAATTTTGTTTTATTATAATTCTATTAAACTTAGTTGTTTTTTAAAATATTTTATTAAATTTATATTTTTCTATATCTTTTCATTTTAAAAGTTACATTTAAAGAAAGTTTCGAAAAGTAACTTAAGTAGTTTGTTTTTATTCTTACACACAGGATAAAAGAAATTATTGTTGTTAAGAAGGTTTATGATAGAATATGTTAATTGGTTTTAAGGTAGTTTCTTTTTATTATTATAGAATATAAAAGAATCTATTGTCGTTAAATAGATTTATTATGGGAAATAATTGAATATATGATTTAATTGTAATTTTTAATTAATTGTGGAAGCTTTTAAAAATATGCTAATTATTTTTTATATGGAAAATAAACTCTTTACCTACTTAAATATTTGTCTATAAATTTAAAAATTTTCATATTTTTTTAAATATTAATATATTAACTAAATGAATAATTTTGATAATAATTAATATTTTATTTAATTATATTCTCTAGTAAATTATATTCTTTTTTTTCAGAAATAAGTTTGAGTTATTGAATGAAATTCAAGTTTTTTCATATTTTTTTCATGAATTTTAATTTTATTTTCTTGTAAATTTTGTATTTTTTTTAATAAATTTTATCATGAGTAAATTATGAGAAAACTATGAAATAAATAAATAAAAGATTTTCTGAACAAGACTATTCATGTGAGAGGAAAAACTAAGACTAATTTCATAAAAGGGGAAGTTAATTTACCAAGTGGGGGAGTGTAAATACAGAAAGGAAGAAAGAAATCCTAATTTATGGCACTCTCAGATTTGCTATTCCACTGTGTTGACAAATTAATTCCGCGGAGGCGTTTTCCTTTTCGCCCTTTCTTTTACCAATAATTCATTCATCAGCTAACTCTCTTGTAGCTCTTGTTGGAAGCACTGAAATTGTAACAATGTCATGCTAATTCTATTCTCTTCAATTTACGCTTTCAGGTTAGAAAGCAATTCGACTATAATTATAATTTCCATTTCGCGCTTTGATTCAACTCTTTAGGTTTTCGATTGAATTCGGTTTCGCTTCAAGAAGATAGTGAGCAATGCTGGGCTTTTCGTATGGAGAAATATTTCTGTTGCTTGGAGCCACTGCTGCTCTGATAGGTTGGGTCATGCTATTCTTATATCTGTTTATCATATGCAAAATCTTATATTATTTATAGTACAAATGTGAATTGTTATGTATAATAGGTCCAAAGGATTTACCAATCATATCCAGAACAGCAGGGAGACTTGCTGGTAGAGCTATTGGATATGTACAATTGGCTCGTGGTCAGTTTGAAACTGTTATGCAGCAACCCCAAGCTCGCCAGGTATTCCCGTTTTCCAAGTTACCAGCAGTATTATAAAACTCACAGGAATTAGTTTCATTGGTTTTTCATAGATTGTGTGTTTTTGTTGCATGAGGGCAATAGCTAGTTGCTTCCTGGTAAATATATATATTAAGAACCTTTTCTATAGAAAACCAAACACACCCCAAGTCATAATATTGATTGTAATGTCGTTTTGGCATTGTAGAATTCTAACTACATGTGGTTCACTTTGAATTTCTTGGACAATAAAGTCAAATAAGAACATAAAAGTTAGGGAAACATTTGTGCTTCATTGGGTAATCCTTGTCCATTGCTCAAACTTGATTCTGATAAAAAACTACATTTTATTGTATTGACCTATTTTGTCGTTTAGGTTCATAAAGAACTGCAAGACACAATGGCTCAGCTAGATGCTATTTGTCATGAAATTCGAAGTATATCAATCATAAATCCTTCCCCTTTAACACGGAGGTTTGTGGATAATCCAGACCAGGAGAGTAGTGGTGTTTTAAATTTTTATAAATGCAGTTGCTGAGATTTTGTTTAATCTTGTTATCATTATCATCTGTTGATTATATAGATAATAGGAAGGTGTTTTTTACCCAGATGATTATTTATGAGTAGGGTTAAATTGACTTTTATTTATCATTCAGGGTTTGCAGTACGATTTCATTTTATAAAAATCGTACTTCGTAATACAACTTCAACATGTGTGATTTGCTATGTAGCACGACTTCATGGTAATTTTTTAAATTAAAAATATATACATCTTAATTATTTTTTATTATAATATATACATCTTATTCATTTTTTACTGTTATATATTCTAGTATTTTTTTTTCATTATTTGTGATTTTTACCTTTTATTTAATCATGTGCACTCTCACATGCTTCTTAATTTCCTGATTCTCTTTTATTGTCGTCATAGATTAAGTTTGTCCCACATTTAAAAATATATATTTTGTTGCTACGATTAATACTCTCTTAATCTCTTTTTAATACTCAAAATTTTAAAAGCTTTTTATTTTTATTTAATTATTATTTTTAAAATTTAAGATAATATTAATTACTTTACTACTACTTTTTACTTAATTTTATTTACATATATAAAGGTATGTATGTATTTAGATAAAATTTATATATATTATGATATAAAAATAAAGATGATAAAACTGTTTCTTTTGTAAATATTTTAAAAAAATTATCCTTTAAAGAGACTTAAATATCATTTATAAGAAAATATAGAGAGTAATTTTATTCATATATATTTATGAGACTTTCATGGTATAAGGACTTCATTAAAATATATGTCTTTTAAAATGATATGATAATTCATCAATTTAGGGTTTAAATATATGTGGTTTAATTTATTGATTTTATCATTGTAAAAAATTCAAAAAGATGAGATTAGAGATAAATAGTTTAATTAAAAATAAAATAAATCAAAAGAAATACATTGCAATTAAAAAGTAATTAATTAGAAGAATAAAATGAAAATAAATTAAAAGAGATACATTGTAGATGTTGTTCTTCCTATAGGGTCAAAGCTGTCTCTTGTATCTCTTTTAATTTCTGCAAGGGTTGTTACATAGCGTAGATCACTAGTTTCGATAAATAATTCAATATATCTCCATGTCTAGTCACGTTGCACACTTTTACGTGTTGTTTAAGCCTTTTTCCATCTTCTAATCATTTGTTGCACATCAAAATCAGTTTTGATTTCTATGGAGTCATGGAATAGTTTATTGTTGATAACTTAGATTGGACGTCGATAGTTGATCTTTGTTATCTGTTTACGTTCTCCATAATCGAGTATTTCACTTATTTATTCAAAAAATTGGTTGAAAGACCAATTGTGATCAACTACCATTTTCTTTGGGTAAAAACTTGTGTAAATAAGTCCAAAACCGTATGGAGATTCCTTGATGGTAGCATGTTGGAGAGGTCCACCGAAATAAAGTATGGCTTTAGTAGAAGTAATGGGTTCATCGTTTGATGAAGAGGCTATTAGAGGTGAGTTTAGAAGCATGATAATTTGTTCAAGTGTTCTAGGCAATATTAGATACAATTCGATTACTGTATCTATAAAAAATTGACACTTCCAAGCAAGCATCTACACCACATGAATATTAGTTAATATGGGAACTATAGTATATGTTAGTATATTCTCACCATTGAGATTTGGTTGACGATAATATAGCTTCGTAAATGTTGTCTCCTAAGGAAGTGCTAGAGCCGTGCATATTTTTTGTTTCAGTTGTATGAAGGTAGACTGGTATTGGATTCGAAATAAATGAGGCGATGGACCTTGGTAGCTTACACCTTCTTCGTTGTTGATAATTTCACCATTTGCAAAGACAGTAGTTAGATAAGAATTTTGTGAAATATTGACTATTAGTGATGCCAAAGTCCTCCATTTGAAGATAGTTTAGAGAATGAGAAGATGAGAGTAGTAATGATAAATGTATTTCGTAGAGTGGAGTGCATTTGTTCAAAGATAATGTATGCTATTTATACACAAATGATAGAAAGTTGAAAAAAAAATTGGACGGTGTAGATTTAGTGTATGTAATTGAACAACTAAGATTCGTTGTGAGTTTACCTAAGCATTATTAATGGGTCACAGTCATCACTAGAGTCATGGAAAAAGTGGTCAAAAAGTCCTGCAGTGACAATGACTAAGCATTATTGATGGGTTACAATTGTCATTAGAGTCATTGAAAAAGTGGTCAAAAAGTCCTACAATGACAATGATTAAGCATTATTGATGGGTTACAGTTGTCATCAGAGTCATTGAAAAAGTGATCAAAAAATCCTGCAGTGACAATGACTAAGCATTATTGATGGATCACAGTTGTCATCAGAGTCATGGAAAAAGTGGTTAAAAAGTCATGCAGTGTGTTCGACTAAGCAGTGCTAATGTGTGACATTTTTTATTAGAGTTATTTATTGTTTGAGTTTATTGTTTATGGTTTAATTAAACTTCATATATTAAAAAAAACATGTAATTCAATAAAGAAGACATCCATGGTAATTTAAAAAATTCCATATAGTACAAAATGTTTAAAAGACATAGATAAATATGATTAATAAAGATACAAAATGCCTAATGACGTGAATTAGTTCCACAAGGTGGTCTCCTAGTTTGTCGCCTTGGGCGCCTCTGTGATTGTGGTGGTGGTGGTGGTGGCGGCGATGGCATGTCACTTTCATTACTGGAGTCTTCCCCTTATGTGCTTTCGGTGTTTGATTATGATGGTCCAAGTTGTCTGTATGATGGCGGTGTAGCAAATAAATTTGTTGTTGTAGGGAACATTTGAAATGTTAATCCAACTTGTTGTATTCCGAGATTCATTTGAGTTGGAAATGATTGTAATTGCCCCATGTACCTATACGTTGGTTGGCTACTCTGACCAAAATTTTTTTGGGAACTTGGACCAAACTGTTGATAATTACTCTGACCAAAATTTTGTTGGGAACTTGGACCAAACTGTTCATAAGTACTCTGATCAAAATTTTGTTGGGAACTTAGACTAAATTGTTGATAACTACTTTGAGCAAAATTAGGATGACTACTCTAACCAAAATCAATAGGCACTGTTGGTTCATCATACTGCAAATAAAATTAGAATAACAAAATTAAAGAATCATAAAATATTTAAAATTCAAATGAAGTACTGAATATTTTGTTACCTCATCATCTATGTGTTGTTCTTTTGGGGAAATGAAGCGGATAGTGCGTTGGAAATACCATTGCATTACATAGTGTTTTCACGCAAATGACCATTTCCATTAAACGCATCTCCATTTACAATATAATTATGACGATTATTCCACAATTCTATCCATTGTTGTTGAAATAGTGACCAAAATATCTCTGTTCTCCCTCTCATATCTTGCTTGTGTTGCTGATCAAGATTAACTGAGTCTGCAGAAATATGTTGGCGAATGCCAAATTGTCTCATAACCAGATCAGCTTGGTGAAACTCTACAATCGCAAAACAAATGATAGAGACTGCAGCACGACAGACAGGAGAAACTTCGACATTTATTAATCTGGATATACCTTCACTACGATAAGGAGTCCATAAAAACTGCAAAAAAATAATAGAAAGAAAAATAATCAAAGTTAATAAAGTAAATCAAATATATTGCAATAAAAAAATAGAAATAATAACAATTTAAGTAATAACCTCCTTTAGTCTTAGACCATCGAATGTGCTTCTTAAAGATTGAACTACGTACTGTGGTGAATTCAATCTTTGACCTGATCACGACCACCTATTTTACAATACAAATCAAATTTTCATAAATAATTTAGTATGTTAACCATTAATATTGACTTGTCATATATGAATATACCTTTTTATTAGTGGATATCCAAATCCAGCTATTATATCGTCATCGGTCAAATTTGGAATAATGCGAGAAATGCATGTAATGTGGTCCCATGCCCAACACTACAAAAGTATCATGCAACCTCCAATATTTTCTTGTTGGTAGGCCTCACCATGATCCAGAGCACGACATAAAGTAGCTAGTACATCCGACCCCCAACTAAATCGTCGAACTATATGTAGGTCTTCCAACAATAACAAATACATCAGATGGACTCTAACGGCTGATGTATCTGGCATTAATAGACTCCCTATTATTGTTAGTATATGCTCCTTGCATATTGTGTTATGACAATGTCGGATGCATTGTGAGGGAGTTCTTGAAATGAATTATTCAACCAAGAAAGTTTGATTGAATTTCCTTTTATTGCCCTTTCTAGTGGAAGTGAACCTAATAAGGGTTCGCAATAGATGGTTAGATCACCGTTGGTTATTCCGGTTACAGCTTCCCCATCAATCGGAAGTCCTAGTTGTATTGCCACGTCTTCAAGTGTGATAGTGGCCTCTCCAATTGGAAAGTGAAACGTGTAAGTTTCACTTCTCCAACGCTCAACTAGAGCTGTAATTAAATGATGATTTACATCAATATTTGCTAAGGTAAAAAATTTACCAAATTCAGCTTCTTGAATTAGAGTTGTAACACGGTCATCCAATAGGTTTGAATGTCGTAGTACCCATATTGCATGTCGACGTGGACGTAACAATCTTTCGTTACCTTCCCATATAGCCTTTGTTACATGTTTGTCTTGTAAAACCTTTTAAACCCTAACGTATAAATAACAGTATAATTCCCATAAACCCTATAATAAAAATAACATTAACCTTAATAATGAAATATAAAAACAATAAAAGTCTTGGAAGGCAGACATTAAAACTGAAACCATGAAACCATAAACAACAATTTAAACGTAGGGCATACCAGAAAAAAGAACAATACAACAATAAAAGATAGAACCTGTAAATTGAAAATTTAGGATTGTAGAGCCCTAAAACGTATATCAATCCCTGTAAAGTGCTCCTGTTTCACCTACTCTGAACACCCATTGAAAACCTTTTCTTTTCTCTTGCAAAAATGGATTCTTAGTAAGACACAATGCCTCAATGCCTCAATTTATAGCAAGAAGAACCACTGTTTCTAAGGTTAATCTCAACAAAAAAATTATCATGCATTTGATCAACGTTGTGAGATTCCTGAGCGTGAGATGATTCAACGTTGTGAGATTCCTGAGTGTGAGATGATTAAACGTGAGCGTGAGATTCCTGTGCCATGTGAGTTCTAATAGCGTATGCAGATAGACAACTTTATCCATGTGCATTCTTAATAACATACATTGTTCATGAATGATAAGGAGGAAGTCGTGCATGAAAGCACGACTTCTCTCCTCTTTAAAAAAAACCCTTCACTCGTCCCACCACTGTGAGCCTCTCCCCTCCACTGAGTTTTAAAATCCAAAGCCTCTCCTCACCACTATATTTTGAAATCCACACCCTCTCAAAAGAAAAAATTTTGTTCTCTCCAACTATGTTTTATTTACGTAATTTTCTACTCTACTTCCAAATTGTTAGTTTGGTTTTGCGTTTAAGTAAAGCCCTATTTCTTAGGGTTGAATTAGTCAGCAATTAGCCAATTCTAGGTGTACATGACCTACTTTATAGGCGTGTACGTAGCGTCAATTTTCCAATCAGTTATGTAAAAGCTTATAAAAGTAGCGTTGCTCATTTGAATAAAGTAGAGTATTCTCTTCTCTCTATTTACAAACACTGTGCGCTTAAGTTCTATTATGAGTTTTAACAATCTGGTATCAGAGCTTCGAAAGGGGTCTGATACGGTGTGAACCGGCATGAGTGGAAGGAGTGAAAAGAGTGTGCGTTCTGCTACAGTGAACCAGTGTGAACGAGTAGAAGGAGTGCAAAGAGTGTGAAACTGGCGTGAGTGGAAGGAGTGAAAAGAGTATGCGGTCTGCTACGGTGAACCAGTGTGAACGTGAGTAGAAGGAGTGAAAAGAGTGTGGGGTCTGGGAAACAGTGAGTGCATAAACAGAAAAAAGACGAATGTCTAGGTTAAAGAAATTTGTTCAACCGACCATCCCGAAATTTGATGGTCATTATGCTTTTTGGTCCATGACCATGGAAAATTTCTTACATAGCAAGGAGATGTGGCAGATTATTGCAAATGGGATACCTCTATTAGGTACCCACCCCACTGAAGTTCAACAAAAAGTTGTAGTTGAGGCTACGTGAAAGATTTGAAGGTAAAAAATTACCTATTTCAAGCCATTGACAAGGAGATCTTAGAAACCATTTTGGACAAGAGTACGTATAAGATGAGTTGGCAATCCATGCACCAAAAATGCCAAGGTTCAACCAGGGTCAAGCAAGCTCAGCTCCAAGCCTTGAGACGTGAGTTTGAATTACTCACCATGAAAGATGCAGAAACCATTTATCAGTATCTGGGACGTACTCTCAGTACTGTCAACAAGATGAAGATGAATGGAGAGGTGATGGACTCAAGCACTGTGGTTAGTAAAATACTCAGATCACTCACCCCAAAATTCAACTATGTAGTATGTTCAATAGAGGAATCCAATGATTTGAGTAAGCTAAGCCTTGATGAACTCCATGGAAGCTTACTGGTTCATGAACAGCGAATGCAGGACTCTCAACCTGATGAACAAGTGCTGAAAATTACTCATGAGAACATATCAGAAATAGGTCGTGGACATAGTCGAGGAGGTCGTGGTCGTGGAAGAGGTCGCGGAAGACAATCATTGGATAAACCACTCGTAGAATGTTTTCGGTGTCACAAATTAGGACACTTCCAATACGAGTGTCCACGAGTGGAAAAACAAGTGCGTTATGCAATGTATGAGGAATCATTAAGGGCAGAGGATGAAGTACTATTGGTAGCATATGAAGAAACAAATCAATCTGTGCAACAGGAAGATTGGTTTCTTGATTCTGGTTGTAGTAATCATATGACCGGAAATAAACGGTGGTTTACCAAGATACATGAACAGGGACTATGCAAAACCATCAAACTTGGCAATGACACCACTATGGCAGTAGCAGCAAAAGGGGACATTCAAGTGTGTATCAATGGCATCTCCCATACCATCACAGATGTGTATTACGTACCAGAACTTAAAACCAATCTGTTAAGTTTAGGACAACTCCAAGAGAAAGGTTTGGCTGTGTTGATTTAAAATAATACCTGCAAAATCTTTCATCTAGATCGTGGACTACTTCTTCATATCAGCATGCAAGGAAATAGGATGGTTTACTTAACATCTTCAATCAATTCTCACGAATCACAGTGCCTTCATGTAAGTGAAGTTTCTGAACGAGAAGCACAACTTTGGCATAAAAGGTTTGCTCATCTGAACTTTCAGGGACTTTGCACACTTGCCAACAAGCATTTGGTAACCGGTCTACCTCCTCTAAAGTCTCCCAAAGAAATATGTACCTCGTGTCTCATTGGGAAACAATATAGGGACACTATACCGAAACAAAGTTCTTGGAGAGCCTCAAGGAAACTCCAACTAATTCATGCTGATGTGTGTGGTCCCATTTCACCCTCGTCTCATAGCAACAAAAGGTATATCTTGAGTTTCATTGATGACTACACTCGTAAGACATGGGTTTACTTTCTGCATGCAAAATCTGAAACATTTAGTGCATTTAAAAGTTTCAAAGCTCGTGTGGAAAAAGAAGTCAACGCTTCCATTATCTATCTAAGAACAGATAGAGGTGGAGAATTCAACTCTGAGGAGTTTGCAAATTACTGCAATCATCAAGGGATCTCAAGAAAAAAGACCACAACTTACACTCCACAGCAAAATGGAGTTGTAGAGAGAAAGAATCGCACTATCCTTAATGCAGTTCGAGTAGTCTTACATGAGAAATGTGTCCCAAAATCATATTGGTCTGATGCCGTTCGATGGTGTGTTCATGTCCAAAACCGAAGCCCATCATCTACAATAGATCATCAAACTCCAAAAGAACTCTAGAGCGGAGTCAAACCACATGTGGGCTACTTTCAGATATTTGGTTGCATTGGTCACGTTCATATTCCAGATCAGAAGCGAAGCAAGTTAGATGATAAAAGTCAACCGTGTATAATTCTAGGGGTAAGTGACGAATCAAAAGCTTAAAAACTATACAATTCTACTAACAATAAAGTCATCATAAGCAGGGATGTAGTGTTTGAGGAGGACAAGATCTGGAACTGGCATGGCAATATAAAGGAGTGCACGGATGATACTTGAGAAGGTGAACCCCCAATTCTAGAAGATACACCAGTAGACTCCACCCCACATGAGCTTCTAGTCAGTCATGACACCAGTTCAGACTCACTGATTAATCTTGATTTAGACTCAGAATCTCATCATCCTCCAACTGAAGGGAGGGCAACAAGACACAGGCGACCACATGCATGGATGACCGACTATGAAACTAACCTCTCGATAGCAGAAGAAGAGAGTTTACTAGCCATGATGATATACGAATCTGAAGATCCTACCTCATTTGAAGAAGCCCGTACAAATCCAAAATGGAGAGATGCAATGAATGTTGAAATCAAAGCAATAGAAAGGAACCACACGTAGGAACTAATGGATCCTCCAAAAGGAATTAGGTCTATCAACGTGAAGTGGATATTTAAGACCAAACTCAATGAAAGTGGTCAGATAGAGAAATATAAGGCCAGATTGGTGGCCAAAGGTTATGCTTAGAGGTTCAGAATCGACTATACAGAGGTTTTTGCCCCAGTCGCTTGACTTGATACGGTGCGAGTCTTACTAGCCTTGGCAGCTCAAGGCACATGGGAAGTCTTCCAGCTTGACGTAAAGAGTGCATTCTTACATGGTGAACTTCAAGAAGAAGTGTTTGTCCAGCAGCCTGAAGGATTTATAAAAAAGGGCAGAGAAAATCAAGTGTATCGACTCAAAAAGGCTCTCTATGGGCTTAAACAAGCTCCACGGGCTTGGTATAGCAAGATTGAAACATATTTTGCCAAAGAACACTTTGATCGATGCTCGAGTGAACACACCCTGTTTATTAAAAGGATTCATGGTAATATTCAAATTGTTAGGCTATATGTAGATGACATAATTTTTACTGGAAATAGTCGTCAAATGTGTGAGGACTTTAAGAGTTCAATGCAATTATAATTTGACATGATAGATTTGGGAAGAATGAGGTACTTCCTAGGAATTGAAGTTATATAGAGTGATGTGGGAATTTTCATCTGCCAAAGACGTTATGATCGTGAGATGTTAGCTCGGTTTAACATGACAGAATGCAACTCTGTTCGCAATCCAATTGTGCCAGGCACTACACTATCCAAAGATGAAGAAGGGACATCAGTTGATGCCACCAAATTTAAACAAGTTGTTGGCAGTCTCATGTATCTAACAGTCACCCGACCAGACCTAATGTTCGGAGTGAGCCTAATTAGTAGGTACATGGCTACTCCAAAAGGCTTCACAGCCTATAGTGACAGTAATTATGCTGGGGACTTGGATGATAGACGAAGTACTTCTAGAGTAATATTCATAATAGGATCAGGGGTTGTATCATGGGCTTCGAAAAAGCAACTAGTGGTTAGCTTATCAACTACAGAGGCGGAGTATATAGCTGCAGCGTCATGTGCCTGTCAATGCATTTGGCTTCACAGAATTTAAGAGCATCTTAGGATCGAAAGAAAGGAAGTGATCACAATTCTATGTGATAACAATTCCATTATTCAGTTGTTCAAAAATCCTGTCTTTCATGGGCGTAGTAAGCACATTGCTGTGAGATTTCACTTTCTTAGAGATCTAGTAAATGATCACGTGGTTCAATTAAAATACTATAATACTCAAGAACAGGTGGAATGTAACACCCTTCTACCCCAAAATATTTTCAATTAATAAATATAAATTGACAAAGGATAAAAGTAAAAAAAATTCAAATATATTCATTTTATAAAGAAGAATTATGAAAACAAGGAAATACAATTTCAAAATAAGACTCTTACTCTGAGTCATATTGCCTACTAGAACAACGACGGTAGACCGTGAATCGGTACACCCAGTGAGTTCCCAGGAAAGAGAGGTGGGTCACTAACGGACACTCTTAAATACCAAATCTTTCCTAGCCAGAACTTTCCTAGGCATGCACTCTCACACCACACGCTATTATTCCAGTAACCGTAATAACTCTTTTCAGAGGTGGAAAATCGAATAAAATATTATTAGGCATTAAAATAGCCTTTATAAGTTCTTAACAAAAAAACTTTAAATTAATTTCCTCAAGGTAAAAGAAGAATTTCTTCATGTCCCGACGTCACCCCTAATCAAAGCATCCCAAACATAGGTATAGAAATTTAAGCTTCATCAGTCAACTCCTCTTTGTTCTCATCACCGACATATTCACCTAAAAGAACATTTAACCCAAACAAAACACCAACCACACAAATAAAAGAGTGAGAAATATATCTCACATATGTTAGACACATATAAGAAAATAGGTAGAACTAATCACACACATCACACACACAAAAGGCATCACACACATCAATACACACTCAGTCACAAACTCAATTGCCTCAAATACTTTAATGCTCTTATGCTCTTATCTCTAAATGCATGTGGTACCATCGCAATGCAAACGCAAATGAGTAGTCCAGGAGGACATGGACCGGATCTAAGGACCCTATCAATCCACTCTCACTAGAACGAGTCTAACAGGAGCCAGTCGGGATAGTATAGCTGGCCGTGGTGGCCCCTCATTTCAACTCTCAAATGAGGGGTTTCCTGCTCTAAAATCCCCAAGGTCAAGGTAGAAGACCATAAAGACCCTCCTTCATAGATCGCATCTACCCCCAACAAAAGTATGAATGAATGAATGAGATATGATCACACAAATGCAACACTCAAATGCATAACACATCTCGAATGACCAAGCTTAACTTGGATTTTAACACTACTAAGCCTTTGCTTAGACTTCACAAATGACCAAGTATAACTTGGATTTTACCCTGCTAAGCCAAAGCTTAGACTTCTCAAAACACACAAATAACTTGTAAACACATCGCAACGCATCATAATTATGAGGGCTTATGGTTGCCTCAACACACACAAAAACCTATTGAGGCTTAGGGGTTACCTCTCTACCTAAATTCTCATAAGTACCCCATATGTAAGACATTCCCCACTCCCCCTCTTACCTCGAATAAAGACGTCTTGTATGCTACGCTCCGCAATGTACTACGTGACGCCTCGAGACGCTATGCTCCTAATTCCTCACGTATCGCCCTTAGTCGTCTCCTTTGAGACTTTTCCCAAAGGTTAGGAAAATTTGGAATGAAAAATAGAGAGGGTCTGACACCTATTTATATAGGTAGAGTCGGGCTTTTGAAGAACAGATTCAATTAATAATATCTTTCCAAATATTAACAAAATTATCTTTTTAAAATATCAATAATCTCACAATATCTTTAATATATTAATAATCTTCTGGTATATCTTTTATAATAATTTCATATATTTTAAAATACTAATAATCTGATAATATCATAATATCTGATAAAATATTAATAATTTCACAATATCTATTTATAACCACTAATCCAATATTTTATTTCAGAAAATATTTTATTTTATCTTGTAAACCCAATTATAATTATTTAACTAAATAATTAAGTTACAAATATATATATATATATACATATTTATTATACATTTTTTTTCTCAAAAATTGGGATGTTACATGGAAGATATAATGACTAAGGCTGTGAAACTTGAACAATTTGAGAAACTTCGTCAAATGCTTGGAGTAGTTCACATTACTACAATAAGCTAGAGCTTAAGGGAGGGATTGTTAGTTTGTTTTTGCGTTTAAATAAAGCCCTAGGGTTGAATTAGTCAGCAATTAGCCAGTTTTAGGTGTACATGACCTACTTTATAGGCGTGTACGTAGCGTCAATTTTCCAATTAGTATGTAAAAGCTTATAAAAGTAGTGTTGCTCGTTTGAATAAAGCAGAGTATTCTCTTCTCTCTATTTACAAACATTGTGCGCTTAAGTTCTATTCTGAGTTTTAACACAAATTGTCACAGTCTTAGGTACTGATTTAACCCTAAATTACTAACTACTCCTGATTTTGTTATTATAGTCTTAGGGTTTATATGTTACTTGATTTATCTTGTAGATTTCAGTTTCTTTACCAATTTCATTGCTCTATCTTATTTGATTTTTCGTGTAAATTTGAGTTTAGTGTCTTGCAGTTTCTACTTGATATTTTCAATATTGTATTCTTATATATATTATTTATCTAAACCTTTTTTTTAATATCATTTTTAAAGAAAAATAGTTTTATTTAATTTTCTACTTTATTAAATTATTTATTATTTTTATTTTTATAATTTTTTAGTAAATTTCTAATTTTTTTAATAACAATTTGTATTTTTTTACTAAATTTAAAAAAAAATTAATAAACATTTTTATTTTTTTAACCAAAAAAAATTATTTATTTTTTTACTTTCTTATTTATGTTATATTTTTTTACATCAACTACTTTTATTTTACTAATTTTCTAAAATTTGTTAATAATAATTTGTATTTTTTTACTAAATTTCAATTTTTTTTTAACAAAGATTTGTATTTTTTTAACCAACAAAATTTTTATGTTATAATTTATGAATATCAAATACTCTTAATAAAGATATTTTTTACTTTATTAAATTTTGCATTTGCTTTAATTATATATTTATGCATACTGATGAGACTTTATTTTAACATATTTTATTTAGTTAATAATTGTATTTAAATATTTCTAACAGAATAAAATAGCTAAATTAAGTCATAAAATATATTCTGCAAGAAATACAAAGCTTAGAATAAATTCATTATAAAACAGTATAAAATCACCATATTTTTGGCGCATTCACAACTTGACATCCATTGACTGTTTTGCTTATATTTTTTGCTACAAAGCTCTTTGCTACAAAGCTCCTAAAATCGTGATTCTTGATGCAGATTAATATAGACACATGAAGCTTTTCATAGAAACCAGAATCTTGCAATTTGGTTCAAAAATGAATTTTTCACAGTCAATCCAAGTCAGGTCAACTGCAGTTCGCGAGTCAAGGAGAGTCAACCTTGAAGAAGTGAATCTCCATAACGCACCAATGTCCTTAAAATTGTAAAATCAATACCAGATGAAAGTAGACTCAGTGGGCTTTAATTTGGATCTCGATTCATATAATTTGGATTAGAATTGGATTTATGGTAAGACATTTAAGCGGGCTCGACAGTAGTTGACACCAGTTGGTACACGTGGTAAACCTGTCTCAGTGATTGAAGCCCACCAAACACGTCCAAGCATCTAAAATCGCGAAATCAATCTTGATCGAAAGAAGAATCGTGCATCTTTACAAGGAAACTCGAATCACCTGATTTGGTGGAGAAACAAGCAAATAACGCACGTTCTAAATTCACCCATGTGCAGCTAAGGCGTGGAAAATGTGACTGGAGAAAATTTGGGCCAGTTCATGTAAGGGCCCATCCATTAAGCTGAGTTTTTGTAATGTATAAATAGACTTAACTTCTGTGTAATAGGTAGAGAGAGATTTGGCATAAGAGATTAAGCATAGCTTCGTACAGTTTTCAGTTACAATGGTTGCAAAGTTCGTTGTAGTTAATTTTCTTCATGTTCAAGTTACCTTCGTTTCCAAGTTTTCAGCATAATGCAAGTAAGTCTTCTGTAGTTTCTTGCCTTTTCTCTCTCATTCCTTCTTCCTTCCTTCCTTCATTCATCACGTTCAATTCTTGATCTTTCACTTTCAATGGTTCAATTTTACGCATTCACATCACGATTTAATGTTCTTTCTTATAATTGTTTAGTTTCTCGTTTTGCAATAGTAGTATATTTAGTTTCATAGTTTTCATTTATGTTATTTCTTGATTTTCAGAAGTTTCTAAAGAGTTGAATCATAGGAGAACAGTCCCTTGGTATCTTGCAAGAATTCAGAACAGTTGAATGTCTTTCAATGGTGTAACAGCCAACTCTGAAGTTTAGCAAGATCCAGCATAGTTCTCCACGTGCTTCTACTTCTTTGAAACCTTCAACTAGATAATCGGTTGCACATAAATTCGCTTCTGTAGTTGTTGTAATCCAGTTCTTTTTAATTGATAGGTGTTGTTTCAATTCTGCAGATGTTTCAATTCTTTAGATTAGTTACGTGTTTCTACTTTGTAATTGGTTAAATAGTTATCTTGTACACATCTTTGCTTTAGTTTCCATTCGGTTCAAATTTTGCTTTTACATAGCTTAGTTTTAAATCACAATAGATTCAATCAACAGAAAATTTACATTTAAATATATTCACTTTCATTGCACTGTTTAAATTCTGTTTGTGTTTCAATTCTGCATTAGTTGATACCACAGTTTAGGTTCATCTCCAATTCATTTTAGATTTTAATTTTACATTTCACAATTACATCTGTTTTTCATATCACTACACCACATAATCAGAAATTACAAAAATACACTTCAGTCCATACATTGCTTTAAATAATTCACATTTCTGCACTGTTCATTTTGATTCATTGATTCATTTCAGCATTAGAACTAGAGTCTACATTGATATATCAGCTTGTATAATCATTTAGGATTTTAGATTAGTTTCATTCATTCATCACAGTAGTTACATTGCATGTAAAATCAATTTCATTTTCACTACATTCTGCATAATTCAAATTCTGTCATTGCATTTTGCATTAATTCATCCATTGATTTGCTTCATAAAAATTTATTTTAATCCATATTAACTCCAGTTCTAGAATTCTACATCATTACAATACATTAGTTAGTTTGACATTCTGCACTTTAGATTTACATTGCATCTGTATACATTCAACTCTAGATCAAAACCCCCCTTTCTATAGATCATACCACTTTCAGTTTCCATCCACTTATAAACTACTCATTCATCCATAACTCAAAACAACATCATTCATCAAAATTCTGCATCATTCACTTCTATTCTTACAGCCACATTGATCCATTCATTCACTATTTTGCACCATTGAATTTCCACTACATTCGAATTTTCTTCACAGTACATCAGTACAGTTTAACACACCACATCATTTTCATAGATTCATAAACATTCATTAAAACACTAACATAATATCCACACTTTTTATCCTCGCCAGCATTCCATTTGCATCCATAAAGAGAATCAACCAAACCTCTGAACTTGCTCCTTGGATTTGACACTCAAGGTCTCCCTACTGCTACATAAAGGGGATTTGAAAATTGTTTGAGAAAACCACACATGACTAAAGGTTAATCACATACTAAATATATTTTCCTTGTTATAGATGAAGAGATATGAAGTTGGCAATTCTTCTCGGTCAATTCAAAATGACCATATCATAGAAGATATTGTGAACGATTTTTCAGAAGATGAAGATCAATGCATGCAATTTGATGAAACAACAACATCATCAGGAGACCCAGACCATTTCATTCAACATAGGATAGATGGGTCATACCAAATTGCAAATAACATGCAACCTAATCTCACTGAAGACATGAATTTTCCAACCAAGGAGGCTATAGTGAATGCGATAAAACAATATCATTAAGTCAGGTTATCATTTAAATTAATTGAGTCAAAATCAAAGTATTATATTGCATGTTGTGTCAATTACTAGAATAGTTGTTATTGGTAATCATTGTTTCAATTACTCTAAATTTTTAATATTTATGTTTTCATTACCTAACTCTTTTTTCTTGTATTTAATAGAGTATGACATGAGGCAACTATACGTTGAAGCAAAGTTAGCAGCTTTGCGGTCAGAGTGTGAACAACTTGTGCAGTGGTTAGAAGAAATTTCATTAGAAAAATGGACTCAAGCCTTTGACCATGGGAAAAGATATGGTCACATGACTACCAATTTGGCTGAATCTACTAACTCAGTTTTAAAGGGAGCTCGATCTTTGCCAATCTGCGCTTTAGTAAGAACCACATTTGAAAAGATTAATTCATGGTTTGTAAAGCGCGGATCGAAAACTCAATGCATGTTGAAGATGGTCATCAATATCCTAAAGAAATCATCACTGTGCTAAATTAAAATGAAGATTATTCAAGGATGTGTCATGTGCATAGTTTCAGCATAGATTATCAAGAGTTTGATGTTGCAGACACAGAAAATATGCATATTGGTGGCACCCCAAGACACTTCACAGTAAAAATAAATGACTGGTGGTGTGATTGTGGAGAGTTTCAAGCTCTTCGGCTACCTTGTCGTCATGTCATGGTTGTCTGTTCCTTTGGTCACCTTGAGATTGGTCAATTTTTTGACCTCGTCTACAAATTGGAAATCATCTTCAAGGCTTATGAGGTGGAGTTTCATCCTGTGCAAAATGAAGATTATTGGACTACCTACACAGGACCAAATCTCATACCTGACCCAACTACAAGATGTAAACTTTTCAGGAAGACATGTAACCAATTGCATTCATAATGAAATGGATCAACCAGATCCAAATAAACCCAAGAAATGTTTTGTTTTGTAAAAGTGAAGGTCATACTAAAAGAAATTGTCCAAATAGAAATTGATGTATAATATTACTCTTTTAATTAATATGTATTTCAATATTTTTATTTACATGACTTTTTCAGTATTATTTGTAATATAATGAATTTATACTATAAATAACAATTGGAAATTTATTTAAATATTTCATAATGAATATTTAACAAAATTATAAAATATTTTACAATCATTAATTAAATATATTAATCATAAATTTATTTTTCACAAAACCCTAAAACTTAATTTCAATAGTATAAAAAATTAATTAAATAAATATATATAAAGCAAATATTCAATTATTTTAAAAAATAAATTATAAATAAATATATATATATATAAAGTCGTGCTACTGTATATAATGTTGTGTTTTACTTTTTTCTTTTCTTCCTGTTTTATGGTTTGCTTTGTCTTTATCCAACTTCATTTCTTTATTTGTTTTTACTAAATGTGAAGAAGAAACCCGTAATTTAACAATGACAATCCTTTATAGAAAGATGTTAGATAGTTAGATAGATGGATGATGGACAACAAATACAGAATAATAACTCTTTTCCAAACAAATAGAAAGATGATAGGTATATATATAATATAAGAGAAATTTTAATGTATTCCCTTAAATTTCAAAGATTTTAATGCAGTTAATCTTATATTAATAGTCATTAAATTATTTTCATGACATTTTAATTTTGCTATGTAAAATAAAATTATTTATTACATATTGTAAATCAGTAATAATTGACTAAAATATATTTTTATTTAAATTTAAAAATTTTAATTATTTATATATTTTTTTAAAATTGTTGGTTTTGAAAAAAATTATGACAAACTTTGATATTGAATACTGAAAAAAAGATGATATATTTAAAAAAAAAGTGTAAATAATATGCATTTTAATATATAAATAATAATATATGATTCAGATGTTTTAGAATATCAATCAAACTTTTTACATTGAAATAATCATAATTTTTAAATTTAAATAAAACTATTTTAATTAATTTTGACTAAATTAAAATATACAATAACTCTATACTAAAAATAAAATAATGAAATTGCCATGTGATAACTATTCATAAACTGCTCCTGCAATTTTTAAAGTACTCATATGAATCCAGGTACAAAGATGTAAAAGAAGTAATATGAAGTATTATGAAGTAATCAAATAGTGAAGGAAAAAAATAAAATAACTGAGGTTGTGCTATGGAACACGACTTCAGTATCGTTTAAAAAAAAAATTATTATAAAGTCGTCTTACTTAACACGACTTCAGGATTATTTAAAAAAAAAAATTAAAAATCATTTTACGTAACACAATTTCATGCTTATTTAAAAAAAAATTCTAAAGTATTAATTAAAAAAGAAAAAGTGAAGTCGTGACTTGATCCTTGATCCTGAAAAGTAAATAAAAGTCAATTTAACCCCTCCTGGTAAATAATTACTTAAAATAACCACTCTTGGTAAAAAAAACCTAATAGGAAATAAGAAGATTTTGGAGAGAATCACCTGATAACCGCTGTTATCAAGGTTTATGGACCAAACCCACAAATGAGACAATTATATACTGGTATAGGAACTGAGTGTGCTTACATGTCTATAAATATTTCTAGGATTCAACTTCAGTGTCTTCTAATTCATGCAATATGCAAAGTCAAGCAACCATTTATGCCAGGTTGGTAGAGTCCCCTGCCATAAGGAAAGAGTTGTCAGCAAGTAGTCCTGATATGGAGAAGATAGAAGACAAACTACAGCTTACTGTCTTACCCATTTCTGCTGAAAACGTTGGACTATTACCAAATCGGGAGGGTATGATATTTTATGGTTTTTCTTATCATGTTTTTCTAATTTGTGTGGGACAATTGTAGAACTTTTTACTTGGTATTTTTATGTTTATAGTTTGTGCACTATATATTGTGGCCATTGCTCATGATGTTTTTGGCTCCCTCTCTATATATGCCATACATGCGGTTTATTTACCAAGTGAGGTCATTTTTTATGAGTATTTACCAAGAAGGGTTAAATTGACTTTTATTTACCCTTCAGGGTCAAGTTGTGTTAGGAAACATGACTTCATTTTATAGAAGTTGTGCTACGTAGTACGCCTTCAACATCTGTGATTTTTTTTTTTTGTAAAAAACTGAAGTCGTGCTACGTAATACGACTTTAGCTTTATAATTTTTTTTTTGTAAAAAAATGAAGTCGAGCTACGTAGTACGACTTCAGCTTTATAATTTTTTTTTTGTAAAAAAATGAAGTCATGCTACATAGTACGATTTCAGCTTTATTTGATTTTTTTTTTTTGTAAAAAAGTGAAGTTGTGCTACGTAGCACGACTTTAGTTATTTTTTTAAAATTAATTATAATTTTTAAAATAAATAAATATAATTAATGTTACCCATTTTTTCAGGTCTTTTAATTTTTTTAATTAATAATATACATATCTTAATTATTTTTTACTATAATATATACATCTTACCCATTTTTATTGTTTAAATATATGTGGTTTAATTTTTTGATTTTATTATTGTAAAAAATTCAAAAAGATGAGATTAGAGATAAATAGTTTAATTGAAAATGAAATAAATCAAAAGAAATACATTACAATTGAAATAAATCAAAATATTTTAGTATTTAAAACGGCAAATTATTTAAAAAATAAATTATAAAAATAAAAATTATTAAATTTATAAAACGGTCAAGAACATGAATCAAAATACAAAAAAAAAAAAAAAACACTAAATATAATCCCAACACCCATCAAACACTTTTATTATAAATAATTAAAATAAATAAATAAATAAATAGAATAATAAGTGTAGTTGAAATGTTTGATGAAAAAATAACAGCATGTTTATCGTCTTTCTTTATAATTAACCTCACAAAAAATATGAAAAATTTGGATCTATTTTGGTAGTGATGTTTATCAACTTTTCATAAGTAATTATATAAATATTTTTTACTCTAATTTATAATAACTACAATTAGATATAATAATTTTGTGTATGTGTTTGCATTAAAATTTGTTTATAATATGTAGAATATGAAAACTACAAAACAAACACATCAAAACCCTAAATCAACAACTTTTCCATCGCTTTTAGTTATTTACGTAACTAATCGTTTTCGTAGATGCATTGGACATACAACAATGCAACGTCTGAAACCATGAAATCAGGTTTCATAAACAACAGTACAGTATAAACGTAGGGTAGGGCATACCAGAAAAAAAAAACACAGTACAATAATAAAAAAAATGGAACCTGTAAATTGAAGGATGGTAGTGCCCTAAAACTTTGCAAAGTGCCCCTATTTCACCTATTCTGGACACCCTTCGGAAACCTTTTCTACTCTCTTGCAAAAATAGATTCTTACTAAGACACAATGACTGGCTCAATGCCTTGATTTATAGCAAGAAGAATACTATTTATAGGGTTAATTTCAACAACAAAATTAACATGCATTTGACCAATTCCTGAGCGTGAGATTCTCAGTGTGAGATTCCTGATTCCTGAACGTGATTCCTGAGCAGAGCATCCGCGTGAGATTCCTGTATTCTGATAGCGTCACTGTGTCATGTCAGTTCTTAACACTATTCATGAAGGAGGAAGTCGTGCATGAAAGCACGAAGCATGACTTCTGTTGCACTGAAGTCCTGCTTTCATACACAATTTCTCTCCTTTTAAATACCATCCCTTCGCTCGTCCCACCACTGTGAGCCTCTCCCCACCACTGAATTTTGAATTCCAGAGCTTCTCCCTACCACTGAATTTTGAATTTCAGAGCCTTTCCCTACTATTGTTACTTGATTTATCCTGTAGATTTTAGTTTTTTTACGAGTTTCATTTAATTTTTCGTGTAAATTTAAGTTTAGTGCATTGTAGTTTCTACTTGATATTTTCAATATTGTATTCTTATATATATATATTATTTATCTAAACCCATTTTTTAATATAATTTTTAAAGAAAAACAGTTTTATTTAATTTTCTACTTTATTAAATTATTTATTATTTTTATGTTTATAATTTATTAATATTAATTAATCTTAATAAATTTTTTATTTTTTTAATAACAATTTGTATTTTTTTACTAAATTTTTTAAAAAATTAATAAACATTTTTATTTTTTTTTGTTAAAAAAATTAGTTATTTTTTTACTTTCTTATTTATGTTATATTTTTTTATATCAACTACTTTTACTTTTACTAATTTTCTAAAATTTGTTAATAATAATTTATATTTTTTATTAAATATCAATTTTTTTTAATAAAGATTTTGTATTTTTTTTAACCAACAAAATTTTTATGTTATAATTTATTAATATCATATAGTCTTAATAAAGATATTTTTTACTTTATTAAATTTTGCATTTACTTTAATTATATATTTATGCATACTAAATATATTTTCCTTGTTATAGATGAGGACACCTGAAGTTGGCAATTCTTCTCGGTCAATTCAAAATGACGGTGTCATAGAAGATATTGTGGATGATTTTTCAGAAGATGAAGATCAATGCATGCAATTGGATGAAACAGCAGCATAATCAGGAGACCTGGACCACTTCATTCATAGGATAGATGGGTCATACCAAATTGCAAATAACATGCAACCTAATCTCACTGAAGGCATGCATTTTCCAACCAAGGAGGTTGTAGTGAATGCGATAAAATAATATCACATTAAGTCAGGTTATCAATTTAAATTAATTGAGTCAAAATCAAAGTATTATATTGCATGTTGTGTCAATTACCAAAATAGTTGTTATTGGAAAATAAGAGCATCTTATAGCAAAAATAGAGACTGGTGGGAAATTAAGAAAATAGAAGCACCCCATACTTGTCTTAGTGCTGATTTATCTACAGATCATAATAGCTTAGATTCAAGGTTTATTTCTACGGTTATTTATGATATAGTTAAAACAAATGTTGGTGTAGCAGTCAAAACTATAATAGTAGAAATAAAAACCCGTTATGTGTATACAATTTCATATAGAAAGGCATGGAAAGCAAAACAAAAGGCCATCAAAACAGCTTTTGGAGATTGGGAAGACTCGTATAACGAACTTCCAAGATGGTTTCAAGCACTACAAGAAAAAAATCCAAGAAGTTTGGTACTATACAATGGTTCTCGTCTTCCACCTTCTACTCAAGAAATTCGACCAATGTACGTGCTAGAACGTGTTTTTTGGTCATTTAAGCCTTCTATCGAAGGATTTAAATATTGCAAACCCATAATCCAAGTCGATGGCACATTTTTGACCGGAAAACATGAAGGAACTTTATTAACTGCCACTACTCAAGATGGGAACATAAATCTTTTCCCGTTAGCATTTGCAATAGTAGAAGGAGAAACTAAAGAGACATTACTTTGGTTCTTTCAACACCTTCGGCAACATGTCACGCCTCAACCAAATTTGTCAATGATCACTAATAGAGGCAGAGGAATATTGACAGCCTTAGAATCTTCACAGCTAAATTGGCCGAATTTGACCTCTTTCTACTGTATCAGACATATTGCATCAAACTTCCAAAAGAAGTTCAAAAATCAAGATTTGAAAAAGAAAATAGTTAACATAGGTAATCATTGTTTCAATTACTCTAAATTTTTAATATTTATGTTTTCATTACCTAACTCTTTTTTCTTGTATTTAATAGGGTATGACATAAGGTAACTATACGTTGAAGTAAAGTTAGCAGCTTTACAGTCAGAGTGTGAACAAGCTGTGCAGTGGTTAGAAGAAATTTTATTAGAAAAATGGACTCAAGCCTTTGACCATGGGAAAAGATATGATCACATGACTACAAATTTGGCTGAATCTACTAACTCAATTTTAAAGGGAGCTCGATCTTTGCCAATCTGCGCTTTAGTAAGAACCACATTTGAAAAGATTAATTCATGGTTTGTAGAGCGTGGATCGAAGACTCAATGCATGTTCAAACCTGGTCATCAATATCCTAAACAAATCATCACTCTGCTAAATCAAAATGAAGATTATTGAAGGATGTGTCATGTGGATAGTTTCAGCAGAGATTGTCAAGAGTTTGATGTTGCAGACACAGAAAATATGCATATTAGTGGCACCCCAAGACACTTCACAATAAAAATAAATGACTGGTGGTGTGATTGTGGGGAGTTTCAAGCTCTTCGGCTACCTTGTCGTCATGTCATGGTTGTCTGTTCCTTTGATCACCTTGAAATTGGTCAATTTATTGACCCCGTCTACAAAATGGAAACCATCTTCAAGGCTTATGAGGTGGAGTTTCATCCTGTATAAAATGAAGATTATTGAACTACCTACACAAGACCAAATCTCATACCTGACCCAACTACAAGACGTAAACTTTTAGGAAGACCTGTAACCAATCACATTCATAATGAAATAGATCAACCAGATCCAAACAAACCTAAGAAATGTTTGTTTTGTAAAAGTGAAGGTCATACTAAAAGAAATTTTCCAAATAGAAATTGATGTATAATATTACTCTTTTAATTAATATGTACTTCAATATTTTTATTTACATTATTTTTCAGTATTATTTGTAATATAATGATATTATACTATTAATAACAATTGGGAATTTATTTAAATATTTTAAAATGAATATTTAACAAAATTATAAAACAGTAAAAATGGGTAAGATGTATATATTATAGTAAAAAATAATTAAGATATGTATATTATTAATTGAAAAAATTGAAAAACTTGAAAAAATGAATAACATTAATTATATTTATTTATTTTAAAAATTATAATTAATTTAAAAAAAATAACTGAAGTCGTGCTATGAAGCATGACTTCATTAAAAATAAAAATAAAAAAATTTAAAAAAAAATTCAAATAAAGTTGAAGTCGTACTACGTAGCACGACTTCACTTTTTTACAAAAAAAAATCAAATAAAGCTGAAGTCGTACTAACACAACTTCATTTTTTTACGAAAAAAAAAAATATAAAGCTGAAGTCGTACTAAGTAGTACGACTTCAGTTTTTTACAACAAAAAAAATTATATATGTCGAAGTCGTATTACGTAGTACGACTTCTATAAAATGAAGTCGTGTTACCTAGCACGACTTGACCCTGAAGGGTAAATAAAAATCAATTTAACTCCTCTTAAATAAATATTCATAAAAAATGACCCGAGGTGGTAAATAAACCCATACATGCATGCATATATGTATAGGCACTAAAAATATGTAGCTTTTTTTTATCCATTACACGCACACGGTGATGTTTTCAGATGTGATATAGTTAATCCGTATACTTTTTCATTTGGACTATATTTGATTAGTTAGAATTCCCGGAAGTAAAGATTGTTTGCTGAGCTTTCATTCATTTTTATACTATGGCATAGACTAGGATATTATAAAAAAATTATTTATTTCATAGTGAAAATTGCAAATTCCTTCTTTTCTTTTTTCTTTTTTATGAATGCATGGTAGCTTTTTCTCTTGTCTGTCCATGATTGAGTGATTGATGGGAATCTGTTTGTTTTAGAATGATTTGTGATTCGAGACAAGTTTTCTATTGATTTTATTAACAGCTGATGTAGAAGGATCTGACATAGTTCTAGAAGCAATTTTGGAGGCAGAGGTAGCTCAGAACTCAAAGGAATTCTTTTCGCAGCCACAAAACCAAATCAAATATGATTGATATGGTAATACCTTAAATATGTAGATGTTAAAGTTTGTCGCGTTATTAAATACAAAATGATAGGGTTGTAATATTTTGAAGATATTGATTCTTGAACTATCTTTTCTAGTTGTTCAGGCTACAAAATATGTTGGAATTCATTTTTTTAGGATTTGAACCGGTTTAACTTGCCCACCCTCCTTTCCCCCACCACAAAAAAAATAAAACTCTGAAGCTAGTCTTCCTAACGAATAACAAAGTTGTGACAAACTATTTGTATAAATTTTTCTATTGTCTTCTGTTTGTTGTATGATTGAGGATGCATTATTAAGTTTTTGTTAAAGGTGTGTTTTGAGGACCTTAATTCTGGCTTTAGGTAGAGCTTTACCTTGTTTTCTAGTGTTTAAAAACTATATTAAAATTAAGAATGATAATTTTAAATTTGAGTTTTAAATTAGTTGATAATTTGATTTTTTTTTAGAACTTTAACACCTAGAGCTTAAATTTTTGGGTGGTAAAAGTGAAAAGTAGAAAACATTTCTTAAAAAGTTCTTATATCAACCTTGATAGTATACATTGACATAATCTTTTAGCAGTGATTTCTCTTTAGTAGTATAAATATTTATTAATGTGATTTGGATTAATAACGTTTTTCTTGGTAATGAATTTTTTTATTTAAATAGTAATATACTTTCATTTTAAGTAAACTGATACATATGTGATAAGAAAAGAAAAAGAAACAAATTTAAAAGATTGGTAGGATTTAAAGTATTATTATATCTCATAATCTTTTTTAATTAAACACTTTAAATCATTTTACTAATTTATTTTTATAATATTTGTTTCCTTTTCATCAAACTAGATATTATAATTTGAATATTAATGTGTTCGTCTATACATTGTTTCATAGTTGTATTTTTTTTAGATAATAAATATTTTTAATCAAAGATAATCTTCTTGTTGAAAATATTGAATATAATTGTATATTCGTAATTTAGATCTCTTTTGGATCCCTGATCAAACTAAAAAACAATATGAAGTTTTATTTTTTTATCAGTGATCCAAACATTAATTAAATTAAAACTGCATCAAAATATATATATATATATATATATAAGAATAAATTCATTTACTCCAAAAATGAGTTAGAATATTATAGAATTGAATTAAAAAAATAAATGGTGCTAATTACTTTTTGAATAGTATCTATATATATATATATATATATATATATATATATATTAATAATTGACATTGTAATTCCTCTTTAAAGGAAAATTCATACTAAAAGATTATAATATCTATTTTTTTTATATGATCATTTTATCTTTTTATAATTCTAACAAGTAAATTTAATTTTTCTATATCTTGGTATGTTTTATTATAAAAATCATAATTAAAAAATGATGAGATTATTAACAATATTTCTAGGAAAATGTTAGAATTATACTTTTATTTAAGTCAATATTCATGTTACCTTTTTTTCAAATATTATTTCTGTCGAGTCATTATAATATATCAGGAAAAATAAAAATTATTGGTTAGTAATGAGTGTCTCACATCCAGTTCCAATATTATAAAAAGACTTTATAATAGAAAATCTTAATTTAATAACTTATATATATATATATATATATATTGATGTCATTAATTTTCTTGCATGAACATTTTAAATTTAATTAACGTACATTTGTTAGGATATACTAATAATAAGAATAAACTAACTTCATATTGTTTTAATTTGGCCAGGGATCCCAAAGGAGATCTCAATTTCGAGTATGCATAAGTTATAGAAATAAATCAGTAAAGTGATTTAAGTGTTTAATTAAAAGAATGTAAACGGTGGTCATTGTGGGTATCCTTCTGGAAATTTAATGCTTTGCAACAACGCCTCTAGAAGAATATCAATAATATATGTTGTATTTTCAAGAATTTTACCCTTTGAAACTGACAATTAATTATTTAGGTCAGGTAACAAGTGATTTTTGAGTTTTGTATAAGCTGTTGAATTTACCAATGAATGAATAATACTTTGGCAAGGGCAGCCAATGGTGATGAAATCTTCACTTCTTTAACTGTTCCGCTGTTACAGTATGATGAGGCGTGTTGACGTTGGCAATCTCCTCAACCTTTTTCCTCTTTAACCCCCAAAAAGTTCAATCTTTCTCCACTCCATCCTCCCACATGTCTCTCTGTATTTGACGTAGTTTTTTAAGTGATTAAAACTGGAAATAAGGAAAAATGTAATTAAGACAAGGTTCTAATATAAATCAACACAAGAAGTCAGTATTCAGGGTGTTTTTTTTATTTTTCTCCCTTTTCAATTTGCGTCAGTGTTTATGCTGTCTGTCTGTCTCTCTCTATGTAAACATGGAATGTAGCAAGATTTTGGATTTGTCAATTGCAATGGCCTAAAGACCATTCGACCTTATGCTGTGAATCATGTGAATTGGTTTTGACTTCAGTCAAGCTTAACTTTTTAAAAACATAGATGGTTGATAATTGTTAGACAAAATCGATTTCGTCTTAAAACTTCAGTTTGACTAAAACTTGAGTCCTATTAACTTCAGTTTTATGTTAGATTAAGAAAACTTAAACTTTGTAGCTGAGATTTGGAACAGTATAGTATCAAGATTGATAATTTGATCATGTCATATCGGCATATTAAAAACAAGATATTTCTGTTGATAATTTATCTAGTTCCTTTTGTTCAGGAAGTATGAGTTCTCTTATGTCTGAATTTAAACTTTTAATAGCTTTTAATGTTACTTACAGTCCAAAGAAGACAGAAAATATCATTCAAGTTAATTGGTATCCTCAAATTTCTGGATGGACTAAAAAGTAACACGGATGATACCTACTTAAAGCATGAGAATTTATCAGCTTGTGGTGCCATTTTTTAGGAATCGAAGGCTGAGTGAGAATATGGGATGTTTTTCTAATGTTCTTCAGGATGGCACTGCCCTTGAAGCTGAACTTATGTGAGTGATTTTCACTTTGGAGGTAACTAGTTAGAAGGGTTGGAATTCGGTTTGGATTGAAACAGATTCTTTGCTCACTGTAAATTCTTTCAGCAACAATATGTGAAAATGTAATGTGTTTGTTTAAAAGGATGAATTTCATATTTTCTCATATCTATAAAGCAATAGGTGTGCTGATAGGTTGACTAATTACGGTATTAGAAGAGTTGATTTTATTTTGTGGGAGGGAATTCCCCTTTGTATTTCTTATGATTATTGTAGAGATAGGTGTGGGCTTCCACATTTTAGGTTTTCCTAGTTGGTTTTGGTTGGATCCCCAACCTTTATATTTTATCTTTTATATATGGTATCATAAATGCTGCTGATGATGATACAGGTTATATTGCTAACCTAGTTAGGACTATAATGATGCTTTAGCATTCTTTTTTCATTAAAAAAAAAAAAAAAATCTTACACTAGAGCAAAAGGAGCAAAAGTTTTTAGCATTCACATTGAACAGGGTTTCGACGTGTTGAAAAACACACCCTAAGTATTGGATGTAAAACTAACATGCACGGAACCTACATTATGACTGTACATGTACAAATAGGTCCCTTAAGCCTAAATGAAGGTGGAAATAGATCGATGGATGCAAAAATTGCCACCCAGAACCTTACGTTTCTACTACAAAAATTTCAACATATTTTACAAATGCTTTATATAGGACCACCCAGAAATAAAAATGGTCACTCTGATAAAATGCCAATGGTTATTGAGATAGAAATATCAATTCACCAGAAATAATTTAGCACATCCTAGAGAGCAATTCATGAATTTAAGTGGCTTCAAAGTCAAAGCAAGATGACTATATAAAGAAACCTATATCATTTTTCATGTTATTTTACAGATAATTTTGTATTCTTTAACTACCTTCTGGTTCCTCATATCCCTCTTTCTCCATCAACTTTGTTTCCTAATTTGGCAATTAGAATTTTCGCTGTGAATACATAACAAATTTTGCATTTTTAATTTTGTTTAATTGTTTTCCGTAGGTAGGACTCTGAACCCTATTTAATATATTGTTCAATCAAGCAATAGATCGGGATTGAAATAGCATGCTTGATACAAGCTATCTTTCAGATACAAGAGGCACAAAGTGTACTCACCTAGTCACCTCAAGAGTTTCAGAATGTTATTCACTCATTATATGTCAAGTAGATGAAGAGGAGAACCGCCCTGCCCAGCCTCCTTAACTGCATTTCATGCAATAACCATGAGAAAACAACAAACAAACTGAGGAACAACACAATTTCTACACATCTCTTTGTAAGAGAAATCTATATGCTAAAATTTTCAGTCACAATTCACCTATCTGCCTTCACTTAAAAGGTTGTGATGAAATATCTTAAACTTGATCTAACATAAAAAGAGGCCAAAATGCCAAGAGGAAAAAAAAAAAAGGAAAGCAAACTACAGTAAAAAAAAAGGAAAGCAAACTACAGTAAAAAAAAAAGACTTACCATCATGTGAAAAAATCAGTTTTCTTACTCAATATCATTTGTCGTTAGAGACAAGCCTCAAACATGTTGACTGTCATTAGTATATTCTACCATACGTCTCTACAAGTACAGTTACCATTCACAAATCTGTGGTATCTGTTGGCATCCCTCACAATAATTTCCCTTTCTAAAACTCTTGTCATATACTTAAAAGCCTCGTGGCAATCCTTACAAATCCTCAAATTCTTCACAATCCTTAAAGGCTTCCCTGGTGGTGCAGATCCACATAACACCCCAAACGCAACAGCCAACTTCTCACTGTGATACCAAAGAGCCTCCTTTCTCTTTTCCTCCCCAACATTATGCAACACCTCATCCCAAACAGGAACATAGCCTAATTTTTCAATATCCCCCATAAGCTCTGCTGACTTCTGATAAATTTCCTTGGACCTCTCATGCTTCCAATCCCCCGCCACAAACACGTGAACTTCTCCCTGCACTTCAATCCAACTCCTTCCACCTTTTTTCTTCACCTTCCTATCCTTCATCGTCTTCCTCAATTTTGCAACATCATCCCACCTCCCCACACTCGATAACACGTTAGCAACAATAACATAAGCATAATCATCATGTGGCTCTAGCTCCAACACCATCTTTGCCATATAACAAGCTCTGTCCGCCTCACCACGATATGCACAAGCCGATAGCATAGCTCGCCAAACTGCAGCATCCGGTTCAAACGGCATTGTCAAGACAACCCTCTCAGCTCGCTCAAATTCTCCAGTACGCGCCATTGCACTCACCAAACACGTAAAATGCTCCAAAGTGGGCTCCAAACCATAATCCACTCGCATCCTCGTAAACCACTGTTCAATCTGCGGAAACATTCCAGCATTACACAACGCAGTCAGGATCGCCAAAAAGCTATACTCATCAGGGAGAAGTCCACAACCTTCCATAGACTCAAACAGTTGAAAAGCAGATTGAAAATCCCCTTGCTGTGCATAACCAGCCATCATTGCATTCCACCCCACAATATTCATATCAGACAAACCATCCTCAAAAACCCTCCTCGCATCGTTAACAACACCTGCTTTACCATACCCATCAACGAGAGCGCTACCCACCACCACATTGGAATCAAGCCCGGCAACAATTACGTGTGCATGCATCATTCTACACTGCTCCAACGCAGCAAGCTGAGCCGCAGCGCGCAAGCCCCCGGAAACGCTGTGAACAGTTAACGCAAAACCCAGACGTTTCATGTCCGAAAAGATTAATAAAGCATCCTGAGAGAGGGAATTCTGAGCGAGACCAACGACCAAGGCGGAGAAACAGACGTTATCTGGGTGGGGAATATCGTCGAACACTTTGCGGGCGTTGAGAGGCAACCGGAACTTGGCATAGAGAGAGAGGAGGGAGGAGGCGGGGAAGGGGTGGCGGGCAAGGGCGAGTTTGAGGGCGAGGGAGTGGAGGGAGAGGGCGAAGGAGAGGGAGGAGAGGGCAGCGCAGGAGGCGAAGAGGGAGGCGAGGGTGCGGTGGTTGGGGAGTATGGGGTGGCGGAGCATGGCGAGGAAGTAGCGGAGGGAGAGGAGGGTGTTGGAGTGGGCGGAGATAAGAGCGGTCCATGAGACAACATTGGGAGGAATAGGAAGACGGTGGAAGAGGGAAAGAGCGTATGATGAGAGGTTGGATTTAGAGTAGTGAGTTATGAGGTTGTTCCACACTGCGAGATCCTTGCTCTCCGATGTTATGGCTTGTGCGTGCCTCGCCCTTGGATCCATCCACATTCTTTCTTCCTTCTCCTTTTCATCTAACCACACCATTACACTCCTTCTACACTACCTACTACTCACTCATTTCTCTTTCTCACAAACACTACCAAGTTACTCAAACCCCAAAAGAAAAATAGTCAAACAAAATCTATTCTTTATTTTTTATAATAATATCTTATTTCAAATCTATTTTGTAAAAATAAAAAAAAAATATAATTAATTAGAGCTTATAAATAAATCATAAAAATACTTGACTATTTTTCTATATTTTTAGGGTTTTGGTGCATGTAAGGTGATCCGATCATATAGCAAGGAAGAAGAACGAGTCTGTAGATAGAGAGAGAGAGTTGTTAAATATACCTATCAGCGATTTCATTTCAACATTGTTCAGATGAGAGACATTTAATTCCTCTGTGATCGCGAAGAAAATAAAGCATGGGTGATGAAGATGACTGTGAACGTGTTTTCAAGCGGTTTGATGTGAATGGCGATGGGAAGATCTCGTTGTCCGAGTTTGCAGAAGCTCTGAAAGTGTTGGGCTTAACTTCACAGGAGGAAGTTGAAAATCGAATGGCAGAGATTGATCAAGACGGTGATGGTTTTATTACGTTGGACGAGTTGATTGAATTTCGTAATGCCAATCCTAACTTGATGATCGATGTTTTGCAGAAACTCTAACTCTATTTTATTTATGTCAAATCACTTTTCTATATCACTTTTACTTTCAGTTCATTAGACATTTCAATGCAACAATTTTAAATTTAATAATAAGAGTCTTATAATTAAGACTCAAATCTTGTATAAAACTTTGAATCTTAAAAATAAAAACTAATTTTTCAATATAAATAACATGTTTTTTTAAACAACTTATAAATAAAGAAAAATATACATACTCTAATCTATCAAGATTTTAAGTTGAATATTATGTGTAGTTTATTCAAATTTGTTTATGGAGATTCTGAAGATGATTTAACTTCTTTATTTTCTCCAATAGTGATATGAATAACATGTTTAGATGAGTTATTGTCCTGAGTTCAAGATGAAAAAGACGAAAGCAAATCTTAGAGTTTGGAAGGTCCTTTTGTTGTTGCTTAATATTTTGATACAGTGATATCCATTGAAGATGAAGGATCAAGTTTTTCAATCTTTCAAGAAGTTGATCATATATTAGAAACTGAAATGCTTATAGAAGAATAGACAACAATGTAGACTATAAACTCTCATTTGATGATTATTATAAGAATTATAACATAATATGTGAGAAGTACCTCTCAAGATCCCTTACTTACAGTATTTGAAAAGATGAATAAGATAATCATAGAAAAAAAATGAGTTCATTTTCCCATGTAAAACTCACCCAGCCATTACGGGGTGAACCAATGACAATTGGAGTTTTATTTATCAATTTTTTTATTCTTTGAGACCTTTAAATGGAGAAAAATCAAATCCAAGTCTACCTAGAGTTTTTTTCTTTTTTTCTTATGTTGGTTGAAAGTGTCTGAAGGTAGACCATTTATACATATTCCTAAAAAAGAAAGAGTAAATCTTAATGCTAAGATGAATACAAATATCTTGATTCAGTAATGGACAAATTTTGCTTTAGATTATGCGATCTGGGATCCAGTTAAGAAAAAGATTGTTTAAACCAAAGTGTGTTGTTTTTTAAAGATTGATTAATCTATAACCTTAGCAATATGATAAGTAAAATCCAAAATAATAAAGACCTAAGCCCCAATGTCACATAGTGATTAATATTTGCTCAACATTTTAGGAGGAGAAACTCCTTAAAGAGACATCAATCAACTGATGACATTACAAAAGGAGAAATAAAATGAAAAGAAAAAAAAAATGAAGAAATAATGTAAAGTTAAATGATGTGTCCACCTTTAACAATGGAAGAATGGAACTATTTATTACCTTTTGGCATATTTTGAGTTTTGGATGGAAAGCTAGAGGTTTAGAGACTTGACGGGAGTGTTTTCAAGCTTAAATTCTTTTGGGAAAGACTTTTACCCGCTTCTCTTTTCTTGTTTTGTACGTATAACTAAAATTCTAATGGAGAATGATAAACTTGACTTAAATATCCAAGTAAAGCTGAAGTAAAAAATAGTGTAATATTAGTTGAATTTTATAAATATGGATATTTTAAAAAAATTATCAATTTGAGTATTATAAATAATAATATATGTGATCAGTTATATTCTAATACACATGATCAAATCTTCATATTATATTGTCAGATTAGTCTTTGTTATGACAGATTTTACATATCTTTATAATTATTTTATTTCATTTTTGTAATGATTCTATTCTCTTAATATTTGCGACTGATACCTTATTTTCAGCCTTCTATTTTGATTTGATCTCTATATATGTACAATCCTATGTGAATTTTCAATATTAATAAGATTGATTTTTCTATTTCCTCAAATTCAAATTCTCAAATTGTTATGATATCAAAGCTTATCTTAACAAGTTTGTTAGGGCTATTAGACCAACAACTATCGGGTTGTTGTTAGACTACCCATATATTGGCCCACATTCGAGTTGGGACATCTTGACGTGAGGAGGGGTGTGTTAGAGATCTCATATCGACTAGAGATAAGACCAAATTAATATATATAAAGTGAGTGCAAACCTCACCTCATTGAGCTGGTTTTATGAGGATGAATTAGACTTAAAGTCCACTTCTAAGACTAAAACATGCACTTCCTTATGTATCAAATCTTCTGGACAATTAGTCTCATCTTCTTTAGCCATCACCATATTTGCAAATCTTGGATTATCTCTGAACTTAAAGCCAGCAAGGAAACCATGTTTCCTATAACAAACATCAACTGTGTGAGCCATTTTTCCATACCATGAACATTTCTTAGAAGTATATCTATTATTCCAACCATTATTATTTCCTTGATTTCTTTTAGATTCTGATGCATCATTATTATATCAACAGCAATAAGAGCCTTTGGCATAAAAACACTCTCTGTGGTAAATTGTCATTCCTGTTGAGCAACCAATGCAAAAGTTCTATTCACATTAGGAAAATTATCCAAGAGTATCAGTTGTGACCTGACACCGAAATATTGGTCATTTAGCCTCGTAGGAATCTAACCACTTGATTCTTATTTTGCTCCTCTTCAATTTTTTTGATTGCACCACATGAACATTTAGGATTGCATGTACAAACAGGAAGGGGATTCAGAACATCTAATTCATCCCATAAAGTTTTTAGTGTAGTATGAAATTTTGAGACAAAACTGTCATATTGTCTCTGACTGAAGATTTTCTCTTGAATTTCTAAGATTCTGAATAGATCAACATGAGAAAAACGTTCACAGAGTTCTTTCCACATGTCTGAAGCTTTCTCACGCCAAAGGATGGATTGTGTAATTTCCTCGCTCATCAGCTTTATTAGCCAACTAAGAACAAGCATGTTACCCCTTTCCCAGAAAGGAAAAATCACATGATTCTTTGGTAGTTCTGCAATTATGCCATCAACGAATCCTAACTTGTTCTTGGTTAATAAACTCATCTTCATTGCACGATATCAACTGTGATAATTCTCATCTGTGAGTGGTGATAAAACTAGAACAGTGGAAGGAGGCTCTCATTTGAATGTATATATAAAGGATTTGATGCATTTTGTGCATCTTGTAAAATATAGGGATACATGACTTCATTAGCCATTGATGCACGCAACATATCTCTCTCTAAGAGAGCGCTGATACCATAATAGAAGTGGACTTTAAGTCTAATTTATCTCCCATAAAACTACTTCAATGAGGTGAGGTTTACACCCACTTATATATATATATATATATATATATATATATATATTAATTTGGTCTTATCTCTAATCGATATCGAATTTTTAACACAATTTCATCATTAATCATTTAATTTAATTGTATAAAGTTATTAATCAAGTTAGGATTTGATAACTCTTAGATATCAAATTCACAATTTTTTTTACTGTATCTTTGGACATTATTCATTTTTCCTAAGGTAGTAGTAATCTTTTAAGGGTAGTTTTGGTTGTAATGTGCATTTTGTTTTCATGTCTATTTAGTTCTTTAAAAATGTAATTTTGACTAGGCACATATAGATAAGATTTGTACTCTTATAAAGTTCTTAGCGAAATTAACTACTATATGTATATATCTCTTACCTTTCTACATAAGTTTGGATGTAATTTTTCAATGAAATTTTATTTTACCAAGAAATGCTTATCAAAACTCTAAATAATTTTATTACAAGACGGATTCATCTCATATCCTATTATAGAAAAAAAAAAAAAAAACTAGTTAATAAATATGTTTATTACATGTAAAAATTATAATGATATTAAAATATATTACCCATCTTAGAATGATTTTAATTTATAAACATCCTTAATTTTGATCTAAATTATATTTATATATGCAAATAAAAACGCTTTAGTTAGATTATCTTTTTAAGTGTATATTAATTTAACTAAAATTAAGAAAAGTTTAAAAATATTTTCATTATTTTTTGGAAACAAAGATTATAACAAAAAGTGTGAAGAAAGGCAAATGAGCTTAATTTCATTTATTTAGCCCAAAACCCTTAAAAAATAAATAAAATATAATAAAAATAAAAATGGAAGCTTACTAGGTAAGTCACAAAGTAAAATGAAGCATTTTCCCTTCCAACATAATCAGATTATGTTTTTTTCTCACTCTCATTCCTTCTCTCCCACGTTTTGGACAACCAACAAAGAAAGAAAAAAAATTCATCTTCTTCTAACTCTCCTGTATTCATTTTTACCCCCATTAACTGAATCAAAGGTAAGTTCTTCTAGTTCATTCAACACCCTTTTTGGTTCATATGTTTAGCTCCTTAATCTCCAAAGTTTCTCCTATTGGTTTCCTTGAGAAATATATTAATAGTAGATTCTTCTTTTTTGTTTCTAAAAAAGGAAAAACCCTCCAATACCATTCCTTCTTCTAATGAGAACTCCATTTAATAATACTAATGTGAAACACTGACTTGATTTAATTAAAAATTTTAATCAAATGTTCTCCTGAAATTACACAAATAAAATTCTTAAAAAGAAAATCCAATATCAACTGCAGAGAATCCAAAACTCAAAGAGATGTAACTATGGATATCAACTGCCAAATCCAAGAGTATAGGATCCCAAAAGCACAATATATAGAGATCAACATTAAGGGTGCAAATGCAAACTTATTACCCAAAAGCAAAGGGTGTAAAATTTGGCCCCATATTTCTATAACTACTAGACCTATCAGATAAATCCTCTCACTCCAGCCAATAACAAAACCTTTCTTCACAGTTGTACCCGAACTACCTTCAGATCCAACTTCATCAGTCTTTTTCTTTATATTAGTACATGGCGTTCTGACTGTTTCATCCCCATCATAAAATTGTGCTGAAAAGCCTGACCACATCAAAATGGAGTGTAGAAGCAGTAACAAAACTTTGACCGGATACTCTTGTGCCTCAAATAGTAGCGGAAAAATTGAATAGCAAGACACTGCACATATAAGTAATGTTTAATTTAAAAAAAAAATATGGAAAAAATAACAATAATACAAAATGAGGCAACTTGCAACTTTTGTTTCTTTGGCATTCCAAAGCATTCTCAATCATTAAAAGCGACTTTTTAATGGAAAACATATATGACCAAGGAGGAACTAAATAGTATAATTGTTTCTATAGATTTGCTTTTATTTTTTACTATGCTTGATTATGTTCTGTTGGAATAGTTGCTTGCTTGACGAGTATACTTAATCTTAGCTATACTTGGGTTATGAAAATATAAATCTATGCAGTATAAACAAAGTTGTAGCACGTGCGGAGGAAAACAGAGAGGACCTGATTCTGAACTACTATTATATATATTATTTGCAAAGTGAGAACCCTGAGTTCTTTATATACACAGACAGACAAGAGTGAGGGTTAAAACAACCTTGTAACCCTAGAAACACAACTGCTAATATAACTAATCCTACACAACTGACAGCTGTACTAACAAAAGCTACTCAAATAACAGGCCCTATATGTCTTATGAGTGCCTATTTCAACTTGCAATCTAGGATCAGTTGCAAGAGAATTAAACTGATTTGAAATGAAATTTTACTATGATTTTCAGCCTTCAAGTTTATACTGAAGTTAAATTAAGAAATCCTGAAATTCTTTAAAGGTAATTCAAGATTACCACACTTTGTTTGGATAGGAATTGAAATTGGTAGGAAAGATTTAGAAGAAATTTAAGGGGGAAATTTCGTTATTTGGATAGATGGAATTAATGAAGGAACAAAGTTTCATCAAAGTTTGTTATTAATGGAAGCATTTATCTTTCATGTTTCCCCCTAACCAAACACATCAAAGTTTGCATATCACTCCACACTCCATTTCTCTCCCATCAATTCAGCCTATCCATATATTGTTATATTTGCCCTAGGCATATATAGATTTGTAATAGCAGATTCTAGGTTCATATGTATCGTTCCCCCTTAAAATCAATCAAAAGAAAAAAAAATAACATTATTGACAGAAACCTATCTATTACAATAGGATAGTAAAGGGTCACATGAATCACATGTGTTTTCCACTAATTATACGAAAAGTACATGTAATTAACAGCATGCACACATTTTTTATAAATTTTATTTAATTTTACTTAAATTTCAAGTTTTTTTATTTACAATTTCTACTGTCATTAAAAAAATGAAGAAAAAGAAAAGTATCAGATGCGGGTGAAAAAATGAATGAGCAATAAAAACATACCTATTGACAACAAAAAGTAATGCCTTGCATCCTCCAGAGTTTGTGCTGCAACAAAGGCAAGTGGTATTACAAAATGGAGAGATGCCTTCTCATGCACATGCCACCCAAAAAGAAAACCACAGGTATAAGCATAGGCTACCCATCTACTTATCTTCTGTGGCTGTGGGTTCTTCCAAGCCATGAGAAGGCAAGGACATAAGGCAAGAAGAACCATTATAAAAGTCACAATTGGTGTGATCTGCATATTAGTAAATAGAGAAAAATGAATGCTTTGATGATTCTTTTGAATAATGAAAAGTAAGTATAAATATAAGCTGTTATATCATAGTCATATACCAAATGATCAAGCTCAGTCGCAGATGTCAACTAAACAATAGCAGCTTTGAAATTGAAATAACTAGACTAGAAGGTGTGAAATTTAAAAGCCATTATCTCATCTATGAAGTTTCAAAATATCATTTCTTGATATCAAACAGGTGGTGATTTTGAGCTATCAAGTCGTAGTTGCCAATTTGTCATGTGAGCATTATTAACAATCTATATTTTTATTCTTAGAAAATGGGATAAGAATCATTCAGTGACTTAACTAAACATTTTCAACAAGATTAAAAGTAAATTTCCAATTTATCAGTGGGTAGGTCAATATGCATCACAAGTTTGAAGAAATGATATAACATCATCCTCCCTCTCCTTGTACTAATGAAATGCATACAGCAAATAGGGCTTAACCAGGGTCATAATATCCCATGTTCTTGTTCTTGTTCTTTTTCTGGTTTCATAGGCCACAAGCTCATTCGGAGAATAGAAAACTCACAAGTAAATCTTACCTGAGGTAGTACAGAAAATGGTGAGGAATCCCCTACTAGACCAGCAGTGAATGAAGCTACTGGTACCTGGATATTAAACCCAAGTTTTCTTAATATGAAAGCAAGCCCTTTGTCTGACATGATATAGAATACCCAAAAATTTGGGGCCCAGTAAGCATGGCAAAGGCCTCTGCCAAATGGAAACATTCGTTGAATAACTTGTTGTAACTGCAATTTATAATTTCAATAATCAAAAAACAACACAACATGCAAAAGGAAACACATGAAATATTATCACTTTTACAGAAGAAAATGAAGTAATACAAGAATTTAACAAAGGGCAATTAAAGTTGTTCCCGCTCACTTGAGCATGCGCAGTTGGTCATTCATTACGGGTAACCTTAGTCCATTCATGTAATAGTCTAAGATTATTAAAAAAATTCTTACAAAACCTGATCAAAACTCAGTACATCTATGTTGGAAGCTATGCAGCACAACCTTGGCATGTAAAGGAACTCCCTTTCCATATATTTTCATGGATATATACCAAGCATCCAATTTGTTCTCCATCATTTAATAAGTTGAAAACAAAAAATATCAATTTATAATTCCACATTTCTGAAAATCGACAAACATGTAAAATTCCTAAACTTCTTTAACAAATAATAATCAATTTCAAATTAGTTAAAAGCAATGATTTATCAGAAGCCAGGGTAAAACAACATGACATATGAGCAAACATAATACCACATATGAGTTCAATACATAAAAATTAAATTTACCTGCCCAAGGTGGAAAAATGGTCCAAAAGCAGATGCAAACACTGCTGTAACCACTCCTCCCATAATCAAAAGTCGACTGAAGCCTCTTACCATTCCACCCCAACAATAGTGTCTCAACAAATAAACAAAATAGACGGGCGCTGCTACGGCAAATAAATGTTTAAAGCACAAGAGAACAGCAAAAACAAACCCACCTAACAAATCCCTTCCTTCCTCCAAATATGAGAGTGAGATCAACAAAATCCCAATGAGAAATCCATTGTACTGAAAATGCAAATGGTCCACTATAAAAAGCATTGGTGACCAAATAACCAATGACCAGATCAACTTCTGGTTTCTTAAATTCAGATTCCGCGTAAGTCTGTAGACTCCATAAAGAAGAGACAAATCAGAAAGTATTACAGTAACTCTTTGGAAATAAACCACCTTGTTTGAGCTATAATTCAGGCCATCTTGAAGGTGCACCATTTGGGGATCAATGAGGTGAGCAAAAACAGATAGAAAGCGTTCAAAATAGGCAAAGAATGGTGGGTAATCAAGAGTCCATGGACTTGTCTCATCAAAGTACCACTGGGAAAGAGGGAGGGAGTGGGTCAAAGCCAGCCAGTTGCGATGCACCTCAAAATCTGTGCTACGGTAGGATGGGAAAAGTAGAACTTTTATGCATGCAGCTACAAGAAAGAACCACCAGAGGGTTGTTTTGGGGCTATGAGAATGATGAACTTCTTTGAAGCTTAGTTTTTCTTTTCCCATGACAGAAGTTGGGGTTGGTAGAAGATAAAAGGAATATCAATGTTGTATTTAATGCAGAAACCCAACAAGGCTTTTTTTATTATGCAAACAGAACTTGCTCAGTTTTCAACCCAACATGGAGAATGCCGATGGAAATCGTGCACTTTTGAACTTCCTGCATGAAAGTCAGCATAGTTACCTAGAAAGCCCAAGAAAGCTTATGGGAGTATCCTTGACTTCCAATATGATTGAAAGAAGCACAAAGAATTTTTACATAAAAACTGTCAGGAATCTTTAGTCAACTTCTTCATGCACATATCTATTAGTAACAGGAGCAAACTGGTCATTAGATTTTGTAGCATTTATAGAAGATAAAACAAGTGCAGAAGACACGGGAACAAATATGCAATCCATGCCAAGAGTATTCTTTCATAAAATAAGAACTGTTATGAGAGAGAAGAAGAACAACGAATTAGTGGGAAGGATAAGAAACCCTCCATACCAGAAAAACTAATTTAAAAACTGAAATAACAACAAAGCTCAAGACTCAAGAGTAGCAAGGCTGTTAAATACTTATGTTCTACTCATATTGGAGATGAAGACACCTCTAAACATCCATGAGCAGGGAACCTCTAGGCACAAATAAAATTATCCCGTCCAACAATAATAAGGGGCAAAGAGGTTTCCTTGGAAATAGGGGAATCCATTCACCATAGAAGTATACAAGTTTCAAAGGTGATTTTATCTTCCTTATCCTTTACAAAACAATAAAATAAAGTTAAAAGAAATTGTTGAAAAGTGGTACAACCGACCCAAGGTTCACCAAGACTAGAAAACAAACTATTCCACATACATAACTAACTGCATGGAAGTGTACAATTAAATGGGTCACTATTTCTGAACTAGATCTACGCATAACATGCCAGTGGAAGATGTGGCATCAAATATTGCAACTCCAACTCTTTCAAAAGATTTTATGCCTCCTACCTATTGTACTCCATAGACAACATAGAAGTAGGATCTCCATCCATAATCATATGAAGCTTGGATAATTGTCTTCAACTAAATATCTACATTTATTGTAACTCAAAATTTTCAACCTCCCCTTGAGTAACTTTCTCATGAATTCAAAACCTTCCCACCCCTATAATCTAGTACTTTCTGAAAACTCTTACACTAGAAAGATGCTTAATCCACATATTCCAAAAAACGTCACCCTTGCTAGACTCTAAAAATTTATCAGAAACAGGGCATGGTAAAATCTCAAACTAAACTCCCAAGAAATCTTTAACAAAATCTCCCAAAATACGCCCAATAAGAATATATAAGCCAACACATGTTGCAGGTTCAACATAATAGCTTTGTTCAAAACGGATTGGTAGCCACAGTTGCAGGTTATTATATATTAACTGGATAACACATTACAAGAAAAATAAAATAAAAAACTGTATATATGTTTATCGAAAAAAGAAAAAGTGTGTTCATGTATCTCTCACCTGCAATGTGAACAGCCAATATTCAAATTAAACCTCCTTCGTGAGAAAATCTATACCAATGGTAGCCTAGCCTTATACTAATTAATAAATTTACAATTCACATACCTAACTTCAAATGGAGAAAATAATGATCATGAAAATACTAATCAAATAGAAAGAGTAGTCATCAGACATTTCCCAAAAGTCATAAAAAGAATTTTAGGAGAAAAATCAGGGATTTGAACATATTGATTCATCAGTGATGTTTTACCAACCCTGCCAAAAAACTTAGAAAAATGTCAACTAGCAGAGAGGTCATGTTTAATAACTAACTAAACAACAATCACATCGAACTGACACCATAAGCTTTCAAATATTTGTATGCATGGGCATGACATGGAGCTGACATGTTAGAAAATTGCAAATCTAATGAATGTATAACCATTTTTCTTCGCCTGATCCTTACAAAAGGTTATTTAGGTATGTTTTCAGGAATCCAAACATAACCATTAATCACTTACATTTTCCCCCTAAATTTTCAACGCCTCATGCACTTGGAAGATGATGCATATGAGCTCTGGTCGGCCATGGCCTCCTTTGGTCTGTCTTAGGAGTCTAAAATTAATATTTCATCTACCTTATAATACATATGACATATGCCTACAACATATTCCTACAACATATGCATATACATTTCCATCCATGGGCTTGGGATTTGGAATTTGGGTTCACTTTTGATATGGTATCATCATACTACCAGAACTCATAGCCATCCAAATTGGTTCACAAATGATATAAATGCTGGGAGGATAAACTACTTATACCACCTCTTGAAAAATGAACTTTTAAAAAAAATACTATGCAAGGTAGGCCCCAAACTAATTAACAAGAAAGTTATCCACTTCCAGTAAATGATATAGCTATAATTTTCAGCACAAGGATTGGTGGACCAATATGTATTGTATTGTATTGCATAAATGATAATGCAGCAGTGTTAATGATATCAGAGGCTTCCAGCACTAAGTTGCAGAAACTCACAATAAGGACATGCTACTTAATTGCACAGAAATCTCATGTTTAACAAGAACACAAACAGATCTAATCTAACACTCATAACAGATATTCGGACCTAAAGATTGTCAACAAGCAAGTAATGAGAAAGCCTACAGAAACCACTCAATCTACTTCCAAAATACACCCTACTAAGCTACCTAAATCTGCATCAACAATTTTTGAAAACTTCTATTCATAGATGCTAACACTCGTATAATATCTCACACTCCTGCATATTATTACCGGTACAAGACATTTTGCATATTCTCGACCTCTTGCATATGTCAGTTTTGGCTATAATTAAAAAAAAAAAAAAAAAAAAAAAAAAAAAAAAAAAAAGATCACGAAAGCAGACGTATTTGTCCTACATGGCAACAACTTATAAACCAGATGTAAAAGTGGTTGCATACCTTCTAAGACCCCTTCCGTTAGGTTGTGAATCTGAAACGAATCCGAAACAAATCGGCACAATCAGAGGTCCCCCCCTTAGGTATTGAATGAGCTCTGAGAGAAAAGAGAAGGAGCATATTTGAGTGTGAATTTCACAGTATAAAAGGAGAAACTTGGAATTCACTAAACCCTAACCACGAAAAAAGAAAGAGAATGGCGTGTACCTCAAAAACCTCACGCAAATCAGCTCCGGCGCCGACGAAGTGAAGTAACCCACCGCTCAGGTTCTTCCGGAGGATTGTTTTCCTTCTTCAGTAGCAAAGGAACCACAGTGGAGAGAAAGAGCAGGCTGTAAGAATAACTTACTTTAAATTATTTACATCTAATTTTTATTTTTCTAATTATTAAACTTAAGTTTTCTACTATATTTTAGATAATAAATAATAGATTTAAATATGCTTTTCCTTATTGCAAAAGTATTTATTATTTTATGTATTTTGATACTTTCTAATGGTGTTTATATTAGTCCATATAATTAATTATAGTTAATTTAATGATAAAAATAAAATATATTAATTAAGATAATTAAAGTTTAAAAAGTAGTATTACAAATTAAGATAATTAAATTTTCTTAAACATATAGTTTAGTTCAGTGATATATTTATTTTACCTAGTGATTATAATATTTTTATATACTATTTTTGACATTACAACTTAATGTAAAATAACTTTTTTAACATATCATAAACAAAAAAAATTATTTTTAAGTTAAAAATAAGGAAATATATTTTATGTTTTCATAATTAATAATTATAATATATGCAATATAAAAAAATAATTTTTTTTCTTTGACTATCTTTAATAATTTTAAATTAATATAATTATGCCTTAATTCTCTCCAAATATTATCTTGTCTTATAGTATTCTTTATATTTTTTTGTTACTTTTAAATATTTTACATCCTTTTAATAATTTTAAAATTTGTTTATTAATTATAATTAGTACAAAAAAATATAATATTTTAAGTAAAAAATACATTACTTTTAAACGAATAATTCAATTACTTAACAATGTATTTTATAAAATACAATATAAAAAATAATTTTACATAATTATTTATTTATAATTATTATAAAAAAAATTATTATATATAATTAATATAAATGAGATGTTATGGTACATAATTTAGGTTATATTTAAAAATATTCATAAGTTATAATAATAATATAAGTTATAGATAGGTTTATGAGTTATTTTTGTAATTTGAAAAATTTAAATAATGACTTAAGTTGAAAATTTAAATTATGTTTAGTCCTTTGAAAAAAGTTAAAATAATAATTTAATAATGTGAAAATTTAAGTTATAATTAACTATTTGAAATATATAATAAGTAATGCATTTTTATGCGTTCTGCATTTATTTATATATACTTCATTTATTCATTCATATTTTGTTAGGGCATTATGAAGAAAAATCTTGATGGTCTTCTAGTTTAATCTTGAAGATTTTAAAGTAAGAAACCTATTGTTAAACTTGTTTTAGTTGTGAGTGAATTGTAAGGGTTTTTATGGTCCAGTCCATGTATTCTTATCCTACTTCATATGCGGGTGTTTCATATGATAGTACCATATGCATTTAGAGATAATAGTATAAGAATATTGTTTCATTTAAGTCAATTGAGTTATTAGTTTGTGATTGAATATGTATTTGTACATGTTTAGTTCTACTTACTCTTCTTATATGTACTTATAATTTACATGTGATATATTTCTCACTTTTCTATTTATGTTTTTTTTTGTTTAGGTTGAAGAACCTTATAGGTGAACATGTTTTTGTTAAGGAGGAAGAGATTGTGGGTGATGAAACTTAGGCTTACTTTATCTTTATTTTATGGGATGCTTTGATTAAGTGTTAAAATAAAGATATTGAGATTATTCTTTTATTTTAATTTTATTTTGAAAAGTTATTTTTATTTTATTATTAATAATTTATAAAGGTTCTTTTAGTACTTAAGAGTATTTTATTTAAAAACCTTATTTCTTTATTTGTATAAATTTTATTTATAGGAGTAATATATGTGAATTTATTTATTTTTTATTTTTCATATTTTTTATTATTTATTAAAGAAAAAAATTTTAAGGTAAAAGGTTGTCACATAACCCCTAACTACTATTACCCCAAGACCAAGCATTCAGTTCCACCAGCGACTCCTCATTTTTCCAAGCATCCAAGGACCTATTTTGGGCATTGATGCAAGAGGAACTTGCTCCTCCAATACGGCTCAAGGACCTATTTTGGGCATTGATGCAAGAGGAACTTGCTCCTCCAATACGGCTCTCTTCCACTCCAACACCAGTACAAGTTAGATTACTTTGATGACATTAATGGTTGGTCTTTAAAAAACCAAGACATGGACTATCACTACAAGAATAAAATGATTTACCCATGAAATATTTTCCACTGATTTTTTTTATGGAAAAAAATTAATTACCCATTGAATATTTCTTACTGATTTTTTTTATGGGAAAAAAATTAATTACCCATTAAATATTTCCCACTGATTTTTTTTATAGGAAAAAAATTAATTACCCTTCCACTGATTTTTTTTTATGGGAAAAAAATTAATTACTCATTGAATATTTTTCACTGATTTTTTTATGGGAAAAAAATTAATTACCCATTGAATATTTTCCACTGATTTTTTTTTATGGGAAAAAAATTATTGGGAAATATTCAATGGGTTAGAATTCAGATTTTCATAATAAAGCTTTGCTTTTTGGTGAGGTGAATTCTCTTTTAGTTCTTAAGTGGAACTTTTGATTCTTATCTTTGAATTTTAGAATTCAGAGTGACGAATCCGCACTAGACTATCAATCAGTGATGGTTGTGGCGTCTCCTCCATTTCTCACCCCCTTTCCATATTTTTCATTTTCAAATTTTATTTCATTTTTTTTCATGATCCGATCAAGCCTACACCATCTGGTAATCAGAGCTAGCTTCCGTGATTCGGAAATTCCCGTAACATTTCCGTAGTAACCATTTTCGAAAACTTTTGTAACCATTTCCGAACATTTATTATCTTTTCTAGAAATTGTGGAGCTCTTCGGAAAAGTTTCTATCATCATCCGATTCTCTTTCGATTTCCGATTATCATCCTATCCTTTCTGATTGAAATTGATTATCTGCGGCGCTGCAAATTCGCAATTGAATATCGGGTAAGCAACGTGTTCTTCCTCATCCGATTCGCTTTGTTTTTTTTGGAGTTGGCTAGGGTTTCTGTGCAATGGCGATTCGTTCCAAGCTTAACGTTCATTGTAGTGAATGATTCGTTTCCATGCTTTCAATTCGACTCAGTGGCCTACATTATTTCTAGTAGAATCAATCGGCTGAATTGAATCAACTGATTCAATTGACCTTCGGCACTTTCAATTTCAGTACGTGGTGGTTTAATTGAAGCGGCAAATGCGAAATTCAACTACAGATTCAAAGTGGCTTTAATTGGAAACCTGAATCGGTGATCTCGCAATATTGAAGCAATTAAATTCGGTGGTCTACAGAGGGTCCGCAATCTGCAGAATTTCCGTGGAGATAAGTTTGAAGCAGCTGGTGATTATCATTGCCTAATCGATTAGCGGAGCTGCAGAATTTTCTGATGCGATTGTATTAATCAGTGTTTGAATTGAATTGACAAAGTGAGAAATTGAAGTTGAATTGAATCATTTGGAGGTTTGAATTGGTGAATTTAATTGAAGCAACAATCGTACAATTGGTTGGCAGCAACAGTAACAATTGGAACGCAGTCCAGGTGTTCGAAAAAATGCTTCAAAGAGGTTTGAATATAAAAAAATGATTGTAGCAGCTATTGTGCGTGCATAATTTGATGAAAATTGTGGATCTAATTGGAAGTACTTAGCGCATTGAAGATTGGATTAATAGGAAGAAATAGTTGGTTGACGTTGCTGGCATAGTTTGTGGCTTACTGTGCAGTTTCAAGTTGCAGCAAAGGTGTTTGATAAAATTCCTCAAAGAAGTTTATATCTGGATAGTGGGTGAAACGGTGCATTTTCAAGTTGCAGCAAAGTTTTGGAGGAGCAACACCTATTAATTTTGACTAGTGTTGATACGCTTCTGGTGCAACAATTGTAGATCACATTGGTGTTGATTCTGGTGCACTGGTTGCAAATCTGGTGCACTGGTTGCAAATCTGGTGCACATCCTGGCTCACTGATTCCTAATCTAGTGCATGTTTGGTGTTGATTCTGGTGCACTGGTTGCAAATCTGGTGCACATCCCGGTTCTGAATTTAGGGGAAATTTCTCACTGATTTGTTTGTGGGAAATTTCCCACTGATTTGTTTGTGGGAAATTTCTCACTGATTTGTTTGTAGAAAATTTCCCACTGATTTATTTGTGGGAAATAATGAAAAATAATTTTCTACTAGGTTTTTACCTACAAACTTATGGCAGTGGGAAGTCCGTGGGAAAAAATTAATTTCCCACTGATTTTTAAGTGTTACCCATAAATTTGTTCCGTGGGAAATATGAATTTTTTTTATAGTGCATCTCTCCTGGTCCAACAAACACTAGTTCTTAATGAAGGTGCTATGCCACTAATAGAAGTAGTTCCTCAAGCTTCTACTACCACCAAAGCAACCTCTAATCTAAACTAGTCCTCATCCAACCACTCCTAGACACTATTGAGCTATCAAAAGATTCTTTTCAGACCACCCAAACCCATCCCATCGTGAATCAACTCAAACCTTATACACATTTTACCATCCTACCACACCACCAACTAAGTCACTATCTCTACCTACTCAACAAACACCTCCTCCACCTCTTCAACCTTAAACCCTTTGACCTTAGAGTACCTTTCTTTCCACCATCACCTCTCTAAAACACCATTACCAAAACATGCATTTAGTTCACTCTCAATCTCCTCAAGATCTCGGCTACCAACCCACACCGTCCTATCCTCACTAGAATCCATTTTTACCTTTAACCCCTTTCCACATGATTATGTGGAAGTTAAATGCTCCACCAAGCCATATAACACTACCTACAAACAAGAATATTCCCCAACCTACCTTTTGACTCCTACTAAACACCATAACCACCCTATCCAACCCTATCTACAAGTGTAAGGTTTTTCCAATCTCATAAAAATGAAACGAAGTTATGTGCCACCTTCGTGCAATGTCCAAGCATCTCGTCCAAGGGACCTCATCCAACCAGCTCTATGAGATGCATTCGACTAGCTATCGCCTCCCTAGGTGTCATTCTAATAAAGATACCTTCTGGCAAGCCCCAAAGGAATGTTAAACCTTTGATGAAGAAGTAGTGCAAAACTGTTGTGTAGGTTGCATAAGCAGAAATAGAGTTGTAGTAAGTAATGGGAAGGAGCCTAATTAATATATCCATTTTTCCATCTCTTGGTCAATATTGTAGAGAGTCAATAGCTCCATCCCCTTTTACTAAGAAGTTGCTTTCCATTCCACATCAACCATCCCCACATTCAACTACTAAAAAACTTTTATATCTTTAAGTATGGTGAGATTGTGAGGCATCAAATAGTGTGTAATTAGGTTATCACCTATCCACCCTCACTTTACATTCAAGAGAATTTCACTCTATTATGGTATCCAAAAAAATTACTCCCTTGATCTTGCCTATGGATCTCAAGCCTTGTAAGAAAATTGTAGAAGAACACAAGGACTTCCTTATGCTTGCTTCCATAACTCCAACAATGATGAATCCATCCTATGATTGGAGTTTTATAGTCACTGTGAAGAACATCAAAGTATCTACCATCATATGGTAGACATTTCATCTAAAGATGAAACTAGCCCTAGTGGTTTTATTGGTGATGATTTCTACATGTTAGTTGGCTCCATCTTTCTTGAGGAATCACGCTTCCTCCACTTCGATGATTCCCACATTATTTTCTTGAGGGATTCCAAAGCTAGAGGTCTTCATTTTACCACACTTGTTCAAGTTCACTATCCTCTTTCAAGACGATCCACCTCGATGAGTATTCATGGTCTTCCATTCATGAAGAGATAGATACATCCTTGTATCCTTGAGTCATAGATGATCTATTTAGCTAAACAAGATGCTTTCACAAATGTCAAAGCTAAAGTTAAGGCTCTTGCTAAAGCAAACATTGTTATTGCTACCCTCCACAACCAAGAGCATGCATTTCAAGTTGCTAGCTCTTCAAGTTCTTTGAACTTTAAAGAATTTAGTAAGCCTCTTTTCACTCCATTAGTTGTTGTTATCGCCTTTGTACCTTTCATAATTGATATTGTACAAACTCTTATTTCCTTTGTTATTCAATGACAAGAACATGCTCCATTGAAATTCTTCATGTCATGGAAACTTTCTAAAAATAATGAATGGAGTTCTTCGTGTTGGATTTTGGAGAGATGAGAAAGTTGACCATGATGGGTATGCTTCAAACATGCCTTTAAAATATTTCTCTTCCATCCATCCAAACTCTACCACCACCACTACCACTAGTAGTAGTAATAATAACTCTTACTAAGCTTTTATGTCTTCAACCATCTATAATCACTCCCACTAAGTCTATACCCAAATAATCGTAGTTGATCCAAGATAGCCTTTACTTAATCCCATAAACTCTCCCACTAAGCTTTTATCCACTTCATAATCACCCTCTTCCGACTACCCACTAAAGAATAGGGAAAGAAAAGTTAAAAAAAAATTGTTTAATCACTACTAGAAAAAACACATTTTACATCGTTAAATTTACATCGATTATTAGGTAAACCGATATATATATGAAAACGGTAGCATTTTTGTAAATAAAAGAAAAGTTGATCGCATATTTACATCGGTTCTTTAAAGAACCGATGTAAATGTGTCTCAGGTAACCATTTCTATGCACATATTTTTGGAATTAGAGGTTCTGTCAATCTGGGTCTGTGGAAGGCGAAGAGGAGGAGCAGCAGCACGTGCCGCTCAGGGAGAGACCGGAGTGGTCCGATGTAACTCCACTTCCGCAAAACGACGGCCCCAACCCCGTCGTTCCGATCCAATACACCCAAGACTTCGCCGAAGTCATGGATTATTTTCGGGCCGTTTACGTCGCCGATGAACTCGCGCCCTCGCTCTCATCGCCGAAGTCATCCAGTTCAACTCCGGCAACTACACTGTGTGGCATTTCCGGTGCTTGTTACTTGAGTTCTCTTTGGTTTCTGACAAGGTATTGTGACTATTCATAATTTTAATCTTTTTTCGTGTGTTGGACGGTAGATTAGGGTTTTGATTTCACTACAACATGATGGGATTTGTGTAACGGCACTTTAGATAGCGGTTAAGAGAAACCGCTTTTAAAAATATATATTAGATAGCGATTAGGCACAAACCGCTCTCTAAAGTGCATTTTAATAGCGGTTGAGTAGGAATCGCTATGTAAAGTTAGATATAATAGCGGTTGTTAAATAACCGCTATCTAATGTGTTGCCTTTAAACAGCGGTTGACACGTGGAACCGCTATCATAACTTTAGATAGCGGTTACGTGGTTGAACCGCTATAAGAAAGGTAGTTTAGATAGTGGTTATTTCTCGAACCGCTATCTAAAGTCCTAATTTTAAAATCCCTAACCCCCTTTCTTTAACCTCGCGCTCTCTTTGCACTCTCTCACGTCCAGCCTCTCCCTACGATTCCCAACCTCTCCCCTGCGATTCCCAGCCCCTCCCCTGCGAACCCAGACCCTGTGGCTTGCGAACCCAACCCCTGCGAGCCTAGCCCCTAGTCTTGTGCCCTGCGATTTGAGCCCAGCACCTGTGCCCCCTACAATTTGAGCCCAGCACCTGTGTCCCCTGCGATTTTCGCCCAACCCCTGTGCCACCTATAAGCTCCACTATGTTGGAGGAGGACGTCATTGAAGTGCTTTTGTGGAGGTCTGCAACAGGTTAGTGGCATTTTTTTATTTTTAAGTTTTTAATTTGTATATTGTAGTATAATTTTATTAAATAATGAGACATAGGAGACAATGTGCATAGACTCAAGTTCTGATACGATTAGTTATTCTGATTAGATTAGTGTGATGTAGAAATTCTAGTTCAAAACTAGTATTTAGGTGGAATAATTTTGTAGTTTAGTCTGAAAAGTTCATATTTTTGGCTCTATTTTGACTTCAAAATTGTATTTTATAATACATTATATGATGGGTAGGATATATTGATGTTTTAATTTAACCTTGAAATAGTATTGCCCATTCCGGTTGAAGAAGCATCCTTATTATGCTTGAGAGATGCAATTGGGACCTATGTTGCTTGGCCTTTGTTATTAATCACTTTACGACCAAAGGTATTACAGTTAATTTATTATACCAATTACACATTTAACTTTCATTTAGTGATAGTTACTTGAAACTTTGCATGATTAATTTTAGGTTCAAGCAGCATCAACTAAGGGCAAGGAAATAGAAACAGGCCACACAAAGGAATCAATTGTTGGTCCCCAGAAAAAGGGTGTTGTGTCTTCATCGGAACTTAGTGACATGGCTTTGGCTTAAGGTGGTGCATGCTTAGACATGATGAAACTATTTGTTAGGAGCGATCAGGCAATTGAATATGCTAATATTCAATTACCTGAAAAGTATTGGGGATAGGAGTTTCATGATGCTGTGGGGAAGGAGAACATACTAGAGGTTATCCGTCGTCAGTGGCTAAGTGCCTCTAGCATTTGCTTGTACATCAGGTAATAATAAATATTTAATTTCTATTTGCTTAGGTTGGTTACTTTATGTTGATGTATATTGAACTTAATTCATTGTTGATCTTCAATTGTATTATAAGGTATTTGTGTGACGCCTACTTGCATGGTACTGATAAAGAAAGTAGGTTCTCCTTCATATCTCCATATGAGCTTGATGAGAAGCTCAATGTCAACCCACATCAACATATAACAGACATGTTGAAGCTTCATTTGGGTCAGGATCACTTGGTATTTGCTCCTTATAATGTCGGGTAAGTTATTCTTCTGAGATTTATCAATTACTTTCATATATTTATTTGCTCATTATATCTTTTAATTGTTATTTAGAATTGTGTTCAATAATTTTAGTTCGCATTGGATTCTAATTGGCATCAATACTCGGGATGAGACATTGTATTATTTTGATTCATTACGCCGTCATTATAAGCACAGAACACATATGCTCAACGTTTTTAACAAGTAAACTCATATGACTATTTCGCATGTGAATTGGATATACTGTAAGATATTTATATTAACTTGTTGCTATTTTAGTGCCCTACTTGCATATAGAGCTGAAAGGAAGCTTCGAACTCCAAAGACAAAGATAAATCAAACAAGATGGGTCAGTGTACAAGTATCAAGTGTACCCCAATATATGTTCTCATACATGCTTATTTGACTTGGTGGTTATTCTAATCTATCTTTATGTTTTTTTTGTTTATAAAGTGTCCTAAGCAAATGAACTCAGATGACTGTGGATATTACGTAGCCTTATTCGTTGGAGATGCACTACAGCATGGACAAACTACTATTCCAGTTAATGTAAGAACCATTTTTGCATTATAGCTATGTTTATATGAAAGAATAATGTATTGTCATTATTTATCTAATTTAGTATTTAACTTTTGTAATTTTCTTTTATATCTTATGTTTGCAGTATTTTCCAGAATCTCGCTTTGCTACCTTTCCGGAGGTTAGAATTGAGCAGCTACAAAAGGAATGGTGTGCATATCTCTACCATACATTTTTGAAGGACAAAATCCGCACCATAGACTCTTAGAGATTTTTTAATTCATTTTTATTATTTGATGTATATGTACCAATTTTGTTTCATCTAAATTTTAGTTTTGATTTGTCAAATTTTGAATTGTTTTGTTATTATTTGACTGAATATATATTGTATGTTGGCTGGATTTTGTTGAATTAATTACATGTATTGTTTAAATTGTGGTCTATCAGATACAAATGATTAGAAAAAAATTTGGATTTCAAAATTTAAATAAAATTATTATTTTTTTACTTGGGACTTTAGATAGCGGTTCCCGGAACCGCTATCTAAACACAATAAAAGAAAGTGGTTCCACAGATAACCGCTATTAAAAGTACATTTTAGATAGCGATTATCTGTGGAACCGCTATTATAAGTGTAGTTTTTCAGAGCGGTTCACCTATACAACCGCTATTATAAATATCACTTTAGATAGCGGTTCCACATGAACCGCTATCTAAAATATAGATTTAATAGCGGTTCCACATTAACCGCTATTATATCTTATTTTATAATAGCGGTTAGTTAACTGCTATCTAAAGTTCAGACACTATCATAGCATCTCATTTAATAGCGTTTTTAACCACTATTATAAGCCATGCGAAACCGCTATCTAAAGTCTATTCTGTTATTAGGGGTTCAGAGAAAAAAAAGTTTGTTTTGTAATGGTTTTATTGGAAACTTTCTGTCTTCTGAGGTACATCTGAAGCTTGGTGACGGTGATGGCGTCTCTTCTAACTGGGTTGTAGTAATATCTTCAACAGGTGGTGTTGGAGGACTCCTCTAAATAATAGTTGGTGCTGGAGTCAGAGATTGTGACTGGTGTCTGTTTTGCTTGTGCTTGTGTCTTCTTCTCCTGTGCCTGTGGGGAGGAGGTTCTGGCGTGTCAGGTTTTAGCTTCGGTGCTTTCTTTTTGTGTGCAGGTGCTGGTGTTTTGTTGGCTGGTGCTGGCACTGTTAGTGCTTCGGCTGGTGTTGGGGATACTTTTGGAGTAGGCAATAGTGGTGAATCAGCTGGTGGTAATGACAGTGGTGGTGGTGGTGAAATAGGTGCTTTTTTGTGTGGTTGTGGTGGTTGAATTTTGGGGGATGGGGGTTTTGGACTTAATGCTGAAGCAAATTTACATCGGTTCTGAAACAACTGATGTAAATCTGAAGCAAATTTACATCGGTTATTTTAGAATCGATGTAAATTTGTTTTTAAATTTACATCGGCCTTATTTACATCGGTTCCATAACCGATGTAAATAACCTAAAATAACCGATGTAAATTATTAATTTTCTAGTAATGAATCTCTCTAGTTATTCTTATGTTCATTCATTATTCTTTGATTATTCATTTTGTGCATAAGACTCATGGTAAGTCAAGAACAATTATTCTTATGTACAATTTATGCTTGTATTAATGAATTCTTTTATTAATACAATTACTTTATATCTTATTTTATCTAAATCTTATTTTCTTTAATCATATTACCTTTTATTATTCTTTTTATCTATGCTCTGATATGATTTGATAAAAATGATATAAGATGTTTTGTTGTTTCACTATAGTTATCATGTCTTATCTTAAACAAAACTTATATTATTTGTCACCATCAAACCATCTAATTATCAAGTTTAAAGACTAGAAGAACTACACCTCTATATTTTGATATAATAAATAAGATTAAGATTTGAGGAATTAATGCTTTAATTATAATTATACTAAATAAGTAGCGAAAATTCATTAAAAACAAACAATACTCGATAAAATATTTATTAAGAACATATAGTCTTGAAGTCTACAAGGACATCTTGTGTATATTAGAAGAGGCTATTGTAATGCCTCAAATCATTATTCTTAATATTATAATTTTTTTTAAATAATAAAATAAGTAAATAATATTCCAAGATTTTTTTTTCTTTCTAGTCAATGGTCAACTTAAAATAAAATAAATGTAAAAGATTTATTTGATAAAATAAAATATTTAATAATTAGTTAACTCGACTTAAATATGATTGATAAATGCTAAATTAAAATCTATAAATAATAAATTTAGAATTAAATAATAAATTTCAGGAATAAGTCGAGCGTTATCATAAAATAATTATATGGTGTCAAATATATTGTAACTATAGAAACTAAATATTTTATTTACTCATTTTTAAGAAATAAGATAAATTCATATAATTCCCACAATGACTTAATTATTTCAAAGGAATTAACTATTTACAATAACATTTAAACATTATGAAATAATACTATGGTTGAGGAACCTATCATTCAAAATCNAGGTTCCCCATCAACAAGAAGAAGCAAGATTTGTCCTACCAATCAAATTCTCATCTAAGAGATGAGTGTCTCACGAATCTTCTTACATAATTTCCTGAAAAATTGGTTGTAAGGGTGGGTTTCTTCCTCACCATAATCTTCTAACAAAATTCAAGATATTTATGTTTAATAATTACAAAAACGAATATTTAATCAGAGAAAATGATTAATATAATTAAGTATTACATCTTAATAAAATTCTTTAACTATCAATTTCCAACCTCGTCAAACAAGTTCTTTTAATCTTTTTACAACATTATTATTTAAATTCCCTCATATTTCCTTATCACGTACGTCAGTCATATGTCTCACTCACATCACCATTCAAACTGTGATCATATTAGTTTTGGTACTCTAGGTACTCTTGGGATCCCAAAATAACGCTGCCAACCCCACCACCCAGGTGACATTGGCCTTACGCTGGTGTGGATAGTCGCCGGTTGGCAATACACCCCACGGATACAACGTGTGCGCACGAGCCCCTTTGGCAAAAAGCATAGTCAGCGATTTAGTCGGGAACGAAGTGCGAGGCCTGTGACAGTTCCCAAGCACATCGTGCACATCGATGGCTGAGCCACTTCACCACCCTTCAGTTCTCCCAAGTTAATGAACCTTCCTGAACTACACCCCAGTGTATCTCTGTAGCTTATCCACGCGGAAATTAATGACTTTAGATGGCATAAATCCACAAATTCTCGCAATTTCTCTACCCTTTAGGTAGTTCCAAACTCTCATTATAAAATATTTCTTTGACAGCCATCTAAGTCATTTTCTTACTCCATAGCATCAAACATCGTTCTCTCATTCATGATCAATCATATTATTATATTTATTTATGTTGAGTTAATATTAGCTGCTCTACGACATATAACAAAATTATATTAATTCAATAATTATTATCATATAAATTAATAAAAAGAAAACTAACTCTGAGGGTAAAAATAGAAGAAATGGGGCTACAAAAATAATTAAGAAAAATTTTAATTTAATTTTTAATTTGTTTTTATCGATGCGCTCAGCGAAAGTCAACGGTCAATGCGCTCAGCGAAAGTCAACAGTCAATGCGCTCAGCGAAAGTCAACGGTCAACTGCTGAGCGAATTTTTTTTTTTTTTTTTTTAAATCTGCTGAGCGGATTTCTGAGCGGATTCGGGTCGGTGCGCTGAGCGAATTTTTACAAGGACGCGAAGCTTCTCGGGTTTCAGTGATTTTTCAACCATTTTCAAAATAAAATACATCTAGAAAATAATCAATCCACAAAACATCATACATTGAAGATTAGAATGAGAGATAAACTCCCCTTAAACTCCCCTTACTTTAAAATTCTTGAACAATCAAAACACAGAGAAGTTTGAATAGCTTCAAAGTTTAATCCGTCCTAAATCAAGAAATCTGTCATTATTCTAAGATTTCAAACAGTAAAAACGAAATTGGAAGCTTAGATTTGAGTCAAATTACCTTGATTTGGGAAGAAACGTGAAAATGGGGTAGATTGAAGAAGAAGAAGAAGAAGAATTGGATGAGAAGAGGAAGAATCAGTGGCGGTGGCACAGGAGAAGAAGAAGAAGGAAAAGGCAGTGCTTCCTTTATATATATATATATATAATATAATTAATTATTTATTTTATTTTATTTTTAAACTAATAATAATAATAATTTTTATTAATTTTAAATCTAACACACAAATAAAATATACATTCCAAAATTAAGGTGTTACAGCTATCATTATCAAATACACCATAACATTATATCGTCTATTACAATGTACATCTCATATTTTAAAGCAACTTTCCTATTTAGAGTATAATAACAACAAGCAACTAAAAGATCAAAATCTGTAGAGAATATTCAAGAAAAAAAGAGAGAAATGTCTAGCTTTTATAGAGCTATCCAAGAATAAGCACTTTTCACGCAAAAAAACATCTAGTAATGTTAGATAAAGCAAAGGATGGACTAGGTCAATAACAACTACAATCTCAAGGTCTCCATAAATAGGATGAGCCTCACATGCATGCATGGAATTTGACGAAATAAAATTGAATGAAATGCTTATATATGTATTATTTGATTCTTTCATAGATATATAGTCTTCAAACTCTTTTTGTTTATAAGTTTTACATCATTCTTTTAGAGAAATTCATATCTATACACTACAAAAAAAAGTTTTATTTTCCATGAAAAAAAGTTTGTGGGTAATACTTAAAATCAGTGAGAAATACAATTTTTCTCAAATTTATCATAAATTTCCTACCATCATAAATTTATAGGTAAAAGACTAGTAGGAAATTATTTTTCATAAAAAATCCATGGGAAATTTTCTACAAACAAATTCATAAAAAATTTCCCACAAACAAATCAATGAAAATTTTTTTTATAAACAAATTTATGAAAAATTTTCCTAAAAGAAAATTTTCATAAAAATAAATTTGTAAGAAATATTTCATGAATAATTAATTTTTTTTCATAAAAAAAGTTTTATAAAAAATATTTTATGAATAATTAAATGATAATCCTTTCTAATAAAGTTTTTATCTCTCTATTCAATGAGTATACATATCCTCTTTACTAGAGTTGTCTATTGTAATTTTTTTATTAAATTACTTATTTATAAATAAGAAATGATATTATATACTTGACAAAATAAAAATTAACTCAATTATTAAGAATATTTATTTTTTTATAAAATAATTTATTAGAAGTAATATTATATATTCGTGTAAGTTAAAAATAATTTAATTTATATAATCAATTATTTAATTAGTAAATTTTTTTAAAAAACTTATTAGAAAAGAACTGAATCTAACTTTAATTAAAGAGATTATATAAAATAAATATTTTAACTTTTTATTATATGTTTATACTTATTTCTAAATACCTAATTCACCTGTTTTTAATAATAAACTTGTAAATCTTCTCATATAATTTCACTTTATATTTATTTAATTCAATTCAATCAAAATTATTAAATAATAATAATATAATTATTATTTAATTTATTCAATTATTTTATTAATTAAATATATATTTTTTAATTATTAAATTATATAAATATTAAATAATATATTTTATTTTAAAAATAAAAAAATTTAAATTTACAAAATTTTAAAATTATATAATTTTTAAAATCTTGTCATGAATTTATCTAATCCAATCCAATGATGGAATAGATTGAATTCGATCTAATTAAAAAAGTTGTAAAAGTCTTACCAATCCTATTTATTTATTTTTATTAATTTATGTAATAAATTTAATTAAACTCGATCGAATCCCATATACAACTTTGATGTGAGGAATGATCAACCCTCTTCCCTTCCAGTGTAAAAGTGAAGCCTAGCGTGTAAAGAAATTAATTTTGAAAATGACTTGGGATTCGAGAAATTGATGATGACATTGGACGAAAAAATTGTTAATTGGAAATATTCCCGTTTTCCATCAAGAAAATACTATTTAATTTAAATTTATATTTTGATAAGCACTATTATTTGATAAATTATGTTTTGTTCTATATAGTGTTCAATAAAAATGAAAAAGATTGATTATATTTTTAGTTCCTAAAATTTAAAATGAATTTTAAATTGGCCTTCTAATTTTTTTAATATTTTATTTACTCGAACTAAAATAAAATAGTTTTAGACTAAAAATCTCTTCAAGACCTTCATTTCGATTGATGGTTAAAAATTATTTTTACTTTGTAAAAAAAAAAAAATAGAATAAAACTCAGTGGATGGTAAAATTAAGAAATTGAAAAAATAGACTTTATTTCTCTAAAAACTACTCACTGTAGAAAATAAATTATAAATAATAGAAAATAAATTATAAATAATATTAACTATTGATAAAAAGTTAGCCGTTAATATTAACTATATAAATATAACGTCTATTGTTTAAGATTTACTGAAAATTATAAAATTATAATTAAATACTTATTACTTGAGAATGAGAAGTTAGATTCACAAAATTTTATAATTATTAAAAACAATATTAATAATATAAAATATTTTTAAAGTACTTGAGAAAGATAATATTAAAATTTTTTTATCAATAAATAATAATTAATAATTCAATTAAAAATATAATTTTATTTTTTATCTAAAATCTTAAAATTAAAAATTTATGTATTTTTCATTATATATTATTTAAACTTTTCATTTTTATCAAATACGAAATTTCAATGTATATAATTCTATCACGTATATTAGTAACATTTTTCATTTTGATTGTATAAGTCGTTACAATACAAGGTGTTCCACCATTTAATTATTTTCTATGTATATAGTTCGTCCTGTATAAATTGATACTTCCTCCTCTCACATAACCCCACTCGATGTAGATAGCTCTTTTTTTTTTTAGTATATATCCTCATCAAATTGAAGATAAGATGTTAAGCTACACGTTCTAAGAAAGCAAAAGTTCTTCTCGTTTTGATAGGTAAAGTTCTAATCTTTTCCTAAAATTAATGTATAATAGCCCCCAATTTCAACTTTGAGGATATTTTACTATTCAATTAAAAGCACATAACAGTCTTGGAATCGCCTCTTTTTCTTTCCTCCTAAAGTCATAACCAAGGAAAGAGAGGCACCTAATTCATCTTCTTTGTAGTAACATTGATTACAAGTACTTTATAGGGCACGATTTTTCTTTATAAAAAGCTATTTAGCATTTTTAATACACAAAAATTAAAGTGCCATTGCCCCCACTTTCAACTTTTACGATATTTTACTTAAATTTATTAAACAAGACAAAACTTGAAATCTCTCTCAAATACACGGCCATTACTTGTATATTTTTCCAATTCATTTTTATATGATATATATACTTTTTTTTTCAATGTGAAAAATATTTATACTTGTAAAAATTAATTAATAACTATAGTTCATAAATATATTAGATAAGTCAAATTAAGATCATGCGGATTAAATGATCGACATACTCTCAGTTATTTTTTACAAGTCCTCCATCACCGTTACCAATCTTATAATATTGAGATTCATTATTTTTTTTTTTACCATATCTACTAAAAATGGCACATGGTAATATCAGTTAATTTTATAGTTAAGATTCATTAAAATAAATTTATTTTATTTTATATTATAAATAAATGATTTTAATTAAGATATAATTACCTTATTTTAATCCTATACCACATTCTATTTACAGGATTTACTTACTTAAAGTTAAAGTATAATTATAAGTACTTACGTGATTCGAAGGAGTATAAAAGAATAGACAAAAATATATGAGATTGATATAAATAAAAAGAAACATCTATAATTTCTCCTGTACATAGATGTAAAACCTAGAAAAATCTAGAAGAAGTTAGTATTCTTTTATTTGTTAGTGATTTTGCTAAACAGACACTAATGAGAAAAAATATAATTTATCATAAAAATATGGGTGATAATTTTATAAATATGATGAAATTATTATATCTATTATACATATAGATATTATGACATTTTGATACCACCAATTATGGTGCTCTTTGATTTTCAAGGTGAGGGAACATGCCATGCACCAAAGCTTGTTCATCGTCCTCGCATGTCCTGGTAGCCCTACTGCTGCTAGACGCAAATTCGTCGTCAAATTCACCATGGCGCTCCATTTGGGTGAAGCCGATTTCCCTTTCACCTTGCGCATAACGTCGTTGCAAATTCAAGGTATACTCCAACCCCTTCACCACTTCTCTCATCAGAGGCCGTTGCTTCCCATGATCATTCAAGCAACTCAACGCAATCTCCACGAACTTCTTCAAACACTTGGGTGGTATCGTACCTTTTAAAGCTTCATCCACAATCTCATCAACATTCCCATCATGAAAACACCCCTTCACCCAGGACACCAAGAACTCACGCTGCTTCTCCACCTTATTCTCTATGGGTGGTCTCCCACACAATACTTCAAGCAAAACTACACCAAAAGAATATACGTCGGATTTCTGAGTCAACCAAAGACTCATGTAATACTCAGGATCTAAATATCCGAAACTACCCTTCACTTCAGTTGTAACGTGAGATGCATTGGAGCCCACCTTGGACAACCCAAAATCCGACACCTTGGCCACCCAATCCTTGTCGAGCAAGATGTTTGTGGTCTTCACATCGCGGTGGATGATGCTTTGCCGGCCCAAGCCCGCGTGGAGGAACTCAAGCCCACGTGCCGCCTCCAGGCAGATCTTCAGCCGCCGCTCCCACGACAGCGCCTGCTCCGAGCCGTACAAGTGGTCGCGGAGGGTCCCACGCGCCATGAAATCATAGACGAGGATCATTTCTCCGCCGCCGGTGCAGTACCCAATGAGGGAAACCAAGTGCGCGTGGCGGAACCGCGACAGCATCCTGATCTCGGTTTGGAACTCGTGCGCGCCCTGGTCCGAACCCGGTGTGAGCCGCTTGATGGCCATGGGCTCGTGACACGCGTCTATGTGTCCTTTGTACACGTTCCCGAACCCTCCTCTGCCCACGATTAAACGGTCGTCGAAGTTGTTGGTGGCGGCTTTTATCTCCGGTAAAGAAAACTCACGACAGCCCGTGCTTGAAAGTTCCGGGTTGCTATCCCTGGTGTTAACTCTTCTTACGCATCGGAAGATTAAGAATCCGATTACGAAGGATAGTAGAAATAACGACGCAGCCACAACAGAAGCTATTATTGGAATTTTCATGTTTTTTTGTTTGATGGTTTGGGCTGTAGTACTGTGGGCGATGTAGGAGGCTGTGAGGGTTTGGAAATTTTGTTCCCTCCAACGTTGATTCTGTGCACTATCTTTAAAGTGGCGTCTTCACTTGTACAGTTGAGCAGAGCTTGATAAAGATTGTTTGGAATGTAAATGGCTTCGACGCCATCGATGATGGCCTAGGTTTTGGGATGAGCGTGTGGAAATGATGTTGTATTCTTTTCTGAAAGTATTCTTTTCTGAAGTTTCCTGCGGGATGAGTGTTGTTAAGGTATAGTCTTTTTATTAATACGTGGAGAAAATTTTGTATTTTATACAAATGAGTAATTTTTCTTATTATATATTAATTTGGATATGTCATTTTTTTAGCTTTCAAAATCAATTCTATAAAAAAGAAATTGTGTTTTTGAATAAAAATTATAAAATATTTTAATATTGAAAAAGTAATATAAAAAAATAAACTTAAAAACAAATAATTAATAAAATTACTAAATATTAATATATATAAATATCTATTAATAACATAAAAACTAAATAATTTTTTTAATTGTGAATTCAACCAAATGGTTAAATTACTATAGAGATGAAATTACTTTCAAATTTTTTTTTCGAGAGAATAATAAAAGTACTTCTTTAATCATTTATATTTATTAATCATAAAAATTTTCTACTATCTTTCTAAATATTTTTTATAATAAATTTCTTAAAAATAATTATTATAATAATTAATTTCTCAAATCATTTTAATCATTATTTTATATTAAATTTTAAAAAAATATATTTAAATCTATTTCTAATATTTAAATATATATTAATTTAAATTAAATTAATTTTTTTAATAAAATTTTAAATTATAAATGAAAAAATAAGTGATCAATTTATCTAAATATTAAAAGAAAAATTAAAATATTAATATTGAATTAAAGGATAAAATAATTAAAAAACAATATAAAAGAGTTTGATAAATTATATTCAATCTTAATATAAAGGAATTTAGTTACTTATTGCTACAAACAACTCATAGGAATGAATGATGGTGGAAAACAATAAGTTATGGAATCGTCTTGACTTTCTTGCTTAAGCAAAAAAATATTTGCTTAACCAAAAAATTTTTAGAGAGTAAATGTAATTTTCTCATTTGAGTGAAAATTTTTTAAAGAATAAATGTAACTTCCTCACTTAAGTAAGAAAACAATTGTTTGAACAAAATATCTTTCTAAGAGCATTTTTTCTTTTTCATCATTTTCGTTTGAGGGAAAATTCCAACTCAACTTTGATCAATATTTTGTTGATTGTCTTCCTCAATTTTCCATCTTGCTAAAAGTATAGCTTAATTTTTTTTTTTTCAATTTTTTTTTCAATTTTTTTTCTTCTCTTCTTGATACTTGCTCTTGTAAAAAGAAAAATACAAAATTTCTCCCTTTAGAAAGATTAATGATGCTCTATTTAAGAGAAAATTGATAATTAAGTGACTAATATATAATATATTTTATTAATATTTACCATTTAACAAAATAAATTTAAAATCAATATAAAAAAATTCAATTGAAATAAAATAGATTGATGAAAATTGAAAAAAATAGAAATACAAAATTAAAAGACATACATTGAAACTTATAAAACAAATAAAAAAAATTGGAATTAATGTATTATATCTCTAATATTATAGATCGTGTTTTTCCTTTGTTGTCAATATAAAGATTATCATTAACATTTCTGTTACCAATTTTTTAATTTTCGTTTTTTGCCTATGAGGGTATTGATACGACTTTACTTTCATGGTGTCGACCCTTCCATTAAAGGTATTGAATGATCTTGTTCTCGAGGAGGTGGTAAAGATGTCAAAACAGAAAAAACTAAGCTATATGTATGCAACAATAATGCTAACTCAGGTTCCAATTTTGCAAGCAACTTAAACAAAGATAAGCATGAGGAATTTTGATCAACCAACTTCATACTATATGCCTTTGCAATAGCATTTGCAGTTATCATAGTCTTATGTGATGTAGCTAAGCTTGAACAAGAACATGATCTCTATCTCTTTGTAATATGACAAGTTTTCCATCTTATAAAAATTGTAATTGTATTGCATCATAATCAACCAAGTGAGGACTTATTGTTATTAAACAACTAACCCTCAAGATTAAGTTTGCCCTTAAGATTGGAAGTAAAAATACCGGTAGATAAAATATATTTATCTTTGTAAAACTTTTTCAATGCCACAACTCTTAACAACGAAGGTGGGTATTGAACGATCACATCCCTTTTAATATTTATGTTTAGTCCACTAATAAAACAAGTCACACAACTTCATCACTCAATCTAGAGGATCGATTGGTAAGAGATATAAATTTGATGTAATAATCTGAAACAATACCTATTTGTTGTAGTTTGAAAATTTCTACTGTAGGACAATCAAATGGAAAAGTTCAAATTGAGATTCAAAAGTTCTGGTCAAATCTTGTCGAGTGTTAACAACCAATAACCTTTATTGCATCTAAAACCATAGAACTACTTCCTAATCGAAATGAAGAGAAGCAATGTCGATTAGTGTTACATCTAGTGTATTATGATAACTAAATTTTTTTTCTACTGATCATCAAAATGAAGAAACTCAAGAGAAATGTCTTTAACTGGAATTACGCACCGAAGGGATAGATGGGGAGCTAGAGTTCGACGAGAAACCCCCATAAGCTAAGACTGTTGAATCAAAAGTTGATTTAAAGTCGATTAAAGTTATTCCAACAAAGTATGCAACTCTATTTGGGCTAATGTTACTTGAGTAGTATGCCCTCTTTATTCTAAGTCTAAAATCTAATCATTCTATCAAATTTTGAAGCTCAACATCATATGATTTAATTGTCACTTACAATTCCTTTAACCAAGTATTTCTAGTCATGAAAACTCTAACAATTCTATAATATTTTTTTATAATTTTTTGTATACAAGAAACAATAATATATAATTGGATAATATATGATTTGGATCTTTATCAATAAATCATAACCTAAATCATTACAAGAAAAATTTGTATTAAAATGCATAAATAAATAGGAAATTGAAAGAATAAAAGATATCATGTAAAAACATATTCCATGTCTACTCTTTTTATTTCACAAAGTCTTTCAATAAAATATTCCTTTTATAGGCCTCATCATTTCTGAATTTATATTCACATTATTATTCTTTATTATTAACTTTTTCATTTTCCAACCCAATATTTATATAAATTTATAGATAAATTTTCTATTATTATAACTGATATCATTCTATTCTCTTTCTTATATTCTTCGTAACTATTCTAATAAAACTTAGCTAACTAAAAATTATATATTATATTATTTTAATCATTGATTTTTAATCATTTAACACCTTATTCTCCTTATCTTTCTTTCAAAATATTTATTAATAGATTTTTATAACTCTATCCTCAATTTATCAAACTTTAATTTTTCTTACGAGTAATATTATTACATGTTACTCGTAATTATCATTTTTATAATATTTTTTAAAAATCTCTTTCTTATAATATTATTAAGAAATTTGTTTTTTAATATCTGTTTTTAATATTTTTATCTTACTTTAAAAATAAAATTTACTCACTGAAAAAAAAAATAATTCAACAATCAACCACAATATATAAAAGACAAGACAAAAAAAAATTTAAATTACTTAAAATAGTTTAATATAATATTATATATTCAAGAGCATATTAATTTAAAATTAAACTAGTTAAAAGAACATAAATAAAATATTTTAAATTATAAATTAAAAAGAAAAAGATGAGTTATATAAAGATTGATAATATATAATTTTTTTTTTTGACAAACAAAGTGGATTTAGACGAAGTGAGCTCAAATGAAGCAAGTTCAAACGAAACGGGTCTAATGAGTTTTTTTTTTTTTATTATTTACAGATAAGACGAGTTCAAACAAAATGGACTACTCAAAAAGTTTAGATTGTGACTCAGAAAAGTTTATCTAAAAATAGTAAATGGTGTCCAAGAATTATAAATTTTATATGGTTGAAAAGTTTAAGAAGTCCATATTTAAAATATGTAAAATTATATTTACAATATTAGTTTTCAATCAAAAGATAAAATTCGAGGAATTCAAATTAATTTTTCCAAACATTTCAAAATTAAAGTATCAACTCCCAAAAATTATATCTTCATTTCTAAATCTTTCTGAGTGATTCTAATGTCAAAATTGAATATTTTTAAGTCTAGTTTCTAACAAAATTTATTTCAAGTTATTTAGAAGAGTAAAACATGAAAACTAAATCAAGAAAATATTAACTTCATCTCTATTTTTTTCATATTTCAAACTCTAAAATAAAATTCATTAAAAATAGCAACTATATCCAAAAAATATAAATTATATATGGCTTAAAATCTTTTTGAATCTAGTTTTGAGTATATGCAACTATATTTGGAAAGTTTTTTTATCAGGGGATACATTTAATTAATTGAAAATTTCATTTCAAAAGATTTTTGGGAAAGCCTAAATTGAGTTTTTTAACTCTAATTCTTAAAATACATTATGATTTTTTCATTAACCTATATTCCTATGAAGTCTGAGTTGAATTTGTGTTATAAAAATATTACAAAACTTTTGACAAAATTTCTCCTTGGAATATTTTAATATAGTTCAAAATTTATTATTTAACACAGAAAAAAATAATCATAATACTGTTGTTAATGTCCATATATTATGAATCAAAATTGGAGCTGGAGTTGGAGTACAAATTGAAATCGTTAGAGTTAGAAAATAATCTACGATCGTCATAAAATAAAATAATTTTTTCGAAATTTAAATTGATATATTTTGAATAACTTTACTTCAAGAAAAACTTCATACGAAATCTTACAAACAAGAAAAAATAATAAAATCTTATAAACAACAACAAAATAAAATAAAAAAATTAAAACTAAAAAGGAGAATATGTCGCCATTAAGACCCATTGATGATAAGAGGTGATGATTTCGTAATTCTGATGGAGATGGATTATACAATCAAACTCAGAAATTTTTTATTTTTTATTTTATCTCACATATAATATACCACTTATGATAAAAACACCACTTAACTCATTTCTTCTCACCAATTGCATTTATTAAATGATAGATATCTTCTAAGCATATGAATAAAATAAAAACTAATTGCTCAATATGGGGTTTATAATATATTTTTCCATTTTGGATGGTATATAGTTGTTATTTATAAATTTTATATCATAAAACATACAGATTTATTGAATGGATTTAAGCTTTAAATGATACGAAACTGAATAGAGTAATTATTAAAATCTAATTCATCTTTAGAATCATTTTAAAAAATAAGATTTTATTTTTGTTTATATAATATATATTATAATTAAATTTTATTTTTAATTAATATAAAATCTCCTCGATAATTAAATCTAGAATCTTCCAAACTATTTTGGGATTATAGTTTTTTGCAATGGGCTTTGACATATTTTCATGTTTTGTCACGTAACAAAAATACTAGATAATTCAACAACAACCAACTTCACTGTGCAATCATCAGCAACAAAAACTTATAATATGTCATCTCCTAGAACTTTCCACTTTCCTTCCACTGAAAATCTGGGTCTTACTTCTCCTTTTTTTATGTAAAATGAAACATTTATATACATATATCACATCAAAGCTTTTTTGTTCTAAAAAAGAAAAAAAAAATGTTCAACCACAACAGTGATCGCAATGCTAAGATTTTGAAGTCTTGGACTATAATTTCGATCATATCAGCAACATTTTTATGAAAGATTAGCAAGAAACCACACTAATGATTCACAACCGGAAGCTTGATCGTTTTGTACGTACAAAATCATCAGTGGTGGAAACTTCAAAGGGAGTTTTAATTTGGTCGAATCTTTCTGAAAGGAACAAGCTTTGCAAGTTTTTCATCAGCTCGGGTAAAACCCTGATTTCTGCTGTAAACAATGCCTTAACAGGTCTATGATCTGATAGTTTTGATTCAATTCTAGTGTACTCAAGTTGCTTCAGACCTTCTCCGTACCATACTATTCGATCGCACCTACGTTAACAACAATCAATAATTTAATAAAAAACCATTCAACACTAAATGTTTTGAACACATTCATGGATGTTTTTGTTTATGTTTATCTTCTCTCTTACCATGCTGGTGCTCTTCTTTTCTCTGCCTTTTTCCCATGATAGAAACATCCATAGTAAATGTCTGAATTCGGAAAATACTTGTAGGTAGGTGCAAATTTAACTGCTCCTTCGTGCCACCCTCTCAACATGTTTCCAGTCATTAGCTCCATTATTAACTTCATTTTCATTGAATATAATCAAGTTAGAATCTTAGACATGAAAATTGTTTCAAAGAAGAGTCTTAAATCTCCAAGTATACAACATACTTGATCATTTTCTAATAAAGAATCCCAGTCTCCCTTTTCAACAAGCAAGCGTGTTGTTTCTTCTGGTAGAGAAATTCTGTAGTTTAAATCTCCAAGCAATATTACATGACTGCACAAGCCCACGAGTGATTAGATGATGCTTAAAATAATACAAGATGTTGCATATCATCCCAAGTACAACCAATCATATACAAGTTGGAGATATTATATTTCCTTAATTTGATGGTTCAGTGGTCAATATGAAGTTAACTGTTACTGCCATTTTTTTAATAGAAATGAATCAATTCAAGAGAATAATATAGATTACAGAATGTAATTAGCATCTATTTACGTTAGATATAATTCCGAACTTTCTTATACAACTTCTCTGAAGTTAATTAAGTTTGTGGTTCAATATAAAACATTAAACCAACTAAGAATAATATATTAATACTCTGGTAGCATGATTTCTGTTGGACAAATTCAAAGCCAAGATTATCATTAATAATGCTTCTTCATTAAGCAAGTTATTTATTCCAAAAACCAACAAACCAAGTGAAACGATGTATTTAATATTTGCACCTTGTTTTACATGATTTTTTGGGAAGGAACCATAATTATTAAATTAAAAGCAAGGGGGGCAAAATTATTAAGAATCAGTTTGTTGGGCTATTTCAAACTTCACTTACTCATGATCAAGAATGGTTCTTGGCAAATCAAGCAAAGGGCCTCTGGGAAAGCTTGTCCTGCAGAAAATTTCAGCAACATTAGAGTTTCTGTATTTCTCATCCCCTTCTCTGCCCCCTGAAGCTAGATGGCTGCACACAAAGCAGAAGCTTGTTTCATGTAACTGAAATCTCACTGATACAGAACCCTGCAAATTAATAGTAGTTTTGAAACATAAAAACCAAGTTAAGCCAACTAGGACTTTTAGATAACCAATTCTGATGTGAGCTTAGACTTTTGACTATTAAGCACTAAGTGAGACATACAAATGAGTTCATACATAATTTATTTGGATTTATATCAGTTGTTTATGATTTTTGTATAACGATTTTTCAACTCATTTCAATGTCAAAATAATTCTTAAATTTATTTTAGTTAGTTTAATGAGGCTTATAAATACACTCTTACGTGATAAACTTTTACTGAACACAGTTGTTTACCAAGAGTGCCTTATGTGCTTTATAAAAGATTGATGTTGACAGTGATGATTTTCAGAGTATAGTACAAAATAAATACGTATGTTGAGTGCCAAGAGTAACATCAATTCAGTGGGGTTTGTTAGGTTACCTTGTTTCCTAAGCACCCTATTATGCCACAGCCTACACATGACACGCTTGGATGCCGAATGAATGGACAAAGATCTCTTCTAGTCCACACAGATATGAATATTCCAACCATTTGCTTGCTAATGATACACTGGAAATCGTGTGTGGCTTCACAGTACTTTCTTGGATTTTCTTTCTCATTGGGACAATAATTCTGTAGCTCCTCTTTTTTAGCATCACTTTGATCTTTGCCCCTCTTATGTGCTTTCTTGTTCAGAGCTTTCCTGATTATGGAATTCCATTTCATGGAAATCTCATTGTTTTCTGATCCCAATACATTTGATGCTTTTAGAGGCACTATTTCTTGAAACCTGGATTGGGAAACAGTGAAAATAAGCATAAAAAAAATTAGTCGGATCAAAGCTTAAGTTTCTTTATTCAGATAACAAAACGTTTTCTCTATGCTAGAAAACCTGAAGCAGTTCTGACAATACCCTAGTATGTAGATGTCACAAGAGTTGTTGCATGTCTCCAATAAATCATCTATATTCAAATCTTCTTCTGGTGCAATCCCACCTACGTTCCATGTACTAACAAATACCCTTAACATGAAGTAAAATACACTATAAGAACAATTGAAAGGAAAAAAATAAATAACAAAACCATAGAAGCAGAACCAACCCAGAGTAGAATTGAACTTAATAAGGCTTAGAAGCTGTTTGGATACGATACTTAACTGAAAAAAGTTTTGTATTTGCAGTAAAGAAACTCTGGAAAACTTTAGCCTGTATCCAAACAGACTTTAACACTGCAGTTTTCTGCAGTTTTTCAATAATATAGAAAAGTACCTAGATAAAACTAGAAGAGGATAATTTTGTTCTTACTTGCATTTTTGTGTGTCCTTGTGATCATGAAGAATGGTTTTTGAGTTCTGATCAAAGTCTACAATACCCAGCAGGGGTTCTTTACAGGTAGGATAATCTGCTATGAAATTGGTGCTTCCTAGTCGCTTCTTGAATATCTTATTAGCCACTAATGTAGGCCACATGTCCTAAAGAAATTTGCATACACAAATGGAGGTCTATAAGAGTGGAGGAATGAATGATTGGGAGAAGGTGAGAGTAGAGGTGGTCACTGCTGCTTCATTTGCTGGCATAGTAATGTGGTGTTATTGGAAACGTAGAAAGAATTATATAGAAAGTCCTAAAGGAGTAATAATAAGGAGAAATGGAAAAAAACCATTGTGGGGAAGAGACAGAATAGTGAAGGTTGAAGAGCTGGAAGGGCTTTCATATGACGTAAAAGATGATGCACCTTTGGCTGCATTGCTCGTCATATATACATATTTCAAATATAAGAACATTGTCCCAGTGGGAGAGAGATAGAGAAAGCTAGTACAAAACATGGGTCTACCCTTCTTGCAGATTTGAATTCTTCTGTTTGTTGAGTAGATTTTAAAGGATATCTTAATGTTTCCCAAATTTAAATTGTTGAAGATGGGTGCAAGTGGGAGTGTGGTCCATAACCAAATAGGCAAGTAGATGATAGCTAGCTAGTTATTATTGCCCCCATCTACAGGTAGTCAAGTTTTTTGCTGACATTTGAATAAAATATGGGAATTTTCTTCTTCTTTCTTTTTTATTTTAGTTTTTTCATGAGTATATTTGTACTACCATTTGTTTAGTAAAATTATGTATGAACGTTCTTGTGGCATGCATTGTTTTCATTATAAACATCGCTTTTGAGGGATTGTGCCCAACTAAACGAGATATTCTGCAGATTCCAATTGTTATTAGGAAGTTATTAAGGATTTTATTTGAGAGTCCAGCCAGAAATCATTTGACATGAAACAACATCTTTACGTTAAGGGAAGTACATGTGTCCTAAGAGTTAGGACTAGTCACTTCTTTCTGTCCGGTGGTTAAATATTTTACGCCAGGGTATCTTTTCTGGTTATAAACTATGGATCCACTTTCAACGATGGTAATGTTATTTATATAATATATTTATTAAATAACATGTGCATATTTATTTTTTAATCTACCTTTGTGTCATAATTTATTTTATTTATTATAATTTTTTTAGTAAAAATTATTTTTAATAAAAATTTTATATCAACTAAAAATAAGAATAAATTAATATATATATATATAATAAATATAAATTTTATCTTATCAAATTAGTTTTATGAGAATAAATTAAAGTTAAAATTTCTTTTAATTATGATATTAAAATTTATTTTAATAAATTTATTAGATCTTAATGAATTATCTACTATCTGAAAGTTTAAGTTAAAATGAGTATAAATTTCACTTCATTAAACTACTAATATTAAATCAGTATTATTATATATTACGAAAATAAGTTAAATTTAAAATCTATTTTTATTATTTTATGTATTATTTATGTAAAAATTATTACGCTTCACACTATATTTGTTATATAAATAATCCTTGTGCAACACTCGTTAATATTTGCAATTGCTGGGATATAATTTTTTTTCAACAAATATCATCACATTTGTCTAGATTCAAATAATTATTTTAATAATATATTTAAATTAAATTCACACTTAAATTTTACAATTTAAATTAGTTTATAAATTGATATTTATATTTATTTTATATATTTTAATTTAATCTTATATTTAATTATATAAAATTTTCAATATTTAACGCTTTAGAATTTTAATTTGACTAAAATAAAACGATGTCCTTATTCATATTTTATGTTTTATTTTAGTTCCTAAACTTTAAAAGACTTCACCTTATATTATTTTATATATTCTATCAATAAGAATTTTCATGGATTCACACAAGTTTCTTGATTTTATTGAGTTGAAATTTAAGTATATTATTGTTATATTAATGATTGTCGTAATGATAAAATGTGTGGAGTTCAATGTGTCAACCTACCATCAAGTTGACAAGACTTGGTGTATATTTTAGTTTGTCGGTATATTTTGTCTAATTTATTGGCTAGTCTACCAATCCATTCATATTTTATTTATTTATTTATTTTTGTATTATATGTCTATAATATTAAAATTGATTTATTGAAATAAAAATTTATAATTTTAATTAAGGACTATAATTTTTGTATTCTGTTATTTAAAAAATGTGAATATGCAGTAGAATTGTATTAAAATAATAAATAATAATTATAATTAAATTATTTAAGATGTAAAAATAATAATTCTATCAATTCATTCAATCAGACGCATTAATTAACCTATTAAGACTTAAGAAATATTCGTGTTCTAGAAAAAAAATACTTTTAAAAATATAAAATTTAGAATTCTTATAAATTTGGTGAGTCATAAGATGATTTGGTGGGTGGGGGTAGACTCGAACTTTAAACCTCTGGTAATTAATTATGACGGATCAATTTATACACCCATTTTTAGAAGGCCAGACAGAGTCAAGAAAGATTCGACCCGTTTTATTTTCCCTACTTGTAATTATAACTCTAAATATCCAACACTTCTTTAATGATGGTTGTGTAAGGAAACACTCTTCTTCAAATTACACTTAGCTTAAAAACATGTCTTAAAATATATGAAAATTGTCATATATTATTGAGTAATAATATTTAAAGTGAATTAGAATCTCATAAAATATTAAATAATATATAAATAAAATATACACAAATGTATAATATTAATATTTTAAATTAAAAATAAAATCATATTTTTTTATAATTATTTACTACTTTTATTTATTTATTTATTTATTTTTATATATATATATATAAATAAAATAGGTCTAATCTTAATAATTCATAAAATAAATGAGATTAGATTGAAAAAAATAATAATTTAAATAAAAGTGAATCAATTTTAATCTATCCTATTTAATCTATTATTTAGATAGACTTAAGTTAGATTATGTTAGGTTTCGTTAATATGTTTTTAAAAATAATAATTATAATTTTAGATAATTAAAAATAATATTATTTTATTATATATATAAAAGAATTTATATATCAAATTATTACATAAAAAATAGAAATTAATTTCTTTTATATGACTTAATTCTTTTTAGAAGAATAAGTATTTTTATTTTTTTATTTTTTTATTTTCTTTTAAACTATACTAAATTGACATGTTGGCCCAAAATTGGATAGCTCAAATCTCTTTTTTATCCATTTAAAATATAGATCAAGCTAATACAATTTTTTTACTTGACTTGTCAGGTCAAGTTGGATCACTCGTTTTCTTAGCTTTATAAAGAGGTTAATAACTTAGATAATAATCCAATTCAATGTGTTTCTTTCCAATATGAAAAGTTAGATTGATGGTCATGTGAAGAACATTAATATTGTTATAATATATAATGAGATGAGACAAGTAAAATGTGAATGCATTTTAAGAGAAATTTAAGTCATATGAGAATTCAACTATGGCTTACTTCTTTATACACCACGAGATAAGATTATCTTCAAGAAAGATACAATATTTTATGATAAACTGATGAATTATAGGATAACCTACTCAATCTACATAAAAAAAAATAAAAAATTAAAAGCTCAAGTGTAATGTTGAAATTAAAGTACATACCTAAATCAATAGTTTCTTTGATATATTGACAGATAATAAATGTCAAAATTCATTTAAAAAGGATTTTAAGTTAGGAATTTAGTAACTGATTATTTCAAATATCAATTATTTCATAGAAATATTTTCTAACAAATTAAATCTCATTTTCGATTACACTAAACCCTAACCAATCTGAATTATCTTCCAATTCTTATTATCGTACCATTAAATTCAAATTTACATAAAAATATATCTTATGCATTGATAAATAAAAATAAAAATAAAAATACACATAGAAGATAAAAATATAGATAATAAAGGGGAACCTAAAAGTGATGAGTTTGGTATGGAAGAAAAATTAGAAGATATATTTTTTTTTAATCCAGAAGTTTAAGCACTCATAAAAAAGAAAAAAAAAAAGTTCCAAAGATGAAGAAAAAGGTGGTTGCATGAATGAGAGTAGAAACTTTATAAAAAAAGTAGTAGAAACGAGAAAGAAGATGAAGATAACAATGAAGACAATAATAATGAACAATACAAAAGAAAGAATTTTATCTTATTACGTTGGTTCCAATAATAACCTATAAATATTTATTATGGTAGATAAAATTTTACATATAATTCAAGTAATAAGTGAAATAATATTTTACAATATTTATAAAAATATTACCATATCTCTTATTGTAATAGATGAATAATAATTATTATATTAAATTATCTTAATTTTTTTTTATTTTCTTTTTCTTTCATACTTGTTCTAGAAGAAGGATTCAATATTGAACAATCGTTCAAAGATAAGCACTAAATCTTTATGCTATGTTTGAATGAAGGTAAATATTGTTCAAATAGATGAAAAAGTAAAAATAAAAATAAACATTATCTTTATGTATAAATTTAAAAGAAAAAGGGAGAGAGTGGAGTTTTCTCTTAAAAAAGATAAGAAGAAATGAGAAGAAAGTCACATATATGACAATTAAATTGTTGTGAGGAAATATTTTAAACACATAATTAATTAATTATAGTGTCCCAAGATTAATTATGTGTATTTTTTTAAAATAATAATCATTTATAATCATAATAAATAGTTAAATAGTAATATTAAATAATAAATAATTATCAATAAAAATATTTTTTTAATAATATTATTAAAATGATATTTTTTTAATAATAATAATAATAAATATTTAAAAATAATATTAAAATAATAATAATAAAATAAAAATATATATAAATTATTTATAATAAATAAGATTATTTTACTTTCTTCTATTTTTATTCTTTTTCTTTTATTTAAATATTCATTTTTTTTTTCTCATTTATTTCCTTTTTTACTTTTTCAAATTCATTTTACAGTTCAAACAAAATCTGAATCTTTTGTAAAATTGGATATAGCTTTGTGGGTGACAACCTTTTCAATGGCAAAATTTCACAAAGGACTTCATCTTAGTTAAATAACTTAAGATACAATATTAAAAAAACAAACACTATTATCTTATACGAGGATTCATAACACATATATTAACATATTATCTTAAGTGTAAGGGTCAGGTATTAGGTAATCCTAAGCTCAATCGTTTAGGAAGGAGAAAGATTATAAGTAGTTATTTAACCCTAATCTTCTCACTTTTCACATTATTTCTAGAAAACTCTATCTCTCATTTTCACTAATCTCTCTCTAAACTTCTCTCAAATCTCTCTCAATACTTTCTATAAATTCTCTTCCAATTTTTATCTCTTTGAAAATCTGAGAACATTGGGAGAAAGAACATTAAAAGTAGATTAATCTCATTCAAACATAATTTCGTTTTGAGTGAGTTTTAAGTTCCCTTAATTTTTAAAGTACTTTTATCAAAATATATAAAAATAAAGATGAAAATTAAGAAAAGTTTGTTTTAGATATTTAATAGTATTATGATATTTTAGAGCACGATAAATAATCTTTCATCCATCTCAATTTTGGAAAAATTTGATTTGGAGGTAAAGGAAGTTAATTAAGTAAAATTATTCATGATTGATTGGATAATTATGTGTGTTGATGTGTTTTTATGTGAAATTGATGAAAATTATATGATTATTAGATGTGAAAGTGTGAATTGAGTTTCACTCTAAGATTGAGATCTTATTTTAACTTGTTTTTATTTCTACTTTCGAAATTAAAGTAGTCCTAGATGTTAGTTAACTCATGACATTTATTTCACGTAAAAAAATATATGTATAACTCAAAATACAATTTTTTTTTTTTGTAACTAAAGGTTGAACTGCCAGAAAAATAAGTTTATACAAAATTACGAACCCATTTTGGAATATTTTTGTTACGAATTTGGAAAAGTGTCCTTCATAAAAATTTTAGTCTTGGATGTTAACTAGCCAATGGTTTTTATTTCACATAAAAGTAATATGTATAACTTAAGATATGAATTTTTTAGTGAATAAAGATCATGTTGTAAGGATGAATGAAATGTTTTCAAAATTATTTTGACTTGAGCGAAAATATACTATTTTGGAAAAATTATTATGTTTTAAATTGAATTAAAAGAGTTTATATATGTGTATTATTATAAAAAATGATGAGAGAATATTATATTATTGAATTGTTGATTACGTATTGTGAGATTTGGTATTTCATGTTATAGAAATGATGTTTTTGTAAATTATTGAGGTTAAATACTTGTAAAATATAGTGAATGATGATGTGAAATTTATTGAGTATTGAATTGTGAATTCTATATAATTGTAAAATTTGTGGAATATGATGTGAAATTAAATTGTGCTGAATTATTGAGATTTATGTATTATGATTTGTGATAGATTATGAAATGAGATTGGTGATGATGATGTGAATTATGTTTGTGAATTGTGATTGAGGTAACAATGAATTGTGATGACAATGATGTCAATGAATTGTGATGACAAAGGTGACAAGGAATTGTGATGGCAAAAGTGTCAATGAATTATGATGATTGTAGTGGTGTCAAGGAAATTGTGATGACAGGGAGTCAATGGAAATGAAAACGACATTGATTGATGTTAATTAGATTGATTTGGTATATTGTATAATTTTTGGATTGATTGTGTGTTTTTTGTGTGTAAGCCAAATAGTTACCACGAGGTACTATTTGGTATAACTTTAGTGTACATATGGAAATCTAGAGATATTAGATGAAGTATCTAGACTCTTCTCATGATATTCCAACCATATAAACAAGAGTACCATGTGGTGATAGGTCGATGGAGATTTCTACTATACTTATCACTGGGTGGATTGAGCCATCAATTCTTTGATATGTGAATGTAGGGGTTACTCTAACGTGTCAGTACCAGAAAAAGGGAATAGGTAGAAAAATTCAGAGGTGAAAAAGACTCTAAGGGTTCATCTATGACCCGATAACCAAATAAACATGTTTAGATGCTAGTCTCAGAGGTCAAGAATTCCATATAATTTTTCAGAAGAGTCTATTTAGAATATTAGGTATATGTGAATGAGAGTGAGTGTGATGAATGCATGTGATTGAGAACGATTATGATGAATGCATGTGATTGAGAACGATTATGATGGTTTGAATATCTAAATATATTTAGATGAATTTATGAATTATATATATTTTGATTGGTTTTATTTATATTAGTTTATCTTTATTTTGTGTTTGTGGTTTTGTTGATATTGCGATGATCGTGTCTTAACATAAGAATAGATAGCAATACAGGTGAAAGTTAAATAATAATTTCATATTTTACGGATAAATAATTTTACAACTTTCAATTTATTACAAATTTTTGTTAAAATTTTTTATTTTAAAATGATAAATTTTATTTAGATAAAATGAATATTTTATATATTTGAATATTTTATGTTTTATAATGTTTTAAAAATTATTAATAATATATAAATAAATCTTTATTTCATTATAAATACAAAATAAATATATTTTTTTCGATATTCTTAGATGATAATATATAAACTATATTACCAATACATATTGCTTATTCTTAATTATTACACTAACTATGTAAATAGTTTTATTACACCACAACCATACGAAGGGAGCCCTATGTTAGAAACGATCTCTATGTATCTTGCAAAAAGGATGGTAGGATTTTTTATTATTGTGCATGCGTTGGGGGTATCCTTATACCCATTATTTGTATTTTTTTTTTCTGATAACAAAAGAATATTTAAATTTATATACGATCTTATTAGTTCAACAATAATTCATTTGTTCAAGTGTTGGATTTGGAGACTAAATTAAGAATTTAACTTTAAAAAATAAAATGATGAAGATTAATATATAAGAAAAAAATTAAAAGAGTATTCTAGAAAGTAAAATAGCGCATCTATTAAAATATTAGGGGATGAACAGTACGCGAACGTATAGAATTAATGCATAGATACTATTTCAAGGTCACATACTTTATTTTTAATAATATCTATTTGGCAACATCAACAAGCGTTTAATGTTTTTTTTAGTATTTTATAAGAGCAACAAAATACAAACAGGGACCAACCAGTTTTGTGCCGGCGTGTCTCTGGATCCTATTGGCTACCATATCTCTTGTTATTACTCATGACATGACACCTTATCATGCACAATTCAAAGAAGAAAAGAAAAACAAAGGTAGTTGAAGATTGTTTCTTTTTCTTGAAATTAACCATGCATATTTTTCAATTTTTTTATATTTTATTTAAATTATTCATACAAAACTAATTTATTTATTTTTTAAAAATTTCACATCATCTAACAATATGATTAGATTAAAATATATTAAGCCAAAATCTCATCTCATAAAGACGATTATACGAAAATGAGTTAGATTTAAAGTTATTTTTTATATAATATTCAAGTCTATTCTAATAAATTATTGGGTCTATCAAATTATCTCATGTTGAGTTGATATCGAACCACTCATAAATGTCTTATTTCACAAATGTCTAGTCTTATAAATGTTTTATCCTACTTTTGAGTTAAGAAGATTTTGACGTGGAGGGAATGTGTTAAAAATCTCATATCACCTAATGATATGATTAAATTAGAATATATTAAAAAGATCTTGACGTGTGAGAAATGTGTTAAAAATTTTACATCACCTAATGGTATGATAAAATTAGAGTATATTAAGTGAATACAAATATATTTATTTTATTGTCTTATCTCACTTTCTGAATTAAAAAGATATTTACGAGCATGAAATATCTTACATAATTTAATTATATAATTAATTAAAATATATTAAAAAGATATTAATATTTAAGAAGTATATTGAAGATCTTATATCATCTAATAATAAGATTAAGATTAAATTAGAATATATGATGTGGATATAAATATATTTATCTTATTTTTTATATTTAACTAAGTTTAAAAACAGTTGTGTATCTTTTCCTCAGTGGACCTGCGCTTTACTCGTAAGGGCAATGAACTGTGCTGGAAACCCTAAAGAATTTGGAGATTGACTTTTCTGTGGGATAATTTAATGTTGAGTCCGAAAAGATGGGACAATAAGAATAAATTATTGGATAAAAATTATAGAATGAGTTTTATAACTGGGGAGATAATGAAAGAGCAAAGTGTAAGTTAAAATGAATAATGTAATGAAAAAATATAAAAGAAGAATTGTTACTCTAAATTATTGTGCTTGAAATGTGAAGCGTCCCAAGGGAAATGGGCTACATCGAGGCAGCGTGTCATTTTGTGGATTGTAATAAACTACAAATTTTCTGCACTATTTTATACAATTTTTAATGTGTTTCGTAAATTTTAACTTACAGTTAAAGAAATTTTTATATTGTAAAATTAATAATTATTTCTAACCACATAAAATTAAAATTACAGTAAAATTATAAATTAATAGAATGGTGGAAAAATGTGTATGTAGTGGCCGAGAGAAATTTTATGTTATGAAAGAATCTTATATTATAAAAAGTAGGGAAGTATGTGGTAAATATTTTCTCCTAAAATTAAATTTATTTTAGTAAAATATATATTAAATTAATTACTAAATAAATTATTATTCGTAAAAAATTAAAACAATAAATCATTGATATTTAATAATTTGAAAATGAAAATATATATTAATGAAAGTCCCATTAATTTAACACAATCACAAGTAAAAAATAAATTTGAATTAAATGATATTGATATTAGTGTTAGGATGGTAATGTGAGACAAAAAATAAATTTGAATTAAATGATATTGATATTAGTTTTAGGGTAATGTGAGACAAATTATGAGGATTAACTTGTAAATTCATTAAGAAAAATAAAGTTAAGTATTTCAACCCACAGTGTATTTTATCTTATTTCGCAAATTTGTAGCTTATATAGGACAATCGATGGATAAGACGATTAACCCGCGTATAAAAAAAATAAATGATATTTAATCTTCAAATTCATCTATTATTGAATATGTGCTTTTATGAGGGAAGTAATTGCAAAATAATATTAAAAAAAACTAAAATTAATGAAAAAAACAAAAAGGTTAGCGCATTTAATTATTAGAAATATTTTATTAAGATTAGGATGAAAGAGAAATAGTAATATATATATATATATATATATATATATATATTAACTTAAAGGAAAAAATATGATATTTTTTATTTAAATCGTTATGTACTCAAGATGTGAGTTAAATAACTTTATACATGTATAAAAAAATTTAAGGAAAAAAGAAGAAGATAGAATAAGTAGTACATCATATTGTTATCTAATCTAATTATTAGGCATAATTTTTTCTATATAAAATTGTTGAGTATCTAAAACTTAGACTTTGGATAAACTTCTTATATCCTAAAACAATTATAGTTTCTATTAATATTGTTATGAGTGACATAGAGAAAATATATATGAAAGAACAAAATTATATTTAAAGACTTGTATATTTTAATTCATTGTAAGATTTATTTAACTTTTGATTTATAGTTGATATATATATATATATATATATATATATATATATATATATCATGATCGTGATTCTTATAATATTATTATTGCTATCACAAGCATAATACTATTATTGTTATTGTTGGAAAAAAAATATAAGATATTACTCTTCAACTTTAAATTATTTTTTATAATTATTAAATAATATAATAATAATAATAATATAACTATTATTTAACTTATTTAATTATTTTATTAATAAAAAATATTTTTTTAAATATTAAACTATTCAATTATTTAAAGATTAAATAATATAATTTGTTTTTAAAATATTATTTTAATAAATATAACAATAAATATTTTAAAATTATAAATTAAAAATACGTAGTCTAATAGATCTAACTCAATCCATCCTGATAAAAAATGAGTTGTTTGGAGTAAGTCTAACAAAAAAAACTGAAGAAATACAACTCAATCCAATTCAAGATTTTTCTATAGGATTTGGTGATGGGTTTAGTTAAATTCCACCCAACCCAACCTCTTTAAACTCCTAAATTTAGTTTATATTAAATGTAAGAAATTATTATATTTTAATGTATTTTGTTGTATTTTGGGAAGTTAATTTAGAAAACCGTTGTATTTTAGTGTAGTTGAAAAAACAATGAAAGTTTGGAATGTGGATGATAGTAGAAAGTGAAAAAAAAAAAATCATGAGATAAAGAATAATGCATGCAATCTTTTTCTGTTATTATAAATTAAAATATAAAGGAATTCATGGTTATTTGTTTAAGATGTGAGAATCATGACGATACCTGAAATCTAAAATTATTTTCTATTTAGAATGTTGAAATCATAAATTTACATTCAATCTTTTTTATATATTCATATTCTTATTATTATTTTTTTTATATTTGAAGTGTGATTTAGTAAAATTTGTGATTAAAAAGTTCTCTATAAAAATTTAACATTCTATAATTTTATAGTATCTCAACTGATGGATCAGAATGTCTTATCTGTATATTTATTGAATGCATCTAATAGCTTTACTTAATGTGTTTCTCGTCTAAAGAAATATTTTTTATTATATGCTATTTCTCTAAAGTATTGGTACATTATTAAAGGGGTGACATTGTCCACATGTCCCTATATGTATTATGCATACATTACAGAGTTAGTTTTTTTTGTTTATACCTATAAACAGAAATCTTGTAGTGACTCTTCAAGAAATGCATAATCATTTAAAGAAAATCTTGATGTATTTAAGAGAGATTCTCTCTCTTAAGGAAGTTCAAGCTACTCTAAGCATAAAAAAGTTGAATGAGATGTTTGACATTAAGGAGTCTAGTGAAGATGTCCTTGTAGCAAGGGGAAGAGCATCTATCAGTGATAGTAGAAGTAGAAGAAGGTCAATATCAAGGAGACGAAAAGGAGAAGTTGCATCTAATATGAGATGCTACCATTTTAAGAATAAAGGACACACCAGGCGGTTTTAAGAAAGAACAAGTGAACACTAACAACCTTGATAGGTTGTTTGAACCTAGTAAGTCATCAAATAATGGCATAGCATCTGCATCTGGTGAAGTAGCTTGGTATAAGACAGTTATATCTAGTAGTACTGATGATTGCGAGTGGATAATGGATTTTGATGTTCATTTCTTATGATACCAAATTGTCTATGGTTTCAGAAGTTTACAACACTTGAAGGAGGTTCTATTCTCAAAGATAATAAGTCTTGTAAAATTATTGGAGTTGGAAATATTAAGTTTCGTCTACATGATGGAATTGAGAAGGTGCTTGATGAAGTTAGGTTAGTACCTAACTTGAAGAGAAATATAATATCCCTCAGTGAGCTTGAAACGAAAGGATATGCGTTTAAAGGAAAGTGGGAAATCTTAAAAGAATTCAAAGAATCCATTGTAGTAATAAAGGGTGTGAGGAAGTATGGTGTGTATACCTTGCAAGGTGTTGTAGTGTGTAGCTTAATGTTTGTTCTTGAGAAAATTGTCTAGTCTAAGATTGAGATATGACATTGAAGGTTAGGTCATGTAAGTGAGAAATGTTTAATTAAGTTATATAACCAACGCTTAATTGAGAATGACAAAGTTGATAAGTTGAAACTTTATGAACACTATGTCCAAGGAAAATCTTACAAGATCATATTCAACATAGGACGGTAAAGGATGAATAGTACTACATTCATGCTAACTTATGAGAATCATCTACAACTGCATCACACTATTGCTAGATACTTCTTGTCTATAGTAGAGTTCTCAAATACTTGAAGGGTTACTTAGTAGAGTTCCAGTTTATGGTGGAGTTAAATGAAATGTTAGAGACGCTCCTATAAAAGGGTTTGTAGTTTTTGACTACACTAGTGTTTGAACACTAAAAAATCTCTCAGAAGTTATGTGTTCATTGTGTATGAGAGGGCTATCTACTAGAAGACCAGTTTACAAAAAGTAATGAATTTGTCAACTACTAAAGCAAAGCATATTACCGAGGTTGTGAAGTAAGCCTTATGACAGAGGGGTTTAGCTAAAGAGTTGAAAGTGAAAGATCATGTTGTCCCTATATATTCTGATAATAATAGTGTCATACAATTATCAAAGAACTAAGTTTATTATAAACTAATAAAGCAAATTGACATAAACTACATTTTGTAAAAGAGAAGATTACAAATGTGATGAAGGTCTCAACAAATCATAATCCTTCTAATACAATTACAATTTTTTCCTAAGAGTAAGTTCTTTAACTATTTGAATTTAATTTAGTTAAATTATCATTAAGCATATAATAGGCTTAGTGGTAGCTAAAATGAGTTTTGTTCTAAAAATTTGTTCTCAATCAAGGTGGATATTTGTAAAGTTTGGTTCGATAAAAGTTTCTTATTAAAAAAGTTTCTATGAAAATCTCACACTTTGTAGTTAGATTTTTTTTATCTATAAATAAAAAATCTTGTAGTAACTTTTCAAGAATGCTTGTTGTGGAGTGCTAAACTTTGTAAAAGTTTACAAGAAAGAAATATTTGAGTTGTATTTTTTATAACTTCTATTGATAACTTCTATTGATGTTCAATTGAACCACAAATATTTTTGTTATGATTTCTTTTATCTTTCAATTAATTTTTTTTATAATTTTGTTATGAGTTTAATTGTGTTTGTGTGATGAATTATTTTTATGAATGAACTTATTTAAATTATTCATAATATTACAAATTCAAAATAATTAAAAAATAACCTCTATGACTTTATAATGTAAAGTTTATTGAAAAATTCATATTTACAATAATTCATTTATAACAAATAATATTAAAATATTTTTATTAAATAAAAAAATATTTATAATATAATTTATTTTAGAGTTCTTAAGAATCCCTATATTTATTGAATTTTTTCTTTTTAATCATAATTACATTTATTTCAAAAATTTTAAGATTGGAGTTACTCTTAAAAAAATATAGATTAATATAAAATTGATTAAAAATGGATGAATTTGATTTTTAAACAATATTTATATTTATTGTCTTCTCATTATTCATTAAATATAATATCATTCTAATTTTATATAATTCTTGTTGCATATCATATTATATTGAAACATCTATTTTTGTATTATTTCATAAAATTATAATATGATTTTTAGAAAAATAATTCTTATTTTTATGATTAATAAACCCATTTTAATGTGATTAAGATACTTATTTATGTTTTTTTATTGAATAATTATATTTATGACAATTATCCATTATAGTTTATCTCATTGAAAAGAAAGATGTTTCAAGATCGAAATCATTAAAAAAAAAGTGAATCGAAATTGGTGATTTTTATATGATTAAGGGTTATTGTTAAACAAAAATTATGTGGAAGGGTTAGGTTAACCAGATTTTATTTTTTAGGGTCAGTCGTGTTTCATAACACGACTTTGTAATTTTTTAAATACATTAAAATTGTGCTTGATAACACAACTTTACTTTTTTTTTTAAATAAATGAAGTCGTGTTTGATAGCACGACTTCAGCTTTCTAAGTTTTTTTTTTTTAAATTCATCTTTATAAGCACGACTTCACGAGGGACATACAATACATCTTTTCTCAGAAATTTTTCTTCACATCAACAACAAAACCTAAGAAGGGTCGTTTCGAATTGATAGTTTGGGTATTCTCCTAATAATATAAAGCTGGATTTCTCATTTGTGAGGACATTCTCTAATCCAATTTATTAATTTTTGTTTTTTTTTTAATCGGCAATGACAAATATATTAATAAAAATTGGCACTAGAAGTACAAAAAAATAATTACAAAATTTAATTGAGTAAAAGTGTGCAGAAAGTTAAATAGTTAACTAAATAATTATCTCTTTTCCTACTAAAAGTTAGATTGGTTAACAGATAATTACCAAGTAGATTATCCAACACATAAGAAACAAGACCAGAGATTCATACACCATTCTGCAAATGATCCAACAACTATTGAAATCCTAGACTTGACCCACAACCAGAAGTTCAATTGAGTCAGAAAGAAAATTTCTTTTGCATCTACCTTCTTATTGCGAAACAATGTGTCATTCCTATGCTTCCACAAACTCCACATCACCTCAACCCACACCACCTTCCAATATATGTTTACCTTCTTGTTTTGGAAGTGAATATAGTGTTGTAACAAATGTTGCTTGAGAGTTTCAGTTCTACAAGTACTTATGCCAAACCACGTATAGCATTTGTTCCACACCACATTAGCTATCTTGCACTCCAAAAACAAGTGTGTGATGGATTCCTCCTCCACACCACATAACCCGCAACTGGTCACAATCACCTGCACCCCCCTACCCCTCAACTTATCCCTCAAAGCTATTCCTTCTAATGCTGCTCTCCACACCAAATGTAATGTCTTAGGGATAGCTTTAATCTTCCAAAGCTTAATAAAAAAACTTTCAAAATCTCCTTGTATCTCATTCTGGATAATGGAATAAGCTGATTTAACAATGAACATTCCCATGTCATCCCCCTTCCAAAACCATTTATCTTCTCCTTCAATAGTAGGTTGTTTCAATATAATGAAGTCCATGAGTTGTTTTACCAAATCTTCTTCCCACCTGAACCAAGGTCTTCTCAATGCCAGATTCCATACCCACCAACCATCTTGCCAAGTGCCCATATTATTGACAAAACCTTGTTGATCACAAGAATTCATAAACAGCCTACTAAACTTCACACCTAATGCCTCTTCCCCAAGCCACTTATCTTGCCAAAATAATGTAGCTTTACCGTCACTTACTACCATACTCATATTTTTGCAAACCAGCCTTTACCTTACTCGTTAGCCCCACAAATCTTTTTTAAATCCTTCCACCATGCTGAACAAGCTTTAACTTGTTTTTTATTCTCTAAACCTCTCCATCCTCCATACTTAGCTTCTAATACTTGCTTCTAGGTACCTTTATTTTCCTTTACTAGTCTCCATTTCCACTTAGCAAGTAATGCATCATTAAATGATCCCATATCCTTAACTCCAAGCCCTCATTGGTTCTTGGGTTTGCAAAATAGTTTCCCATTTCACCCAACTTGTTTTCCTCTCTTCACCTCCCCCACCCCACAAAAATCGTCTTTGAATATTCCGAATCTCATGAGCCACTACTACTGGTGCTTTGAAAAAAGATAGATAGTATAGGGATAAAGATGTTATTACCAATTTGACTAAGGACACCCTTCTACCAAATGAAATGTACCTTCCTTTCCATCCTGATATTTTTTCTTGATTTTCCTCAAAACTGGTTCCCAAAATTCAACCCTCATTGGATTTCCCCCTATCTGCAAGCTCAAGAAAGGTACATTCATCTTATCACAGTTTAACATAGCTGCGTGTAAGAAAGGTACATTTATTAACTTCTGTTGACGAACAGAAAATACTATCCTCATCTCATATTTTTTTGTTAATGTGGTGTTAAAATTTTATTAGTGTAAGATATGTATAATATATATATATATATATATATATTGAGAAATGACGAGATTTGATAGATACGAGTACTCGATTCGAATTTTGAAATGTTTTGTAAGGATCAGGAGTATCTGATTTCTCCACATGGGAAAGTAGGGAGTGAGAGATTCGATTATATGGAGAGCTTCGTGATAGTTGATGAAGGGTTGGTTAATAATTGGAGGTCTTCATTTTTTTCAGCAAGCAACCCTGTTAAAATCAGTTCCCTCAACACTGATGGAGGTGTTTTGTATTAAAAAAAAAATTTAGAAAGCTGAAGTCGTGCTATCAAGCACTACTTCATTCTTTAAAGGAAAAAAGTAAAATCGTACTATCAAACACAATTTCAATGTGTATCTTTAAAAAAAAAATTACGTGTTTACTTTTACACAAAGAAATCGTACTTCATAGCATGACTTGACTCTAAAAAATAAAATCCAGTCAATCTAATTTTTTAAGGTAATTATTTCTTAAAAATAGCGTATGTACAAAGCCCGTTAATTTTTATAATTCTACTTTCTTATTTTAAATATAATAGAATCTTTAACAATCACCGTTTATATTTATTTTTTAAGGTCCAAAAATTGTGTGAGTGAGACTATAGATTCAAGTTGTGGTGAGGTAAGAGGATTTTTTTTTCTGTTAAGTTTGTGTTTTTTTTGTTTGGCAATATAAAAACTATGGACACAAACCTTTAGCTTCCAACTTAGCAGCACACCAGAAACGGCTAACATCAAATTAGTTTAATTTTTTTTATATCTCGTTTTACTTAACTTTCCTCTTTCATCAATTAGTTTAACCAATCACACTAACGAAATAGACTGCAAATTTAGCAGCAGCCACAAATTAAGTAGGTGCAGGCTAAGGGTGGCAATTTTAAAACCTTTTAACAGAAGAGAGGGGTTCAAATAAATTACTAAATTTGGTTGCTATCTAAACATAAGCAGCACAGACTCTATTCATTTATAATAACTTATGAAGTAAGGTGTTACGTAATCTACGCTTATTTAATTAAATATTACAAAAACTCATCAACAAATTCAACTATACAAGGAATTTCCATTTTCGTGTTTATTAAAGGTGTCTTTTGATTGAGACCCTTCATTATATCAACCTCTAATATGTTTATTGTTTTTCGAAAGCTGTTAATATGTTTTAGGGAAGTAATTATGTGTACAATAAAAGAAAAATTTTGTTTCTTTCTTTTATAGTAAAACAATTATCTCGATGTAGTTATGCTTCTAGAAAGTTAGTGATGCATGGAAAAGAATTAAATAATAATCCACAGTTTATTTGTGGTTATGATTCTCTTTCATATCAAACCTTGTTTCTTTTAGAGAAACATGACAGAGACTAGAAACTTTGCTCTTAGAAGTCAAAACAAAACACACTACAATTATTGCTTCCAATTATCCAATAATCACTCAAAACTTCAAATTCTTATTTTAAACACTTTAATTATGTAGTATGTCATTATCTAATTAGCTAATATTATATATATATTATATCAAGAAAAAGACTCCAACAAAATTTATCGTACAGGTATTGGAAATCGAATATTTATTAAATATTTGATCTATTTATTTCTTAATTAAGCGGTTTGGATGTATTTCACAACAATTTTTTTTTTTTAAATACCTTTGAAATTTTACATATGCACAAAAATCTGTAGTGTTTGTAAACCTTATAATTAAGCAGCATTTATGTTCATATCTAATTAGTTAATTATATATAATAAGGAAAAAAAAACTCCAACAAGTAGCTTTGTTGTAGAGAATTAAAAAATGAAATTTTTTTTTTTCAATTAAGAGGTTTAGTTCGGATTTATTTTATAAAATATTTTTATTCATTCTCATCACTGAAATGACCATTACAGAGTGTTATATAGAAAAAAATGACCTAACTAACGAGAAAAAAAAATTAAATACATGAATGCCAAGTGTTTTAACAAATAAAAGAGAGAAAGAAAGAGATATGTGACAAATTTTTTATTATGTATAATAAATAAAATTATAAAAAAAATATAATTATAATATGCTCAAGTTAGATTTTTTTCAAATGTTCTAGTTTCATAACATATTGTATGGAGATTTTAGGAATGGGAGTTTTCATGAATACGTCACCAAATTGAGAAGAAGGTAGGTGAACAAGATCACTATTAATCTTTTCACGAATAATATCACAGTCAATCTTGATATATTTTGTACTTTCATAGAAAATTGGATTCTGAGTTAATTGTATGATTGATTTATTATCAACAAATACTGAAATAGGAGTATGTGAGAACAACTTGCATATTTGACGATAAATCATCAATCCTTTGAAGTTTACAATTCAAGGCTACTAGAGTTTTATACTTAGCTTCAGATAAGATAAGGAGTGAGAGATGATTGTTTGTTTTTTAGTTTTTCATGAAATTAAAGAGAAGTCAAGTAAAATGAAATATCCTATGAACTTGTGAGTTTCTGGCTAACCACTCTAATCAAAGTTAAGAAAACCAATAGAAATTAATAAAAAGAATTGGTTAAAAAATAAAGACCTTTGGTGGGAGAATTCTTTATATATCAAAGAATTCTCAAAATAAGGTGATGGTATGTCTAATTTAGTAGTCAAATTAAACCATTGTATTTAATATAATATTATATGTTTAGAATTAGTTAAAAATTAATAAATATTCACAAATTTATCTTTTGATATTTATTTTATCATTTGATTATATTTTATTTATAATTTATAAATATTAAAATATAATAACAAATTTGAATTATAGTTTTTAATTATATGATTATATAATTTATTTATGAATATTAGAGAAACTTACTAATATATTAGTTATTTTAATTTAAATTTTATATTAAATTCAAAGTAAATTAAATCATATCACATTTAATTTCTATGATTGATTCAAGTGAATTTCTTACACGTGCGTATTTAATTGACATTTAAAGGTTATTAATTATGTTATTTATTGAAGAGTCGTTGATGATGGAACCAAGGGTCCTTCAATATTGTAAAGTTGTAATGTTGTCCACTACAATTGGAACATCCATGAAAGGAGAAGATGCAACTAAGTATTTACTAGTTGCATGTTTGGTTGTTAGAAGCACATTTTTGGTTTGGCCAGGTGCTATGACAATGGTATCAAATTTGAAAGTTTTGTGTAGACTTCATCAAGGTCAACAAGAGTGACTTCATGGACAACTATTTTAAAGAAGAGCTCTTCATTAAATACAACATTGATTATTCTTAATAAGGGTGTTTTCTAATTTAACATGCAACTTAACTGCTTCAATAAAAAAAAAGAATTTAAAAAAAATTATTGGTCAATTTCAATGTTTAGAAAAATTAATTAACTTAAAATTAATGATTTATTTTGGTATGGGAACTTCTTCGTGAAGGAACACACTATTGATATCTACTTTATAGATAAACCATTTAGATGAGATGACAATGGTTATAATGATATACATGATTGCAATTTAACTATAAGACTGAACATTTTAGAAAAGTCAAACCTTTCAGTTTGATGGTAGAATTGGGTGAGTCAAGTAGTTGTCAAAGAGTACTATTTAGTGTAGAATTAGTACATATATAATTCTTGAGATATAAGAATATGATATATAAACTTCAATGGTATCCTAATTAGGTAGACAAAGACGTCATATGGTGAGAAGTTAATGAAATTTTTGACTACAATTATCATTGGGTGGAATGAATCATCAATTATTTGATTATGTATGTGAAAATCATCCTGACATGTGATTGTCAATATGAGAATAGAACGGATAATTCAAAGATGAAAAAGATTATTAGGATTGATTTATAATACAATAGTCAATAAGTATGAGCAAGTATTAGTATTAAATTTAGATATTAAAGATTTTATAAATTTTTTTGAAAATCTATCTAAAATTAAATTTTAGGTAAATATAAATGATTGAATAAAAATTTATTAGAATTGATTGTTTAGAATATAATTAAATAACTAACTTTCACGTTGAAAATATAATTATAAATTTTATTATATTTAATTTTATTTATATTATATTTATTGATTTATCGATATTATGATAATATTATACATAAAATTAGTTAATAGATTCTAATCATACTAAGAACATAGTTTTAATTAAATTAGAAAACATTACGTAAAGTAATAAGTATGATAGTTTATATGAATTTTGAAATGGTATAATAAACTTGATTTTAATGATGGTATGAATTTTGTAAGTGTTCGATTTCTTTATACATTTACTTTGTAATTAAATAAAAAAATATGTTAATAATTCAGTATATTTTTATAGTTAGAAAATTATATTAATTGATTTTTTTATATTAAAATCAAAATAAAAAATAAATATACAGATTTATCAATATTTTAAAATAATAAATATATATAAAATATCTATAAAAATTAAAATACAAAAATTTCCATAATATTTATCAATATTTATTAATAATATAAATTTATATATAGAATAAGAAATAAAAAAACATTTTAAATTAATTTTTTATAATTAAAAATAATATTATTAAATATTTTTTAATTAAATAGGTTTGAATTGGGTTTTACCGATTTTATCAGTTTTTTTTATTAGTTCTTTTTTATATTAATTTTATAGTTTGTTTGAATGAGTTCATGAACAGTCCAATGAGTCGGTTCAGCGCAATTATAAAGTAAGAGAGTTGTGAATTAATTAGCAGTGTTGTTATCAAAGCGAATTAAAAATAAATAATTAATAATAGAAAGATCGTGTCACGTGGTGAATAATGCAACTATAAAATTCTTGGATTTTAACAAGTAGGAGTATTTAAATATTACACGTTACTACGGAAATAATGATCATTAAATATCACTTTCTCTCGTTTTTTAATTGTTATTTTTTTTTAATTTATTTATTTATTTGTTATTCATAAATTTAAAATCATATTAATTATTTTTTAATAAATATTCCTTTTCTTAAGTATCATATTTTTTTAAGAAGTTTAATTTTATTTATCCATTATTATATTTATAAAGAATAAATAAAGTATATATCCTTATTAATGTATTGTAGAGAAAAGATAAGTTATTCTGAACATTTTTAACGAAAAGAATACTAAAATAATAATTATATTATTAGAAAAGTATTAAAATATTTATTATAAATTATAAAAATTAATATTTTTTAATGTAAAATAAATATTAAGAAATCTCCAACTAAATTTTTAAAATGTATTTATTTTTTTAAAATAAAACAAAAATGAAACACAGGTTTATGAAAATGTTGTATGAAGAAAATAGTATATATATATATATATTTGTCAGTGCATAAATAAATATTTTTTTTTCTGAACATACATATATCAAAATTTAAACGTAGAGATAAAATTTTAATGTTATTTTATATATAAATTACCTTGAATTATTTTATATGGAACGATATTTGATTCAAGAGTAAGTTATACATATAAAGTAGTTTAAAGTGTTGCTATTAGAATAATGAATAGTTTTTTTTTTTATTACTTATTTATATATAAGGATTAATTCTCAACAAAACTAACCGATTAAACTAATAATAACAGAAGTCATTTATTCTAATAAATGTATCCTTATTACTTCCATTAAAAATATTTCAATCAATTGTCCAAATTAAATAAAATCTAGATATTTTTTCTTACTTTTTTTTTTATTAGCAACATGTATTTTTCTAATTGAAATAAGAAAGCTAAACTTATTATTAATTTTTTATTTAAGGAGAAATTTTTTGAAAAGATTTAATTTTAAGTTCGACTAGGGAGATGCTTATACCTATGTTCTTTAAAATATTATCAAACACATAATTAAATTATACTAGATTTTTTCATTTTAATTAGTATTCTTAAGTTCAAACAGTAAATATACAACTACAAGAAAAAAAAAACTTTTACCTGCAATTATTATACGGGACTTGAAAAATATTATTTCTAATAAAAAAATATACAGTACTGAAAAACAAAAAATTTTCATGATAACAAAATAACGTGTGATGATTGGATTAAAATAATAAATTACTGTAATTAAGAGGATAAGTTAATCAATTTATTGCTACTGATTAATTACATTACAAAAATAATTTTAGTTATTCATAAAATATTTTTTATAGATTTTTTTTTTAAAAAATTAATTACCTATTAAATATTTTACACGAAATTTTTTCATAAATTTATTTATGAAAAATTATTTATAAATTTTTTTATAAAAAAATTTTTCATGCATTTATTTGTGAAAAATTTTCTATAATTTTGTTTATAGGAAATTTTTCATGAATTTTTTTGAAAAATTTCTTACTAAGTTTTTACCCACAAATTTTCCACCATCACAAATTTGTAAGTAAAAAGATTAATTAGAAATTTTTTACAAAAAATTCATGAGAAATTTTTCACAAACAAATTCATGGGAAATTTTCCACAAACAAATTCATGGAAAATTTTTTCATAAACAAATTTATAAAAAATTTCTCACAAATAAATTTATGAAAAATTTTCATAAAAACAAAATTTGTGAAAAATATTTAATGGATAATTATTTTTTTTTTCATAAAAAAAATCCATGAAAATATTTCATAAATAATAAATTTTTTTTTTTTATGTTAATTAACTTATGAGTTTGGTTTATTTAAATTATTATTACTCATAGAAATAAATTAAATGTTATAAAGATAAGTATGGTTAAATTCGTTATTCAGAAAGGTATTTTATTTTGTTGAATAGGTATAAAAATTCAAACTTTAAACATTCAAGCATAAAAAGAGAAACAGAAGGGGAAAAAAACCCAAATAATATACATTTAAAAAAGAAATAAATACATTATATTTCATTATTATACTTTATTTTTATATTTATAATTATTATTTATTACAATTATATATAGTTTGACATTTATCACTTTTATTTGTTCATGCTGTCACCGTAACTGTATAGCACCCAAAAGCCCAAATATGTGCAAAGCCCAACTTATCAAACTACATGCACAGAAAGCTGGTCCAGTGCCTAAACACAAACAACTATAAAAACGAATTCTGTTATATGTTAGAAATTTTCGAAATACACATTTTAAAATATTCTAAAAAAATTTATATTTGAAAATAAAATTTAAAATTAGTTTTTAACTATTTTGAATTCTACATTTTAAAATAATTTATAATAAAATATTATTTCAACAAACATAAAACTTTAAACTCTTAAAAATGGTTGATAATGTTGGGTAGGGTTTCCAACTGTGTTAAAAAGTTCAATTGGGTTAAACCCATTTTATCCTATTTAACCTAATTGGAGAAGAGACTCCTAGAAGAGACAGAGAGTACACACAGAGTACAGAAAAGAGATGATTAATTTGGCCGTCTATTGGGAGAGAAAAAAAAGAGAGAATACAGTTTGCCACATTTACAAAACAGTTTCGTTAAAATTATTATTACCACTTTGTTCACAGTTGGATCGTGCTGAAATTTTGATAGCAGGCTTGTGGGAGGTGGTTCTTTAGTTTGACCGTTGGGATTGTCAATTGGAAGTATGTGGTTAGAGTTATCAGTCCCACACTATTGTTCCATTTTTAGGTTTCTCTTTCTTTGTTCTTCAAATTTGAGAGCATTATTGTTTTGTTGTATTGGCTTATTCTAGGCACTTATTTGTGTGTTTGATCTGACTCTTTTGTACCCTTATTTGATCTTAGTGGAGCTTGATTAACTGTTTGTGCTGGTGGATTTTTACTTCTCACAACGAGGGGGTTTTCCCACATTAAAAATATTGGTGTTTTCTTTTGTAATTTATTTTCTAGCAATTTTCTATTGTTGTTGCTCCTCATAGATTCTTGTAAGTTTAGGGAAATTATTTTCGTTTCATCTTTGGTTGTTATTACTGTTTTTCCCCATCACAGTAGTATCTGAGTCAAGTTTGAGGCTATATTTACTTGCTTGAATGATGGAGGAAAATACAAAGATGATTGCTCTAAATGGTACAAATTATCATTTATGGAAGGACAAGATGAAAGACTTGTTATTTGTGAAGAAATTGCATCGTCTAGTGTTTGCTACTCAGGAGCAAGTATCTATGTCTGATGAAGAATGAGAATTTGAGCATCAACAGGTGTGTGGCTTTATTCGGCAATACGTAGAAGACAATGTTTATAATCACATTGCTAATGAGATAAATGCTAGAACTTTATGGGAGAAGATTGAGTCTTTGTATGCTTCTAAGTCAGGCAATAATAAATTGTATTTATTGAATTGCTTGATGAATTTGAGGTACAGGGAGAGTTCTTCCATTTCAAATCATCTAAATGAATTTCAAGGACTCCTAGATCAAATGTCAAGAATGTGTATCAATTTTGATGATGAAGTTTTGGGATTATGGCGGTTGAATACTCTACCTGAGTCTTGGGAGATATTTCGGGTTTCAATTATCTGCTCCTAATGGCATTGTTTCCTTTCAAATGGCAAAGAGTGGTGCTCTTAATGAAGAGATGAGAAGGAAGGCACATGGTTCCTCATCTCAGTCTGATGTGTTGGTCACAGAAAATAGGGGAGAAGTCAGGAAAAGAAACCGAAGGGTGATAGAGAGAATAGTAGGAGCAAGTTCAAGTCAAGATACAAGAATTTGGAGTGTCATTATTGTAAGAAAATTGGACACATTAAAAAAATATTGTTTTAAGTGGAAAAAGAAGAACAAATGTAAGAAGGACACGTAGGATGAGAATGATCATGATGATGATTGTGTTACTACTACTACAGGTGGTGATCTTGTTCTTCTTCGTGACTATGAGTCTATCAATCTTGTATCTAATGAGAACATGTGGATAATTGATAGTGGTGCTACACTGCATGTTACACCGAGGAAGGATTTCTTCACATCTTGCACTTCTGGTAATTTTGGAGTGTTGAAGATGGGTAATGATGATGTTTCAAAGGTTGTAGGTGTTGGTGAGGTTTGCTTGCAGTCCAACATGGGAGTGAAGTTGTTACTTAGAGGAGTTACACATGCTCTAGATGTTCATTTTAACTTGATCTTTGTGCATTTGCTTGACAATAGTGGTTATGATAATCACTTTGGTTCTGGTAAATGGTAGCTCACTAAAGGTAACTTGGTTATGGCCAAAGGGGAGAAAATTTCTAAATTATATTGGACTAAAGTTTTGGTTGCTAAGGACAGTGTGAATGCTATGTATATGGAGGCATCTTTGTGGCACCGAAGGCTTGGCCATATCAGTGAAAATGGGCTTAATTGTTTAGCCAAAAAGGATTTACTCTTGGGTTTGAAGAGTGCAGAGTTGGAGAAATATTCGCATTGCATGGCTGGAAAATAAACCAGAGTATCCTTCAAGAAGCATCTCCCCCTCACAACTATGTGGAGGTGACCACCAATCTAGCGATCACACAAGAAGTTTCAAATTTCTATCTTGGCAATGCCTTAGTCATTATACCAGCACCATTGTCATCTGTATGGACTTTATTCAATTCCAATAACTTAGCATCCAAAGCATTACGTATCCAATGATATCTCACATCAATATGCTTGGACCTAGAATGAAAAGTTGGATTCTTACCAAGATGAATAACACTTTGACTGTCTACAAATAATGGATAATTGTTCTGTACAAAACCAAGTTCTTGCAAGAATTTCTTCAACCATAACGACTAACAACTCCTTGCCTACTTCTGTAATGGCAATGAACTCCGCTTCTGTAGTAGGCAGTGCTACGCACCTTTGCAATCTTGATTGCCAAGTCACAGCTCTCCCTGCAAACTTAATCAAATTGCCCGAAGTGGACTTTCTGGAATCAATATCTCCAACCATATCTGAGTCTGAGTAACCCATCAAAGTAGGTTTATCACCTCTAAAACAAAGCCTCAAATTACTAGTACCATGAAAATACCTCAAAATCCATTTCACAACATTCCAATGCTCTTTATTTGGGTTTGAAAAAAATCGACTGATTGTACTAATAGCATGTGCAATATCTGATCTTGTACATACCATTGCATACATCAAACTACCCACTACAGATGCATAAAGAACCCTATTCATATATGTCTTCTCATCTTCATTTGAAGGACTCTGTTTAACACTCAATTTAAAATGAGTCGCAAGAGGAGTGCTTACAGATTTAAAATTTTCCATATGAAATCTCTACAACACCTTAATGTATTGCACTTGTGATAGCCAAACCTTCTTTTCTCTTCTATCACAAATCCATCAGCTAAATCTTTTTTTAACTTATTGAAGGATGTTGATGAACCTTTATGGAATGGTTGAAAAAATCATACAAAGTTATCAGCTGTAACACAACTCTTAAATTTGAAGTCAGAGTTTAACATAAGTGTTAGTTGTTATAATCGAATGATTGCTATAATCAAAAGCATGCTTCCAGAGTTAGAAAGGTTGCCTGAAAATTTGTACAGATCAAAGAGAATGGTTAATTAGTTGGGATTAGGATATGAGAAGATTGATGCATGTCCTAATCATTGCATGTTATATTAAAAAGAAAATAGTGACAAAAATGTTTGTTTGATATGTAAAGAACCACGATCTAAACCCAAGACATCTACAAAAAACAAGGATGTGCCTTACTCAGTGTTGAGATATTTTCCCATTATTCCAAGACTCCAATGTCTCTTTATGTCTATTAATACTTCAAAATATATGCGATGGCATGCAGATGGAGTGCGCCAAGATGAATCTATCATGACACATCCAACTGATGCAGAGGCTTGGAAAAAATATAATGAAACACATCCTACATTTACTCAAGATCCACGAAATGTTAGGCTTAGACTTTGCACAGATGGTTTTAATCCATTTAGTAATTCAAGCAACCCATACTCATGTTGGCTAGTTTTTGTCACACCTTACAATCTTCCCCCAAGCATATGTATGAAAAGGGAATACATATTTCTTACTCTTGTGATTCCTGGACCTAAGTCACCTGGTAAAAGTTTGGATGTCTATCTTCAACCTCTAATTGATGAGTTAAAGACATTATGGGACATTGGGGTTAATACTTTTGATGCATGGAAAAAATAGAATTTCATTATGAAAACAACATTAATGTGGACAATAAGTGATTTTCCAGCTTATGGAATGTTGCCTGGATGGAGTACTCATGGGAGATTTGCTTGTCCCTATTGTATGGGTAATATTAAATCATTTAGATTGAAGAATAGTGGTAAACCTTGGTTTGATTGTCATCGTCGATTTTTACCTATCAATCATTCGTTTCATCGTGATCAGTACTCTTTTAAAAAGTTGGTAGTTGAGAACTCTTTACCACCACATGAATTGAGTGGCACAAATATGTTAAATAAAGTGAATTAATTTCAAAAATTTACTTTTGGCTTAAAATCAGGAAAGCAAAAGCAACTTAACTTTGGTAAAACCCATAATTGGGTTAAGAAGAGCATATTTTGGGAATTGCCTTATTGGTCTACTAATATAGTTCGACATAATTTGGATGTTATGCATGTTGAAAAATGTTTTTGATAACATCTTCAATACTGTGATGGACATAAAAGGTAAGACAAAAGATACTGCAAAAGCAAGACAAGATTTGAGATTGATATGTAAACGTCCTAGGTTAGAGCTAGTGGTGGAGAAAGAGAAGTATAAAAAACCAAAGGCAACATATGTCTTGAATTTTGATAAGAGAAAGATGGTTTGTGAATGGATAAAACAACTAAAGTTTCCAGATGGGTATGTGATAGAACCATAAATTAACATTTCTAAATTGACTAATAACCTTATTTGAGCATTTACAAATAGATAAATAAGCTAAATTTCCATAAAACATATGCTGTAACACATTGCAAGGATAAAGGTGAACAGTATGATAAAAATAGTGTATTCCCAGCTTGATGACTGCTTCGTTCTTCGACTATATCTCTCGACTCAGTGCACCTAAAATCATGATTCCTGATGCAGGTTAAAATAGACATCTGAGGCTTTCATTAGCAACTGGAACCACATGATTTGGTGAAGAAATGGATTTTTCCCGGGCAGACAAAGTCAGGTCAACTGCAAAACACGAAGACAGAGAAGTCAACCTCAAAGAAAGTGAGCTCAATGATGCTATGAGGCCCCAAAATTCACCAAATTTGTCCCAAATGAAAGAGGATCCGCAGGGCTTCAATTCAGACTTTGAATGACACGAATCGGACGTAAAATGGATTTTTGGCAAGTAATTAAAGTGGACTCAACAGAAGCTGCAGCTAGCTAAAGAAAGCGAAAAACCACTTCCAGTAATCAGG
>BDMB01000027.1:413742-501568 GCA_016859785.1 Macrotyloma uniflorum
TACGCTTGCATCATAATTTGGATGTTATGCATGTTGAAAAATGTTTTTGATAACATCTTCAATACTGTGATGGACATAAAAGGTAAGACAAAAGATACTGCAAAAGCAAGACAAGATTTGAGATTGATATGTAAACGTCCTAGGTTAGAGCTAGTGGTGGAGAAAGAGAAGTATAAAAAACCAAAGGCAACATATGTCTTGAATTTTGATAAGAGAAAGATGGTTTGTGAATGGATAAAACAACTAAAGTTTCCAGATGGGTATGTGATAGAACCATAAATTAACATTTCTAAATTGACTAATAACCTTATTTGAGCATTTACAAATAGATAAATAAGCTAAATTTCCATAAAACATATGCTGTAACACATTGCAAGGATAAAGGTGAACAGTATGATAAAAATAGTGTATTCCCAGCTTGATGACTGCTTCGTTCTTCGACTATATCTCTCGACTCAGTGCACCTAAAATCATGATTCCTGATGCAGGTTAAAATAGACATCTGAGGCTTTCATTAGCAACTGGAACCACATGATTTGGTGAAGAAATGGATTTTTCCCGGGCAGACAAAGTCAGGTCAACTGCAAAACACGAAGACAGAGAAGTCAACCTCAAAGAAAGTGAGCTCAATGATGCTATGAGGCCCCAAAATTCACCAAATTTGTCCCAAATGAAAGAGGATCCGCAGGGCTTCAATTCAGACTTTGAATGACACGAATCGGACGTAAAATGGATTTTTGGCAAGTAATTAAAGTGGACTCAACAGAAGCTGCAGCTAGCTAAAGAAAGCGAAAAACCACTTCCAGTAATCAGGGCCCAGTGGACTCACCTGGGCCTCTAAAATCACGAATCCAGTTTCATTGGAAAATAGACTCGACAATCTACAATTGGGAACTTGAATCAAGTAAAACGGTGGAGAAATGAGAAAGTTATGTACATCCCAAGCTGAGGGTACACATCTGAACGAGGAAACACGAACTGAAGTAAAACGGGCCAAACTCGTGAAGGCCTACCCAATAAGCGGAAGTTATACATTCTATAAATAGATAGAGCTTCACTTGTAAAGTAGTAGAAGGATTATTAGCAAACAGATTCATGCTTTCAGATTTCAGATTTCAATTCAGTTGCAATGTGTAAGAATTCAGTAGTTTTCTTGGTGTTCAAAGTAGCTTGTGTAGTTCTTGCATTTTCTAGTTATTCAAGTAAGTTCTTGTAGCTTTCTTTGTTCTTTCTCGCTTAGTTTCCCTTCACTGCATCCATTACGTTCATTTCTTGAATCTTTCCATTTTCAATGGTTTATTTCACACACTTTTCATCACCGATTAACTCTTTCATGTAGTTCTTTTCACCGCAGCAGTAGTTCTTTTAAATTCTAAGCTTTTCAATTTTACAAATTTTTGGTTCTTGAAAGTTTTTGAAGAACTGAATCATAGAGAATAGTCTCTTGGCATCTTGTGACGTTTGGGAACAGTTGAATGTCTTTCAACGGTGTAGAAACCAGTTTCAAGATTTAGCAAGATCCAACATCATTCCAATTGATTCTCATTCTTTGAAATCTTCAAGTAGAGTAATTTCTTGCATTTTAATCCAGTTTTGCTTTCATCCCATCTTAATTCATAGAATAGAAATGTTTGTTGTTTTTGAATGTCTTTAGGAGATAGCGTTAGATCAATTACAGTTTCGTATTGTGAATTCCATTTTAGATTTAAATCAGCTTTCAATCCTGCATTAGTTCAATTTCACAGCATAGCTTCATTTCCATTTCAGAAGTAGCTTTTGATTTTGCATTATGATTAGTTGATTGATAATTCAGATTTTGCGTTGCACTCTTAAATCAGTATCAGTTCATTTCCAATTCTGCATTCTTTCATTTCATTGTATCACTTCATCAGAAAAATCAACAAAAATATATTTCAATTCTTGCATTGCATTGTTTCTGAATTTTAAGTCAGTTTACTGTTCACCTTACTTTGCTGTTAATTTGGTTCGAATTCATTTTGAGTAGCATCACATACATTGACATGTTAGTTGCATAATCATTCAAAGAATTTAGATTAGCTTCATTAATTCATCACATCAGTAGCATTGCATTCAATTTTAGTTTCATTGTATAAATCAGATTCAAAATTGTATGGTACTGTTCATTGTATGGTACTGTTCATTCTGCATAATTGCACCATTCATTTCGCATTGCATTTTAATCTTGAGCCTATTCAATTTGTTTCAATTGCATTCAATTTCAATTTCAATTTTAATTTGTTCAACCATGGTAGTTTGATTCTGCACTTTGAATTGATTCATTTGCTACCTTGCATTATTACTATTCCTTCTCAATTCCGGAACTCTGCATTTCTGCATTTCAGCATCACACATTCATTTTACATTACACAATTTAATCTTTAGTTTCCTTCAAAGTTTCATAACTTCAGATTACAAAATCCCCCCTCAATCTCTTCCATCTCATGCATTTCCATCCTAATTGCATCATTCACCATACATAAATTCACAATTACAGCAGCATCAACTCACATCATTTTCTTCCCCTCATTTAGTATTTGCAATTAGTCATACAGAATCAACAACATCACTGAACTTGCTCCACGGATTGATCTCCAGGGTCCTCTCCTATACCACATTAGAGGGGATTTAGGAAAATTGTTTGACAAAAACCACACGCGACAGTGGCTTAATCAGTATGCATCTAACATATCACGCTGCATTAACGTAGATGAAGGAAAAATATATGGGACGAAAAGTCATGATTGTCATGTTTTTATGCAAAGACTAATTCCTTTAGCATTTCAGGACATACTGCCAAAAACCTATATGGAATGTTTTAATAGAACTTAGCTTGTTTTTCAAAGATATTTGTGCAAATGCAATGCATTCTTCTATCATGGACAATGCTAGGAGTTCTATCATTGAAATAATTTGTAAGCTTGAAAAGATTTTTCCACCAGCTTTCTTTGATTCGATGGAACATTTAGTTATACATCTCCCATATGAAGTTAAGGTTGGAGGACCTGTGCAATACAGGTGGATGTATCCATTTGAGAGATGCATGTTGTACTTGAAAAGGAAGGTTCGAAATAAGGCAAAAGTTGAAGGATCTATTTGTGAAGCATATATTTTGGAAGAAATTTCTAATTTTGCTTCCATGTATTTTAATCCCAGCATTCAGACAAGACGTACTCAAGTTTCTCGTAATAATGATGGTGGTGAAGATACAACTAATGAGAAGTTATCTATTTTTAAGCATCCATGTCGTCCTATTGGTAGATGTCATAATAGATTATTAACAGATGAAGAACTTCATATTGCAGAGACATATGTCATTGTAAATTGCAAAGAAGTGCAACCATATCTTCAGTAAGTTTTCCTTGTAATTTCTCAATTTATGTAATTCACAATTATATTAATTACAATATTAACTATTATATGTATTAGGAAATTTGAGAATGTATTAAAGGAAACAAATCCTAGTATATCTAAGGATGAGATATTGGTATCTCGAGATAAAGATTTCAATAAATGGCTAAAACATCAAGTGAGTTGTTCCCCATAATAATTTATAATGTGTATTTTGATATTCATTATAGTAAGTGATGTAACTAATTATTTTCTCTTTGTAACTCCTCTATAGGTGAGTACAAGACAAGTTGAGGATCGGTTGATTCAAGAGATAAGTTATGGTCCAGCTAAGATTGTGACTTCTTATAATGGTTTAATAGTTAATGGATATAGATTCCATACTAAGGACTATGGAGCTAATAAATTTACCTCGAATAGTGGGATATGTGTTAGAGGAAATATATATGGTGAAAATGATTTAGACTATTATGGCATTGTTAAAGAAATATTAGAATTGTCATATCTTGGACATCAAAATAAAGTAATTATTTTACGTTGCTATTGGTTTGATCCTTTTGATGGCGTTAAAGTTAATGATATATATGGATTGGTTGATATCAAACATAAATCAAAGTTTCAGTCAAATGAGCCATTTGTATTAGCTGGAGAAGCTCAACAAGTATATTATACAAGATACCCAAAAAATAGGAGTAGAAATAGTGGTGATTGGTGGGCAGCCTACAAGGTTAGAGCAAAATTGTTTATGCATGAGACATTGAACAATGACCAGGATTTGTCAAATGAGAAAGTTATTGATGATTATTTTCAAGATGATGGATCAATGAGAATGCACAATATTCTTATTGATGATGAGGAAATAGAATTGTTTGATACAAATGCCCCAATGGAAGAAGTAAACATGGATGATGTAAAGTATACAATGCATAATGTGCATGATAATCAATTTATCAATAAAGATGATGAGCTCATAGATGAAGAGATGGAGTTAGATGATTTAGATGAGGAGTTAGATGATTCAAACAATGATTTAGAAAGTTCAAATGAGGAATGGTTATGAATGAATCATCTTAAATTTATTTAATGGTAGATATATTATGCTAAAATTTATCTAATTACTTCATGTTATTTTCTTCATATTTTTATAATAGTGATATGATGTTTTAATTCATTATCTTTTATAAGGAAAAACTCAAAATGCCTACTCGAGGAAGAGGAAAAGGACGAGGTTGATTTCATCATACTCAATCTCTCATTAATCCTCCAGAACTAGATCCTTCTTTGAACTCGTTTCATTTTTAACATCAATTCCCCCCCCCCCCCCTCTTGATGCCACTTGAAAGTTCATTTATTAACTTTTAAATTATTTGAATATAATGTATTGTTTCATTGTTCTTGTCTTAGGTGCTACTTCTACCCGTGGACTATCACTTATTCATTGTTCTTGTCTTAGGTGCTACTTCTACCCATGGACTATCACTTGATGCTAGCCAATCAAATGATGATGGTCAAGCAACAACCACCACTCCACCAATTGATGTTGGCCAATCATATGAAGTCCCAACATCTAATAACCCACAAGTTGTAGAGGAACCTTCAAGTGTAGATTCTCACCATGAAGTTGATAGAAGACTTGTCATATTTGTGCAACAAGTTAGTAACCCGTAAGTAAAACTAAACTTAATCAATTACTCAACTTTATATTAGTAAATCATAATTTTTAAATTGACTATTTGAAATTGTAGGAGGAGGTTTATTCTTGATTCAATAACTCAGGATATTATATCTGAGGTTCTTATGAGAATGTCTAATCCTGCACCAAATTAGAAAAATTATTCTGCTGATATGAAAGAAATTTTATTCAATGATTTTATGGTTAGTAATTATTTTATTAATGTAATGAAATACTAGTTATGAATCAAATTTTGTACTAATTAAATAATTTAATTAATTGATATTGGTGTAGAATAAGTATCGTTTTTCCTCAACTTATTCCGACTCTTTAGCTAAGGCAAGAAAAAAGGCAAAAGAAAAAACAAATTCAAATAATATTGAAGATTTAAAGGGTCACAGACCAAGATGCATAAGGACTGAAATGTGGAATGGATTAATAGACATTTGGGTAACAAAAGAATGGAAAAAGAAGTCTATTGTAGGAAAGTCCAATAGGGCTACCAAGCCTGATGCCATGGTGCACACAGGAGACTCAAGAAGCTTTGGACAACATTTGAAAAAAAACGGTATTTATACTTACACATTTTATAGTAATATTGGCAACTCATTTAATGTTATATTCTGTTTATTACTTTAGTGTATTGATATTATGATGAATATAATGTTTGTATGTTAAAATATAGTAGAATTGATATAAGATATTTGTTGATAAATATTTACTATTAGTTGTAGATTAAATATTAGATTTGTTAAGTATGGGATAACATTTGTGTCTTAATATAGACTTCATACTTACTTTTAAGTAATCAAGTGATAAATTATTTTAATTTTATATTTTTTGAATTATATAATGTATATATCCTGAATTGCATACTATTTCACAAGAAGAAGAGTATAAACGTCCCATTTCTTATGGTGAATTATACAACAAAGTTCATAAGAAAAAAGATGGAGAGTATGTATCTAACAAAGCAAAAAAATTCATTGTAAGTGTGTATAAGTTTTAAATGTTTCACATTAAATTTTATTTTAGTATAATATTATTAAAATATTAATTTGATGTAGGAATCATATGAAATGCTATGACTGAAAAGTATGGAGGAGACACATCAAAGCATCTTATAGTTGACTCTAATATTTGGATAAAGATGGGTGGCGAAAATAAGAAAGATAGAATATATGGCATTGGTCAGAGTTTGAATCTTAGCATTCTACATGCTTCATCTTCAACCGTTGAAGGTCCTTCTCAAAATCCAAATCATACACCTTTGAACGAAAAAATCACTACATTGGTAACACAAATATCTAATCTAAAAGAGCAGGTGCAAACTTTGATGCAAGCCTAAATAAAACCACAAACAGAAATGCAAACACTTATGCAGCTACAAATGTAGGAGTAGATACAATCTATTAAGAAATATTTATTGTCTGCTTTAAAGAATCAAGAATGAAGATGTACCTCAATGAATTAAGTACTTTATTTCTATTTTAATCTTCTTAATGACTTTTTAGTTGATGTAGTGTTTTTAAGTTCATATACTACTATTTAGTTGATGTAGTTCTTTTAAGTTGATATACTACTTTTTGGTTGAACATTATTTCAGTTATGTTATAAATGTTTGAACGATTACTGTTATTATGTTTGAACAAATATTTTGCTTATTGAAAGTTGATAAGATTTAGTATTTTTAAAGTATTTTATTATTTCTTTAGCATAAAAATATGCAGGTTTTATAATTGTTTTAATAACAAACATGTGGTATTAGAATTGTAACAAAACAGTGAAGAATTTGCGACAAATTTGTTAGAAAATACATATAACAATTTGCTACAGATTAGAGAGGGAATAACTACCATTTAATGAAGATGGTGAATTAACAAATGAATATTTATGAGGGATTAGCTACAAAGCAATGATAGTAAAGTTGAGAAGCATTAGCTACATATTAGTTAGGGATAATTTGCGATGAAATAGTTATAAAATAGCTAGAACAATGTTGTGAGGAATTAACTATTAAGTAACGACAGAATAGCTACAAAATAGTGAGAAAAAATTATAAGAATTTAATTTTAAGATAGCGAGAAATTGGATAATCAATTAGCTAGGAAAATATAAAATTTTTTAACCAAAATTAGCAGTAAAAAAATATATTTCTCACTAATTAGTTACCTGTATTTAGCTACGAAAAATTTCTTAGTTAATCCGTATCTAATTTATTGCAACAATTTTTAGCGAAGAATTAGTCAAAAATTAGCTAAGAAATGTTCCATAGCTAATGTATAAATTTCTTGTAGTGTATCATGCAAAGATTCCATCTCATCTTGCATTGCATCCAACCACTTTTGTTTTTCTTCACTTTCTAAAGCTTCTTTAAAACACTCAGGTTTTCCACCATCAGTCAAGGTTACATACTCATCAGAATAATACCTTGAAGAGGGTTTACTAAGCCTGTTGGACATTCTCATAGGGACTTATGGTAATTTAGCTGCAACATCATGATCATCATCATGTACCATATCATGTTCCTCTTGAGAATCATCAATTGGAACCTCTACACCATCTCCAACCTGTTGATCAACAATATCACAAAGTTGCATCATTTTGAGCATAAGACTCAACATTATCCAAATTGTGAACCGGATTATCATCAATGAGATTATCATGTTTCTCGGGTCTAGTCTTCTCTACCTTGTTAACATCTTCAATAGTTTGGTCTTCCATGAATTACACATCACGGCTTCTGACAAGCTTCTTCTCAATAGGATCATACAACCTATAGCTAAATTTATCTTGACCATAACCAATAAAGACAAACTGCCTTGTCTTTCCATCCAACTTGGATCTTTCATCCTTTGGGACATAAACAAATGCCTTGCAACCAAAGACACGCAAATGATCATAATTAACATTTTTTTCAAACCAAATTTTGTTTGGCACCTCAGTATTCAAAGCAATTGCAGGACTAAGATTAATAACATGCATAGCTACAAGCAATGTCTCTCCCCAAAAATGCTTAGGCAACTTCACTTCAAAAAGTATACATCTAATTCTTTCAATCAAAGTTCTATTCATCCTCTCTACTAGACCATTTAACTGAGGAGTTGTAGGAGGAGTCTTTTCATGCCTGATACCCTGCTACTTGTAATAAACATCAAACGGTCCACAATACTCACCACCATTATCAGTATGAATGCATTTCAACTTCTTACCTGATTGCCTCTCAACCAAAGCATGAAATTCTTTAAACTTTTCAAACACTTGGTCCTTTCTCTATAGTGTATAGACCCATAACTTCCTAGAACAATCATCAATAAAAATAACAGAGTAAAGTGCACCAATGAACGACTTTACCTTTAATGGACCACAAACATCATAGTGCACCAATTCAAGCAACTCTGACTTTCTTGTGGAACAACTTCACCATTGATTTTGGACAAAATCATACATCAAATAGTTTAAAACTAACCTATCTCCTACGTATACCCGTTATCACTTCATATGTAGAACAACTTCACACTTTTCTAATTTCCTCTAGACAATCTTAACCCTTGTAAGCAGATTTATGAAGATTTCGAGAAATTTCTCATACCTACCTGCTACATGTACAACCTTTTAATGGAATAAACTTAAGAAAGATAATTTCGAAAGATGATACTAATTTTGACAACAAAATATCTACCATCATACAATAAATATTACATTGTGAACTAAAAAAAAAAAGATTTGTGGGGCTAATGAACAAGGTGAAGGTTGGTTTACAAAAAATATAAGTATGGAGGTAAGTGACGGTAAAACTACATTATTTTGGCAGGATAAGTGGGCTGGGGAAGAGGCATTAAGTGTGAAGTTTAGTAGACTATTTATGAATTCTAGTGATGAACATGGTTTTGTCAGTAATATGGGCACTTGGCAGGATGGTTGGTGGGTATGAAATCTAGCGTGGAAAAGACATTGGTTCAGGTGGAAAAAGATTTGGTAAAACAACTTAAGAACCTCATTATATTGAAACAACCTACTATTGAAGGAGAAGATAAATGGGTTTAGAAGGGGGATGACATGAGAAAGTTCAGTGTTAAATCAACCTATTCCATTATTCAGAATGAGTTACAAGGAGATTTTGAAAGCTTTTTTATTGAGCTTTGGAAGATTAAAGTTATCCCTAAGACATTACATTTGGTGTGAAGAGCAACATTAGAAGGAATAGCTTTAAGGGATAAGTTGAGGGGTAGGGGGGTGTAGGTGGCTGTGACCAGTTGCGGGTTATGTGGTGTGGAGAAGGAATCCATCACACACTTGTTTTTGGAGTGCATGATAGCTAATGTGGTATGGAACAAATGTTATGCCTGGTTTGATATAAGTACTTGTAGAACTAAAACTCTTAAACATCATTTGTTACAACACTACATTCACTTCCAAAACAAGAAAGTAAACATATATTGGAAGGTGGTGTGAGTTGGGGTGGTGTAGAGTTTGTGGAAACATAGAAATGACATGTTGTTTCACAATAAGAAGGTAGATGCAGAAGAAATTTTCTTTCTGACTCAATTGAACTCTTGGTTGTGGATCAAGTCTAGGGTTTCAATGGTTGTAAGGTCTTTTACAGAATGGTATATGGATCCTTGATCTTGTTCCTTATGTGTTGGATAATCAATTTGGTGATTATCCGTTAACCAATCTAATTTTCAGTAGGGAGAAAAATAATTATCTAGTTAACTATTTAACTTTCTGCACACTACTTTTACTCAATTATATTTTATAATTATTTTTTGTATTTCTAATATCATTTTTTATTAATATATTTGTGATTAACAATTAAAAAAAACAAAATCGTGAACTATACTAGACAACAGTGATAAATACATTTCACCAAGCTCACCCTTCATCCATTCAGCATAAATAATTGATTTTGATGATTCGCAGTTACTATTTTTTTCTAAGATTCCAATTACATGATAAATGATTTGATAACTATGGCTCATGCAATCATACTATACGTAATTTCTTCTTGAAGTAAATTTTAAAATATAATAATTATTATAACCAATTAAACAACGATTGAATTATTAAATCTTCAATTAATTCTTCAATTAATTCTTTTACCCGATCAATCACCCATTTAAAATGATTATATATTGTTAGAGTAAAAAATTAAAATATTAATCAATCAAAATTTAATATTAATCTGATTTTTAAAGTAATTATTTTAAAAATTTGTTATCGAATAAAATTGTAAAAAATATTAAGTTTTCTTTATATTTTGACACACTGATTTTATGCGCGTCTCATGTATATAAAATCTCATCGAACGTTGTCTGTTTAATCTTCTTAATAACCACAAAAATTGGCAAACAACATGCACGTTGAACAAATATTATGGAACAGATTTCAAATCACTAGCAAAGTGTGAAATATGAAGCCAAACCTACGGTTTATTTCTATCTTGTACTTTCGATATTTCTAATTTCGTGTTTCATAATGAGTGGTTTTGAACTTGTTCACCAAGCTCGGTGAAGCTGTTTGGACGTGTTCCATTTGTGTAGAACGTGGCCGAAGACATCATAGAATACTACGTCAATTTCAGTTTCAGTGACCTGCACAGACATGAATCCTTGGCCATCGTAGTAGAACTTCATTTCTTCTGGCTTCCACCAGTTCACAACACCCCTCCACGCCTTAGATCCTCCACCGCTAGTAAAAAACTGTATTGCACTGAAATTCATCTTCATATTTAGTATACAGTTATAGTTATTTTTACTATATATATAGTATGTGACTATAAATTAACAAACCTGTCAACACTGCTTATGTGTTGTAGACAGTGATCGTGACCATTTATGTAAAGATCAATGTTGTTTGCCTGAAAACCAATACACACATAACAGTTCATTGAAGCTAATAATATAACCTTACGATATTTGCTCATGATCCTTAGGAATAAAAAAGGCTATTATACAAAGAAACAAAAAACTCATGATTTGAAGAATGTAACACATTAACAGTTGTCAAGGAATCTCAGCATGTGAATATCAATGACTGCGTCTCATCGTGAGTGCTTAACAAGAGTCTAAAGTGGTGGGGTCTGTCTTTGGATCGATCTGTTTTATGGTTTGTTATTACAAGTAAGTGTGAACTCTAAATTTTATCCGGTACTTGACATTGATATCATTCATTCCTTAGTAAGAGAATAGTTATGTAGAAAATTTAAATTTGTACAGTATGAATAAATTTTAAAATAATTATTATAAAAAGAAAAAAAGTTATATATTTGATTTAAAATATGAAAATAGTAAAGTTACCTGGAGAATTGGGAGAAGGTGCTTTACAAGCTCATCAGTGTCACCGTGTTGGCCAGCACTTCTAATTGTATGGTGACCCACCACAATTTTCCACTTTGCATTTGATTCTTGTAAAGCCAAATCCACCTCCTATTAAAATTCAGTGTACTGGTATTAACCAATGAACATGGAAAATGTAATAGTTGATGGTTGTACAATGATTCATATGAGCTTTTCTTTGTATGAATATTTACATCTCATTTTTTTTATGTATTATTTATTTACATAATATAAAAAAAAAGATATTTGACTAAACCTTGAGGAGGTTGGAAATGTATTGTTTGCGGGGCCGTATGCCTCTCCAATCATAAACATGGTCCCCAGGTTCTGTGAAGTATTTGTCAACAAACGGTGTAGTATCTACGAAGAAAAACTCTACAACTTCTGAAACAAAGAATATCGCAAACCACGTCAATGTTCGTGTTTAATATACTTATTATTTGATTCTTAAATATCTCTTTTCTTAAAAAATTCAGCATGCCTGTCCATGTTCGTGTTTAATATCCTTATTATTTGATTCTTAAATATCTCAACAACTTTATTATTATTTTAGTTTAGTTGTATTTCTTAAAATATTTAACATGTTTTACTTTATTTTTTATATAATTCAATTTAAATTTAATAATTTATTAATAATTAAAATTTTATAATTCATTATTAACATAGTTAATAATTCAAACTTTTCAAATCATATAAAAAATCATAATTAATTAACAAATGAGTCAATTTAATCATTAAATTAAATAAAAATTATAATAATAATCTATTAACAAATAATATAATTTAGACTCAATAATTTATTAATAAAACTAATTACAAAATTCAATATATTATTAAATTTAATTTAAATTTAACAACTTAATTAACACAAATTTAATATATTAATAAATAATTTAATTTAAATTTAATAATCTTATTAATTAGATTTTAATATTATATAAAAAATTATTATAAAACTTAACTTATTTTTAAAATCAATTTTAAAAATAAAGTTTACATTTTCGTTTATATAATATAATTAAATTTTATTTTTAATTAAATTACAATCTTTTGAAAAAAAATATATTAACTTCCCAAAAACGCAAAAACTTTCAATTTTACCCATAAATAAAAATAAACAAAGTTTTAGATAAATAAAAAGAAATAAATTAATAGTTAAACCAATTGAAATTAAGTAAATAAAAATAAAAATAAGTTTCCTTTCACCTGCATTGACGATAAAAGATCTCAAGCAAAGCCATCTCTTGTCAAGATTTTTTAGGACAGGACTGAGCTGTGCCTCAACATTACCCCTATAATCGTGGTTGCCCAAAACTACAAGAATCAAGATATTAAATTAGTAAAAGAAGAGATTAAGATATATGATATGTTCCATTGAAATTTAGATTTAAGAAATTGAAGTCTTACCAGTGTACCATTGCTTTTGCAAGGTAGAAGAAGTGTAGATTTTGGTGAATGAGTCATCAAAGGCTGGATCATCTATGCCTGTCAAGCCACTGTCATAAAAATTGTCTCCGGTGGAAATCACGAAATCGATGTTCAATTTCTCTCCAATAACTCCCATCTAGAAAATAACTAAACTCATCTTAGTTTCCAGAGTAAACTCTTGAACTGAGGCAAAAAGACACATCACAAAATGACCATTATTTGCAGTTTTGCAGATACACAATTGATTTCTGAATTCTTCGTCCAAACAATTCTTAAAATACTTAGCCTTCAAATAAAGAGTAATAATGATATATTGATAAATATTGATCCATCGTAAAATAACAATAAAATATTAACTTATTCCAACAGAAATAATTATTAATAAGCTGACAAATTCAAAGATCACTGCTGCATGGGTTCCATCCACCTAAAGTTCTCTGAAAGTGCTTTCCTTCAAAAAATGAGACAAAAATAATATTTTTTTTGCAAAATGTTTCCATATTCTTTTCCTAGTTAAAATTATACATATAAAAATAAACTCGAAATTTGAGTACATTTATGTATTTACCTAGTTTCTCAAATTTGCTTTTCTTTACCCATGCTACCACCAGGCTTAAGACTGAAACTAAGTTAGGTTGTTCATAAGTGTGTGACCTTAACTTATATCAAACTAATTATATTTTTTTAAGAAAATTTAAATAATATATAACTGCGAATTTATTTATTTATTACTATTGTATTTTAGTTCATATATATTATTATTATTATTTTAGTTGGCTGGTTAAATTCACTGAAGAATGTTTCGACTTTTTTAGAAAGTCATTCAAAGTTGAGTTTGAAATTGGATGAGGATTTCATAAGGCCTATACCAAGTTTTAATAACTAACCTAATATCAAATATTTCTATCAAATGTGAAGTTTAAATTTATCATAAATTTATAGATAAAAAAATTAATAAATAATTATTTTTTATTATTTTTTACACAAAAATTCATAAAAAAAAATTTACAAAAAAATTTATAAAAAATTTTCAAAAAAATAAATCTTTAAAAAAATATTTAATAAATAATTAATTTTTTTATAAAAAAATTATTTTATAATAATCTATTATCATTTAATTAGACACACTTTAAATAAACTAATAAAATAATGATGAGATAATACCGATCCAGATGTTTCGGTCTAAATAAGAACTTAACTACTTGGGTGTGCATCAGGTTGCATCAATGGCCTAATACATTATAAGTTTTCTTTTTGGAGTCTTGTTGCATAATGGATAAAAACAGTGTCGGACATGAGTTAGGAATCTGTATACAGTTGTAGCCACTTTGTATTGCAAGAAAAAGAACAATGTTCATTGGCTGTTCCTCCTAACTCTTTGGAACCACATGTATCAAACCATGTACCAATTTTTCATAACCTGGGTAGAGGTTTTTAATTCACTGCAATTAATTAGCCAGATTGCATACATAGACATGAAAAATGATTGGTGCTTGTAAACTGAATGGGTGTAAGCTCTGTGTGAGAAGCAGAAGATGAAGAAGGTTGTAATAAACTTTGTGATCAGTTGATGACATGAAGAAAGTTATGAAGAAGAAGAAAATGAAGTGAAATAAGGATATTTATAAAGAAAGTTTTGGATGATGAAATAGGAAAACAAAAATTGATGGACTTAAATTACCTGAAATGAAACTTGAGATTGGTTGTAAGCTCCTTTTCTTCCCCAATCTCCAATGACCAAGAAGTTAAGTGAACCATCTGGTTTAGGTGGTTGTTCAAATTGCTGAAGCAGTGCAGAGGAAACAACCAAACACAGGGCTATGGTATCAATGAAAACAAGCAAGCCCATGGTTAGGTCGGAGAATATGATGGAGAAAAAATAAGAAAGCTTTTGGGTGGATTTTGATTCAAGACTTCCACCTAACATTCTTTTATATGTCATAGAAGGAATATTTTCAAAGATAATGTGAAATTAAAGTATTTAAAATAAATATAAATTTTATTTTATAAATTAATTTTATAAAAATAATTAAATTTAAAATTAATTTTTATTATAATATTAAAATTTATAACAAATTTATTATATCTATTGATTATTTGTTATTAAATTTTTATTAGATCATTTCTTTAAATTTTGTTAAATATAATATATAACTAAGATATATTAATAAATTAATATATATAAAATGATATATGATCAATCAGATTTATAAAAAATAAATTATATGAATTAGATTTATAAAAAATAAATTAGACTTAAATTTTTATTAATATTCTTATATCAAAATTTCTAACGAACATTTAAAATAAATAAATAAATATATGTTTCACAAATTATAAATAAATATATGTTTCACACAAATTATGAATATAAAATTATAAATTATGAATATAAAATTAGATTTAGAATTTGGATATAAGATTTATTTCTATTAAATAACACTAATTAAAATAATTGTATTAGTGCAAATAATATGTGCCAGTGTATAATTGGAAAACAGAAAACACCCATATGTATGGGGTCCATCATTACTTAGACATTCAACCAAACACGGCTTTGTCTATATATATTTTTTTATTTAATATTAAAATATATTAAGGATACTAAATATCATTAGAACAGATTTATAATAACATGATTAGAAACATGCATTGAAATTTATGAATAAGAAACACTTATTTTGTGAACAAAAAGAAGTAGCATTGGGGTTTTCTGTTGCCAGCAACGATTCTATCTTGGCCTATGATGCTATTTGATTTTGAAGTTTGGAAGTGGATGTGGTGGATATGTGGAACATGGGGTGTTTCTTTCATGAAGCATCTTTTCTTATCTAAACAAGGATTTGATGATTTGGTGTTTATCTTACCCATCATCTTAATTATTTGAGTTATGGGCACAACAGATCCTGTTGCTTCCATGGATTGCAGACAAGTTATGTTGCTTTACAATTCCTCCAACTTTGCTTTTCCTTAAAGTCACTTTAAACCAATTTTCTAATCTCTTTTAGTTTAAATTTTTACTTAGCACTTAGTCACCAAAATTAATTGAACTGACATAAAGTTTAAGTAAGTGGTGGTGACTAGATTTGCTAAACATAGAATACAAAATTCGCTTCTTTTAATTTAAAATAAAATTTAAACTAGATTAATATTTATAATTTAGTTTGAATTAGTTATATAATTTTTATTATTATAAAATTTATAAATATTTTTTTTTAATTATAAAATATTTTAAAAAAATATTATAATTTTATAATAAAAAATTAATTAATATAAATATATTTTATAATTTTTATTTTATTTATAATTTTAATTATTTTTATATTTATAAATAAATTATATAATTTTACCTTTAAAATATGAATTTATTATTGTATTTTATAAATATAAATATATTATAGATATCAGTGAAATATAAAATTATTTATGTATTTATATATTTTATTTTATATTTATTTTTATTGATATAAATGAAATATTTATTTGTAATTTAAAAAGGAAAAAAATTAATTGATAATATGAATAGATTTATTAATAAGAAAGAAGTTAATAAAATAAAGAGAACTAAAAAATTAATAAAGAAAAAAAATTATAAAGAAAAAATAATAATAAAATATATTTTAAATAAAAAATAAAATAATTTTAAAATAATTAAAATAATAATAAAAAAGTATAGCATAATAATTAAAAATCATTTTATATATTATTATAGATAACATAATAAAAATATATTTAAAAAAATATAATGTATATACTATTAAATATTAATATATATTAAAAAATAAAAATAAATATCATATTATAAATATAATATAAATACTATATTTTTTATATATAAATTTTTTTATAAATTAATATAATTTAAAATTAAAATTAAATATTTTATTTAAAATATTTATTTTTTATTATAATAAAATAATATCTATATAAAATGAAATTCTTATATTTTATATATATATATGATATACATATACACATATATTTATATTAAATATATTTTACATTATATTTATAATATCACATTCAATTTTTTATAATAAATATTAAAATTTAATATTACATAATTTAGATTTTAATAAAAAAATTTATATTAAAAATAATTATTTAATATTAATTATAATTAATTTAAGAAAATTATATATTTAATTATTGTATTTAATATATATATATATATATATAATATTATATAATATATAAAAATTTTATTTTTTATATAAATACTATTTTATTATAACAAAATTTTTATTTTACATAAAATATTTAAGTTAATTTTAAATTTTATTATTTTGTATAAAAATTTAAAACAAATATAATATAAAGTTACATTTATATTATATTTATAATATGATATTTATTTTTATTTTTAAATATATAATATTATTTAATAATACATAAATTATATTTTTATTTAAATAGTTTTTATATTCAAATTTATGTAATATTAATAGTATTTATTTAAAAATATTTGAATGTTATATATATATATATATATATATATATGATATAATTAATTAATTTTTTTATATATAAATATTAATAAAATTTTTAATATTAATATTTTTATAAAAAAAATTATAATATTTAATGTTTGAATTTGATTTTTAAAATTTTAAGATTTAAGATTTAGAGTTTAGAGTGATGACATAAATAATAAAATATCTTTTAATTATTTTAACTAGTTAAAGAATAATATGAACAATAGATCAATCTAGTTGAGTAAATAAAGATATTATAGATTTAGTTGTATTATTTTTTAAAATTATATTATTTTAAAAAAAAATCAATATTTTATGTATAATAAAAAAAATATTATTAAAGTTAAATAATTAAAGAACAAATGAAATTATTTTTATAATAAGAATAAGAATGTGTTCATATATATATATATAATAATTAAATATAAAATAAAATAGAAAAAAATATCAAAATTAATATATTAATATTGAAACACGAATATAAGTTAGCTATGTGAACATTATTAAACTAATGATATTGAAATAAAAAAAATCATAAAAGATGAAGAACAATATATTTGTAGGAAAGAAAAAGATAGTGACCAATATATTGATATTGAGAAAAAAAATTGAAATAAAAATAAATAAATCATGGCTAATATATTAATATCAAATCAAGTGTATGACTAAAAAATTGTCTAATATTATATTTAAGAATCTAACTTTATCCTTTATCTATAGAGATACAATGTGAGTTAGTTTTAATGAGACAATGAGTTAAATGGTGAAGAGTGAAAGTGTTTTTAAAGTTTTAAAAAAAATTATAAATAGAAAAATTAAACATTTTATTCTTCATTATTTTAACATTGTCGTCTCTCTAAAAGTTTCACTTTCTCTAGACTCGCTAACCTTTCTCCCTCGTCCATCATCATTTGTAAGATCTGAGAGTACCTATTTGAAGCTTGCAAGAAGTAGATCATTTCTAACTGATTGAAGTTTTGTTTTAAATAAGTTTTTCGTGCTCAAATTTCTCTAAGGCAAAAGTATGGGTTGCTTGCATGTGGACCCTGATTCCCTTACATGTGTCCTTTTCTTTATCGTTGTTGTTCTATGTGAGCTTAGGTTCATAGAAATGTAGTTGGATTGTGAATCAGGTACTTTGACAGTCAGTTAGAGCACTTGGAACTTTATCCTTATATTATTAAGGGAATTAGAAATGAAACTGATTTTGGTGGCTGTTTTGGGATGTTTTCCCATGCGATAGATTATGAAATTTTGTTTTGATGAATAAATGTGCACTCTGTTCAGATTTGAGGGTTGTTCTATGATTTATGAAATTGTCAAGTATGATGTTGTGTTCAATTATGTGATTTATGTTACACTTTGTGCTTGTGAATTTGGAATGAAATATGTTATGTTGTTGGGAAAATCAGAATGAATTCTACACAATATTTGGATAAAGTTGGCTTCAGGCAATCTATTGTATAAACTGTGGGAATTGAAAACAAAGGACATTTGAATTGTTGTTGTTGTGACCAATTGTACCTGAATTTGCTTATGATGTGAACCTAATTTTCTTATTTTGAAATTGATTTGTGACAAGCTGATGGTATAGTGAATTAATTCGGACTTGGAACTGTGATGGAATTGATTTGAATTGAATTGTGTGGAAAGGTTAATTTGGCTCAATTGACTCAACCATTTCTTAAAAGTAAAGTCCTGATTTTAGGTCTATGGGAGTATTTCAAAGTGCCAATTAAGAGCTTGATTCAAATGAACCAAAATGATCATTCTGTAGAACTTAAATCTGCATAAACTTTACTTTGCAGATCTTGTGCGCTCAGCAAAATTGGTTTTAGGGGATAGGGTGCTCTCGGGTTAAAATCCGCTAAGCGGAGGATATTCACGTTGAGTAGATCATCCACTGAGTAGATTTTCACTGTGTTGGATCTTTCCCAGTGGTGAGATTGTCCCCTGGAATAAATCCTTTGAACAGATTGGGGGTTCACTAAGCGCATTGACCCCGTCAAAAGTGAATTTATTGTGTTTTGAGGCATGAGATAGAGATGAGATGTGAAATTAAATAATGATAGTTATTTTGGCATGAGGCCTTGGTGCTCCTATTGAGGGGAGCTTGATTTGATGAATGAGTATGATTTGTAATGTAGTGTGTATGGATTTAGGGATATGTTATAGGGTATTCAGACTTTAATGACTTTCTAAGTCACATAGACTAAGATTGTCATGTGATGAAGGTCGATGGAGGTCTTGCCAATTATCTTTATGATAGTTGGTGAGGCTACCCTAATGTGAGGTGAGTGCGGTGATGTGTTGTAGATGATCTTGGAGTGAAAAAGACTCAGTGATCGGCTAGTTAAGCCCGTGGTCCTAGAGTACAATCAAGTGTTAACCATAGATATCTGAAATCCATACAATCTTCCGGAAGATGTTAGTCTTAATTATTTATGAATGTGTTTGAAATGTGTAGAGTTTTTGGTAGGTCCTTACACTTGTATGAAATTTTATGCTTATTATTGAATGATTTTATAAATTCCTTATTATTTATCTTGTTTTCACTAACTTACCTTTCTCTGTTCTTTTTTGTGTGTTTGTGAACCTACTATAATCGTATTTTTTTACACGTGAGCAGATAATAAGGTAGGTGGTGATTCCTTTGTGGAAAGGAAATAGATTAGGCATGAGAGTGAATGTACAAAGTTTTTTTTTTTTTTTTTAAAAAAACCAAAAAAGAAAAATATAATAGAAATAGTATTTATATTTACATGCTTGATGCATGAACTGGATATATTAGACTAAGTAGTTATTTTGGATATGTTATATAGTACTTGTGCATTTATGTGCAATACTTAGAATAAATCTATTTATCTTAGTGGATTATATTTTGGGTATGTTACACTACCCATTTTCTATCATTGTACATCTCTCATTTCACATATATTTTTTTAATATACTGTTTTTTACTTTTATTTACCCACATAATCGATCACCCATTTTATTTATATAAATATACCAAATTATTCTACAAGTTAAAAATTTAGTTACGTCTTAATTTGTCATATATATGAAATGATGTTTTAAAATTCAACCAATAAAATTTATTGGTTAGTTCTCCAAATAATTTTTTATACACATCGAAAACATATTCTAGTATTTATATTGAATTTATATAAGATATGTAATTGAGATAAGCAACTTACACACATACATGATATGTGTAATTTTTTAAATTTGTCACAATCTCACAATTTCTCATCCAGTTTAACCGTGAAAGTTTCAATTGATCATCATTCCCTTAGATTAATCGTTTCTTACACTAAAAAACATGTACTACACCAACCGAACTCAAATACATGGTGACAATTGCCTTTGATTTTACATCTCTCATGGCATTAATTATTATTTTGTATATAATTGTGCAACAACTTCCTTTCCTCTTTAGATGAATAATGTATTTCATCTCTTATATGTGAACTTGATAATTACACTTACCGGCAAATTTTAGTTTGCTTCAAAATGGAGTTTATTGTCTCTACCAAGTTAGTTATCATGTGTCCATTATTTGTCACCTTCCCATGCAAGAGTCATTTGATCTCACTAAATAATGTTATTTCAATCAATTACATATTAACTTTGTAATTCATTTCTTAATATATTATAATAGTAATTGAACATGAGCACTATCATGTTATAAGCTGTGAATTTTTATCCAAAATAATTTATCAATTAATAATATTCAAATATAGTAAAATAAATTTATTTTTTCTTAAAAAAATCAAATACATACCCATGTTGAAATCTAGTTTTTTTTTTTCAAAATTCTTGAAATACCTCATGAAATTTTGTGTGACGTGTCGAATGCAAAACACGCACATTGAATTTTCATACGTATAACTATTTCCTTGTCTTGAGTAAACATTTTTAATTGACTTGTACTTGTTTAAGTAAAAACCATTTTAAAAGACAATTTATTTTTATTTTTTTTAAGATGACGTAAGAAGAAATATCATGTATCTCCTGTTTCACCCTCAATAATGACAAAGATAATTGAAAAGATTTTGTTGTTTCCATCTAGTGCCACAACCATAATGATAGCCCTTTTATACATTCGATACAAGAATGCCCTATTAACTTGAATAATGGGCATGCATTATTTAAACCCATCATTACAAGGTTTAAAAATCCAAAATACTTGATGAAATAGAACATAATCATAAACCAATCACCCTGTTGGTTGTAGTGTGACATTGTTTGTTTCTTAACAACAAATTCATTAAGATTGTTTTAATGACATTTAGCTACTTGGGTAAATCATGGTATGATTGTTCTCAGTTGCCATGTAAGTCTTCAATTACTTTTTTCTTTGTCATCCATGCTTTTTTTATTTAGAGAAAATGTAGTCATTTTCAATTTTTAAGAGCACTATCAATGTTTGTATCGAAAATGATGGGTCACTCTCCAACAATAGAAGAATATTTTTGTTGATCAAGACATAACAAAGGTTATCATGTTCAATAGGGGAAGATTAAATATGTTCATTTGATGGTCTTCAAATCTCCCATTTTGGACTTTTGTAAATGAAATTTGTTCTACATCTCCAACCACATTGTTTATGAACACATTTTGCAATAATCAATGTTGGAGACATTTTTTTGTCTTGTAATACAAACCTTTTCAGATGCGATACATGTTTAAAACATGTTTAACATTTTCCTTGGTCTCAAAATTCATGCCCTCAATTTGGGAATTAGAATGAGTATATTTAATAAGAGATTTTATAAAATGAAGAAAAAAAGTGTTAGCAAGCAAAAGTTTGTATATGTAGTATTACAAATAAGAATAGCCTAATTTAAATAGAAGAATTGTTAACAGAACCCTCAAATGTTTCTTGATACACTAACATAAAATAATTTATTATTCACATATTGACATAAAATAAATAATACATTGATATAAAACAATTGATTCTTGATGCACTATTGTAAAGTAAATGATGTATTGACATAAACCAACCAATTGATTTTTGATGCATTAATGTAAAGTAGTTGATTCTTGATGCATTGATGTCAAGTAAATGACACACAAACGTACAATTAATTCCTAACACACTATAGGTACAACATTAGAATAGTTTGTTAACAAATAACATTTAAAACTTATGACAAAGATGTTGATGACAAGTAACATGAATATAAAGAAGACCTAAATATTTGAAACATAGTATGTGAAGAGCATATGTAACAACTATAGAAAAAAATAATTTAATTATTACTAGTTATCTTAACAAGGAGTGTCTAACTTCATTACTTGGTTTAAGATATCTTTCCATTGATTCTTTGCAAACTATTGTAAAGTAAATTGATTTTTGACATACTAACTTAAAGTAAATATATATTTTGCACCTTGGCATAAAGTAAATGATACTCTAACATAAAGTAATTGATTTATGACATCATAACATCAAATAATTGAATTTTGATGCCTTGACGTTGTTAGAAATCCCACATTACTTAGTGATATGACCAAATCAATGTATATAAGTGGGGGCAAACCTCACCTCATAAGCCGGTTTTATGAAATTGAGTTAGGCTCAAAGCCCACTTCTATTATGGTATCAGAGCCTGTCTAACAATGTTGTTGGGCCTATCACACCATCACTCACCCACATATGATGTCCTACAATTGTCTTGACACAATTGTCTAGTCTGTCTGTCCAGTCTCACGTTCGAGCTAATGTAATCTCGACGTGGAGGGGGTGTAACCATTGATTCCTAATATACTGACACAAAGCAATTTATTCCTAATATAATGACATAAAACAATTGATTCCTTACACATTAACATAAAGTAAATGACACTTTCACATAAAATAATTTATTTCTAAGACCTTGATGTAAGAAAATTTATTCCTAACACACTAACGAAATCAATTGATTTTTGATGCACTAATGTAAATTAAATTGATTACAATAATATTTTTGTGTATTTTTTTACTCTATATTTACACTTCGTACATTCATTCATATTACACTTCAAAAAGATCTATTATCTTCATCTATTGCATCCTCATTATCATTGTTTTAGTTCTTCAATAATGTCAACTTCATCTACAGCTACATTATGAAAACATCACCTTTGCAAATCGAATTAAACTCTTGATATAGTAAGGTGCGATAACATTTGATAATATTTATAAATAATATTATTCATTTCTAATTTTTCAATTCAATCACAATTGTAGACAAGAAGTGGTTCAATTATTCAATTATATGATGCCTTCACTTAACCTATAAATGAAAATTTGTTAAAGGTTACTAATTTATAGTGAGGTTGCAAAAATTAGAAACTTTAGAATAATTTAACAACCACAACTCAAGCTTATTTAAATATGGAAGAAGTCATCTTACTTGCTTATGAGGAGAGGTAGTGTGCTTGAGAAGTGTCATCACTTTGTCTATGTGTATGTTAAAAAACATCTTACTTCCTTGAGAGTAGAAAAAACATGTTTGAGAAGAGGTCAGGTGTGTTTGAGAAGTCACCATCACTTAGTTTGCATGCATGTTAGAAGTCATTTTGCTTGCTTATGAGTAGAGAAAGTGTTGTTGAAAAGAGGTGGGGTGTGCTTTAGAAGTCACCATGACTTGGTCTGTGTGCACGTTAAAAGACATCTTACTTGCTTGAGAGTAGAAAAAGTGTGGTTGAAAGGAAATGCTTAGGAAGTCACCATCACTCGGTCTGCATACTTTTCAGAAGGCATCTTACTTACTTAGGAGTAGAGAAAGTATGGTTGAAAGGAGGTGAGGTGTGCTTGAGAAATCATCATGACTTGGTCCACATGCATGTTAAAGGTATCTTTTACTTGCTTGGGAGTAGAGAAAGTCTATTGAAAGGAGGTGAGGTGTACTTGAAAAGTCGTCATCAATAAAATTTCTTTCTTGAAAAACATTAAATTGTGTTGTCATTGAAAGAAACCTTTACCATTATAAATACCAATGGTAGGGAACCATTTGAAAAGCTAACAAATTTCCAATATCATTCTTAACTTGTGCCTTTTTTTCTCTCAAACTCCCCAACTTTCAAAGTCTCTTTCTATCTTTCTTATTTTCAAAACATGAGCTTTGTATATATCTTTGTTCACTATGATGGTGTCATCAACAAATGTCTTATCGAACAAATCACCATAAATCTAAAAAGGATAAATAAAATCATTCACAAAAAAATAGAGAGAGATGAAAACAAAAGGATGATAACCATACATTTTCACTACTCAATAAAAGTTGGGATATGGTTAACAATTATATAATTGTAGAGTTGAAGGATGATGAAGATGTGGAGGTAATCTTTGACATCCACAATTCGAATATAATCCAATCAAGTACTAATTATATGTTACATTTGATTTGTGTATATCCATCTATCGAATCCTAACCACCATAACATTCACCTTCACCATCTTACCATTATGAATCTTTATATCAATCACTATACAAGTCAACTATGCATTTAAACCCACCGACTCCAACAATTTTTTTTAACAAGGAAAATGACATTCAGTCAAACACCCAACTTCTAAGTGGTCCATTCAAGAACCTCGGTAAACAAGAATTCAAACCAAACCAACAACGTGCCATACATGTAGTTGTAGGTCTTCCAATAGAAGTATTTGAAATTTTTAGTAAATATGAAGATAGCATCCTAACACAAAATCAGGATAATGAAAAAGACAAAACTACATCCACTTTCAAACATCCCACCAACACTACCAAACTATATAACCCACCACAACACTTCCTAAACTTCTCATATAGATACACATGACCTAGAGTTTGGGCATGTGTTAGATTATGAAATTGTAGTCTATCTACCTAGAATACTATTTTCTGGTTAGAGTTTCACCAAAATAGAGCAAGTGTGAGATGTCATCAACTAATTTCTTATTATTAACCATTGCATGTATAAGGTGAAGTTGTCAAGCCTAGATAGGCTTATTGTGCAATGCGTACATGAATGAGTGAGACTAGATATTTTGAGCAATATTGTGCATCAAAGAGTAATAGTAGGAAATAATGAAGCTAGAAGGCCTTCATACCCGTATTTCCCCACTCATTTCATAGGATCATAACAAGTTCGGGTAGCGGATGATTTCTTAAACCATTCGTAAAATTGTGGAGGTTGATCCTTCAACACCTATTTCTACCATAATAACCTACATCAAGTCAACTATGGGTTATACTATTATTTCTTAGAAGGGATAGTTGGTCAAACAAATTGCGATTCAAAATATTTAAGACAAATGGGAGGAGTCGTATCATAAGTATGCAACTCACATAAAAAGGTGAGTAGTTGGATGAGGACCACATATTCTTTAAAAGGGTCTTCTAGATGTCAAACCATATATTGATGGTTTTACCACTACAAGCTAGTTGTTCAAGTGGATGAAATATTTCTCTATGACAAGTGCAAAGAGACCTTATTGGTGTAAAACTAGTGATGCTTAATTCTTTTTTTTTTTTTTTTAAGAAACCTATGAAGGTATGTAACACCTCAAGAGGGGTTGTGCCTCATTTCATACCATCACTAGGCTATAAGAAGACCCTACTTGAGACATGTAAGTGGTTAGATAGAAAATAATTATGTGCATGCGTATTTATTCGACACATTGCACAAAACTTCATGTGGTGATTAAAGAATACAACACTAAAGAAATATGTCATAAATATGGGTAATTTTTTTCTTTTATTCTCAACTAATTAAATTTCATTAACACATTCTACACTTTCTCAATTAGTTAGATTAATTTAATTTTAAATTTCTTTTCACAACATATGGATGACTAAGCCAATTTTTTATTATTATTACAATAAAGTTAGAGATGATAATGCAAAAAGCAACATAATAGTTGGATGGCATTTCCAAGAAAAAAATGGGTACTTGCATGGGATAATGTACGACACTAGAGACACATGACAATAAACATAATAGGGTCAATCAATTCTATCTTAAGCTGGACAAGAAATTTCTCAATTTGCTCTATGGTAATAGTCACGTACACCCATTGCAATAAATTAAAAGTATTGAAAGATGCATAGTCAAAGGCAAACACTCGTACAAAATTTCTAATGAAAGAGATAAAAAATTCGAGAGAAGTTCGACCAATAAGGAAATTCAAAGTGAGGTTAAATAAGTAGTGGTTGATTGTGACAAGTTCCAAAAGGTTCACATGTCATACTCACATGTACTTGCTACATGCAAATATGCATACCCCAATTTTAGCATGTACATGACTCTTGTCTATATCTTAAAACAAGTTTTTAATGTATACAAAGAACAGTTTGGACAACTCAAGCACAAAGACTATTAGCTAATTGGTACAAGACCAACTTTGTGCCCAAATTTAGATTTGAAAAAAACTTCCAAGAGACAACCCAAGTCAAGTTGGATAAGAATAGAGATGGACATTAGAGAAAAACAAAGTCGTGCAAAACACTATTCCTACTGTCACACACTTGGCCACACGAGAAAAAAATATCTGAACATTGTTCATGCATCTACTTCATGTCATTAATCAATGTTGCTTTGAACAATTTTTCTTTCTTGTACCATGTTTACAACAATGTTATGAATAAATTTTTATTTTACCTTTTTCATACAAATTACAGTTAGTAATTAATCACTATTTCTTATTTCAATCAACATTGCATACAAAAATAAAATTTGTATTGTACACCCTAATCCTTACGCTCTAAATAAATATAAATTTTTAACTTAATACTAACACAACTTTTAATAAATACTATAAAAAATATTAATTTTTTAAAAATGATATTCTGCTAAGTATAAGTTCAAAAATTAACTTATTCATTTTTTAAGAAATATGTGTGTCATAAATGTTCAAATTACTTTTTAATAATAAACACTTATGCATTGACCTAAACTCTTTATACTCACAAGCAAGCTGATCAAATAACAATTGCACAAGCCAAGCTTCTTGTAATATACACCATTGATTTCATAAGGAACATGGATCAACATATTTTGTGATTCAATAATTGTTCATCTTTATAAATAGAGGCATTTTGAACATCAAAACTAGTATATCAAGTTCACCCTCTTCTTAAACAAAGACATTGAAGTTTTAGTTAATGATGGAGTATCTAAGAATCACAAACTCTAAGAATTTTTATAATTCTTGTCTAGTAGCTATGCTTGCAAATGGTCAAATCATGCAAAAATGAACGCGTATACTTTCAATGTCCTTCTCTTAAATTATTTAGGATTCCATACGATTACATTTTCATTAGTTTTAAGGAAAAATTAAGTACAACCTTGGACTTTCCTCATGACAAACTTCAAGAAATTATATTATTATCAAACTAAACTCATAGGTGAGGGTGTAATTATGTATGATGCTATAGAGACATTAATTGATGTCCATGTATCATATATGATTAATTGGAAATCACAATTTTCTTTCAGTATCATGATTTAACTGTATCCGTTGTTTACAATATCTATTGAAGAAATTTTAATGCTTGTAAACCTACCTACAAAAAGCACTTCCACAAAACCTAGTCTCATCACTTTCACCGAAACAATAGTTTATTTTGGTGGACTTGTCAAATGTGTGACTATCATAGAAAGTCCAAATGATTTTAACCTTATGTATAAATGTCTAAATCCTAGAACTATGCCAATCTAATACACTTGGTCTTTCTCTTAGTTGTTTTTACTAGACTACTTAGACCACAAACAAGTCGCAAATATCAACTATTGATTTTTTTTAAGTTGTAAACTATAAAATCTTGCATGAAATTAAAATTGGCATTGATGTCACATAGATGATCTGTAACATACCCAAAATAACTACTTACTCTAACAACTTTAGTTCATGCATCAAGCAAGCAAGTATAAATACTATTTATATTACATTTTTCCTTTTTGGTTTTTCCAAAAAAAAAAATACAAATATTTAATATTATACTAATAAAATTTATACATTCATTATCATGCCTAAACTACTTCCTTTCCATAAACGACTCACCACCTACCCTATTATTTGCTCACGTGTAAAACACACAATCATAACAGGTTCACAAACATACAAAAGAGAACAAAAAAAGGGTAAGCTAGTGAAAATAAGATAATAGGAATTCATAACATCATTCAATAGTAAGCATAAAATTTCATACAAGTGTAAGGGTCTACCAAAGGATTTACACATTTCAAACACATTCACAATCAAGACTGACGCCTTCCGGAAGACTATATGGATTTCGGATATCTAGGGCTAGCACTTGATGTGTACTCCAGGACCACGAGCCTAACCAGCCGACCACTGAGTCTTTTTTACCTAGGATCATCCACAAAATGTCACAACACCCATCTCATATCAGGGTAGCCTCACCAACTATCATAAAGACAATTGGTAAGACCTCCATCGACCTTCACCATATGACAATCTTAGTCTATGTGACCTAGAGAGTCATTAAGGTTTGGATACCCTATAACATATCCTTAAATCCATATACACTACATTACCAACATCATACTCATATCATAAAATCAAACTCCCCTCAATAGGAGCACAAAGGCCTCATGCCAACATAAATATCATTCATAGTCTTAGACAATTCTCACTCATGCATACCGTTATAAATAAAATTTTTTAAGTTGAATTCTCCTTTCCAATAAGTAACAATCCATTTACTCATCAAAATCAATATTACACCAGAATTATCTCTATGAGATAACCAAATTTTAAACCAGATTATCCAAAGAGTAACAACCATATAAACTCAATCTTCATACAATCACAGAATCCAACATAGTCTTTGCATGATCAATAAACATTCAAACCACACAAGTCAAAAGTCAATAAATTCACTCCATATATAGTTAACAAAATTTCCAAGTTCTTATAATCCATTTCTATCAGTGGCAACTCCTAAAATAAATGAAATCTAGTTATTCTCATTATTCTAAAATCTCAGGTCCTACGGTTCTAAGTAAATCTTAAACAAAACTAGCTTCCACTGTGTCAATGTTAATATATCCCCTTTTTTTTCATTTCTCAAATATAGGCCAAGCTGCAATTATTGTATTTAGAAATTCTACAGAAAAACCACTTTGATTTACTGGACCCAATTCATAAATTTGACACATCTAAACATGTTAAATTAGTTTATCTCTGTTTCTTTTCAAGAAAAATTGATGGGGCAGGTAGCTCAAAGTGATACTTCTACAAAATTTCACACACTAAACAAGAATTTAGTCAGCTTAACTCAAACAAATTTCAACATGTGGTTCAATACAACAAATTCTTCAAAATCTACCCGATCTCCAATTTCAATTACTAAATCTGTTATAAATCAGACTTAAATTCTCAGTTCATTTGGAAACACAAACACAACTTATCAAAACAACAGCAATAACAAACAAGTTATGGTTACAGTATTTCAATCACAATAGTTTCATTTAACAAATCTTAAATCACACAGCTTAACTCAAATTAGGTAAATTCCTCATTCATTAAGCATTCCCAAATTTTTCAGCTTTCAAACTAGAGGTATAAATTCCAAAACAGTCATCCATTCAATTTCAGATTCAATTTTCCAACATCTCATAGAACTTAAAATTTAAACTAGCTTCTCTTACTTGTTTTTAGAGTTTAAAATGTCTTTCTCCTTTCTACTAGACAGAGTTGCAGGTGCTCTAATTGAAAACCAAACACATCTCTAAGAACTTAAGCTAGCATAGAGCTATATTGATTGGAGCCCACATGCAAGCAGATTACAGTTGAGCCCTAAGGAGATTTGAGTACTGAAAACTTACCCAAAACAAAACTTCAATCGGTTAAAAATGATCTACTCCTTGCAAGCTTTAACTAGGTACTCTCAGATCTTGGAAAGGATGAGGGAAAAAGTTTAGAGAAAAGGCAGAGAGTGTAGAAAGAGTGAAGCTTTTAAAGAGATGGTGGTTTTAAAATAATAAATGATGAAATGTTTAGTTTTTCTATTTATAATTTTTTTTAAAACTTAACTAAATAACCTTCACCTTTCACTATTTAAACTCCCTGTCTCACTTAAGTTAGCTGTCATTGGGTCCTTACATGATCAAATACACAAGCAATTCACCCAAGTATGCAATGAGGTATCAACTTTCCATGACCCATGGGTTAGTCATAGCCCTCTTTTAAGCTAGCCTCCATTTTAGTAGTCCACTTAATTAAAAGGGCCAAAAAATCCTTAGCCCACAAAGCTCCCGCATGTCATATTTTTAAATTTTAAAAAATTATATGTTAATTAATTTGAATATATAAATTATTTAAATAAAATATTACTTATTAAATAAGTGTTCATAAGGTTATCATCCTGATTTTGCTCATCTCGACTCAACTTGTCCTAACCCAACTAGTCTTGACCAACCCAACCCAACCCATCTTGACCTAATTCATCCTAGTTTATCTTAACCTAACACAACTTACTTCGACTTGACCTAATTATCTCGGCTTGATATTGTCTTGGTCCAGCCTATCCCATCCTAGCCCATCCCAACTTTTCCTATCTTAACATGTCTTGGCCTATCTTAACTAGGCCCTTCTCAACCCGACATGTATTAGTTTAACTCGTCATAAGTCAACCTATTCCAGCCTGGCCTATATTGTCTCAACCTATCTCGACTCACCCATACTAATTGACTTAACCCCTTCTAACTTGACCAAATCCACCCTAACACTGCTTAACCCTACCCTTACCTACACCCAACCTTATAAAATTTAGGTCGATCCAAATCAAATTGATTCTAGTAGATTTAAGCTAACTTAATTAATTTTAAAATAAATAATTTAAAACATTTACATTTAATTATCTTTAATAATATTTTTTAATTTTATTTCAATATTTATCTATTATATTTAAATTATGTTTCTCTTATTTCAATTTTCTTTATTATTAAAGTTTTTCATTTCCATTTCAATAATTATATTTTATTGAAAATATGTTTTTATTATTTAATTCCATTTTTCTCACTTATAATCTAATTTACTTATTTAACATTTAATACTAAACATAATTAAATTGATTGACTTAATATCATTTAATCATAAATCAATCTCCTTATAATTTCTATTATATGAATTATAATCTTTAAACAATTATATCAGTATAAAAAGTAATAATTTAATAATTATAGAAAATAATATTATTTTTTCACAACATAATTAATAAAAATATAGTTAAATTATTATTAATATTTATAATTATTATATTTACTATTTATTACTATTATTTAATAATAATTATTATTATTATGATTAAATTTTAAAAATCTATTTTAATATATATATATATATATAATATCATAGTTTTATAAAAAATATTATTTAATTATAATATTAAAATTTTTATTGTCTTATAAAATTATTTCTATATTTAAAAAAATAGAAAACAAAAAAAATTTTAAAAATATGTGAAATTCGAATCTGGATCTCAATTTCAATGTCTCAATTTCAATATAAGAAACAATAAATAAGTTAAATATTGTAAATAAACTGTGGAAGGTGGAGTTGTATAATTTTTTATTCAAAAGATATTATGATAGAAAGTAATTCTAACAAAAAGCACTGAACCAATAGAAGCTCGCCAACCCCTTACACCTTACCGCTCCTAACAGAATTACCCATTGACTCCCAAACCTTATCATATCACTTCTATCCAATTTCAATCCTCTAAGCTGATGCGTCTCAATTCAACTCAACTCTCCCTCCCCCCAATTGCAGCATCTGCTTAACACTTTTTTCTTCTACTGCGCTTGCCCTGATTTAATATTTGGTACTTTTTTCTTCACTTTTGTTTTGACTTGTTTTCTGTAATTTAGTTTATTGTCTACCATGGGTTTGACCCTGAAGATGATTGATTGTATGAGTTTGAAATTGCAAATTGTTGATCATAGGGACTCTGTTGTTTGACTTTGATTTATTTTGCAGGTTAATTGGTTTGGTGTGCTTTAGTGCGTTTGTTTGTGTCTGAAATTAGAAGGAGCCATACTTTCTGTTGTTTATAAAAGTTTCACGCCCACCTATTGTTTGATGAAATGTATATCTTTGGTTTGTATGGATATTAAGGTTACTAGGGATACTATTGATAACCTTTTTTGATTGCTTCCTTTATTCTTTTTTATAGAGTGGTCTAGGATGGCTCCTTTTGCAATTGCAACATTGACCTCTTCTCACATCTGCCACCTCCCAAAGCCTGCAAAATTGAAGCTTCCAATTCGCTGCTCTGCTGCTGCTTCTTCTCCTTCTTCGGTTTCCACTCGATCAAAAGCTTCTGACTTTGATTTGAAGACATATTGGGCTTCCCTAATGGTGCAGATCAATCACAAACTCGATGAAGCTATTCCAGTTCAGTTTCCTCCGCAGATATATGAAGCTATGAGGTATTCTGTCCTTGCCAAAGGTGTCAAGCGAGCTCCACCTGTTATGTGCATCTCTGCATGTGAACTCTTCGGGGGCAGCCGCCTTGCCGCCTTCCCCACTGCCTGCGCCCTTGAAATGGTAATATTCTTTTTGCACTCAGTCATTTTGTTTTGATTGTGTAATTTTTTTTATTTATTTTTTATTTATTATTGTTACTATCCTTGATGTTATGACCTGAGGCATTTGAGTGGTTTATCATTGTCACATTTTTATTTTTATTAGAGTTTTCTCAGTCAAATAAACCTGATCCTAATTTCCTGCCTTCTTCATTTGATTTTAGAATAACATTAGTTGCATGGTTGGTTTTAGGAGTGTGTGTTATTCTTGTATATAAGTGTTTTTGATTCCATCTTTAGCTAGCTGTATTTGCATCATAGAGTTCGTACCTTTAGATGAACCGTTAATTTAACAATACCTTTATTTGCAGTTTGTATTGTTCTTGAACAAAATAGATTCTCTGAATCTGTATGTTTTGAACTCCTGATGCGATACAAAATGGAAATTATGAAGTATTTATATGTACTTCACTAAAAAGTAATGGCAATATACTGAATGTGTTTGAGTACTTTTAAACATACATGGTTAAAAGTATATTGTTAATCTTATATTTTTGTGGCAATCAGGTTCACGCAGCTTCATTGATACATGATGATCTTCCCTGCATGGATGACTCCCCCCAACGTCGTGGGAAGCCTTCAAACCATACCATCTATGGTGTTGACATGGCAATTCTTGCTGGTGATGCACTCTTTCCCCTTGGATTTCGTCACATTGTTTCACAGACTCCATCTGACCTTGTGTCTGAGCCCAATCTCCTTCGTGTGATCGCTGAGATGGCCCGTTCTGTAGGCTCCACTGGTATGGCTGCTGGGCAGTTCCTGGACCTTGAAGGAGGACCCAATGCAGTTGAATTTATACAAGAAAAAAAGTTCGGTGAAATGGGAGAGTGTTCTGCAGTGTGTGGAGGATTGTTGGCTGGAGCTGAAGACGATGAGATAGAGAGACTGAGGAGGTACGGGAGAGCTGTTGGGGTATTGTATTCAGTTGTGGATGATATTCTGGAAGAGAGATTGAAAGCTGAGGGAGTTGGTGACGGGAAAAATAATGGGAAGAGTTATGCAGAGGTTTATGGAGTAGAAAAGGCAACAGAAAAAGCTGAAGAGCTCAGAGAAAAGGCTAAGGAAGAATTGGATGGATTTGAGAAGTACGGGGAGCGAGTCTTTCCTCTCTACAGTTTTGTGGACTATGCATTTGATAGAAGCTTCAGTGTTGTTGATGATGCCAGTGGATGATGGGTTTTTGTTATTTATATATTTATAGTGACTACTGGAGAATCGATCATTGCATAGAGAACTTACACGGTTTTGAACACGGAACTCCAAGTCTATTCAATCAATCTCACAGTTTAAACTTTCCCGTTCTTTGGGGTTTGATATCTTGACCATTTATATGGATGATGATGTTCTGAAACATGGACCCAAAAGGAGGCATATCTAATTCAGTATGTATCTTCTAGTAGCATGTGATACCGAGTTAGCATTTCAAGACCCTAAAGAACTAATATCATTTATTTTGTGACTCTTGTTAAATATGTTGCAAAAGATACCAGCTGTCCGTTTGATTATCAAATGAAATGGGGTTTACACACTTGATATTACACAGGTCCAGGTACATTTTCCCAAGAAAAAAATGTGGTTCAAAAATGAATCTCAATGGGAGTAACATGTTTTTTTTTTTTTTTTTATATTTTTGAAGGATGTATATGGATTGGGTTATGTCCGGTTTTACTAAATTTATGATCCAATCTAACAAAAAAACTTACATTAAATTTAATTGAATTTTTATATTTTTTTAGAATTAATTCAGCTTAACTTTTTTAAAATATTCTTTTAAATAATAGAATATATTATTTAATATTTAAATAGTTTAATATTTTAAGAATATATTTAATTAATAAAGTAAATTAAATAATAGTTATATTATTATTATTTAATAATTATGATTAGGTTGAGTTGAATTGAATTTCAAATTAAGCATTTAAAATTTGTTATTTAATATGTAGGATTAGGTTAGATTGAGTTGAGTTTGATCTAATTCATGAAAGATAGTTAACTCAATCTATTTAGGTTGGATTGAGTTATTAAATTACTCAATCCAAAGAACATTCCTAATTCTTTTCAACAAATATATTAGGTTGATTAAGAATTAGTGTGTCTAATCCTAAACTAATAAAACAAACATATTATTTATTATATAAGTCTAATTCATATTCAAGTAAAATGTTCATAACTTGGCATGATGGCTCATACTTAGAAGTTGTAGTAGATTTTAATAAAAAAATATCACTTAATAAGTGAGTAACATTATGATAATGTATCTCTTATATTCTAATCTAATTAACACCACATTGATAATGTGTGAAAAAAAAAAAAAAAGACTGAAAATGCACACTTACACTTACTTTATTCTATTCTACCTTTTAAGTTCTCATTGATTGTGTGTTATAACTTTTGTTCAAAAAATATTTTTATTCTATTTAGAACATATTTTCTAATTAATATGAGTTTAAAAGTGTTTTCAAAAAAGTTTGAAAGATTAAGTTTAAGGAGGATGGTGTCTACAAAGTTTAAAGGAATGACTGTCATAAATTATTCAAAATCATTTAGTTCTCTTTTCATATTCATTGAAGAAATGTCTACGAAAACTTCTAGTCCAAGTGATGGAGGCATGGATAAGAAGACTAACATATAAGGTGGAATGATTATAAAAGCTATAATCAAAATCAAGGACGAAGAAGGATTTTAGAAAGTAGATGAAATATACAAAGGAAGGATAATTAGAAGAGTGATTAAAGAGTTTGAAGAAAAATTATTAAAAAATTACATAAATAGATTAGATAATTTTACTCTATTTAAGAAAAATAAGGATATGTTAATTTAAAGTACTTTTATAATTTAAAGCCTTGGTTTGAATAATAGAATAGTGTGATTTAAGGAATTAGAGAAGGAAATTAATATATCCTTCAAGGGTCATTTATTACTGGTTTTGCAACACTCGTCTAGTTTGAGACCTCTAGTTATCCTTTGTGGCATATGCGTCTATCCCACATGAATATTTGTAGTTTTAATATTTTTTTTTTCTTAATAGGGGTTACTAAGTAACCAGAAGGTGAAAGCTCTTTTAATTTAAAGTACTATGCATTTGGAAAGTGGCATAGATAGAGTTTTCCAAAAAGGATGTACACATTCAAGACCACATTGGACTACGTCTATGTTGCTTGTTATGCCTTCAAGAGTTTCATCGGTGAGAGGTGGTATGTATTTTCTCTCTATCTATTATGATTACTACTAAATGATATGGATTTTCATAATGAAGCAAAAATTTAAGGTTGTCATAAAGTTCAAGCATTAGATGATACTCATGTTTAATCAGACAGAAAAAAGGTTAAGTGCCTAAGGATGGATAAAGCACTTGAATTCTACTTTAAGGAATTTGACAACTTATATAGAGAGATGAAGGTATAACAAGGCATCTAACTATTCATCACACACTATAATAGAACAAGGTGGCTAAAAAGATGAATAGAACCTTGATAAAGAGATCAAGGTGTATGTTGTCATAGTTTGAGATGGATAAATGGTACTACGATAAGTAGTTAACACTGCATGCTTTGTTGTGAATCATTCTTCTTCCACAACAATTAGTCTCAAGACTCCGATAGAAGTGTGGTCTAAAAAATTTGTTCATTCATTAACATTAAAGGTATGTCGACGTCCTACTTATTATCATGTTGATGGGGGTAAGCTAAAACTCAAGTCAACGAAGGAAGTCATTGTGGGATACGGGAATGAAGTGAAGGGTTTTAAAATTTGGTCACCTTCTTAAGAAAGGGTGGTATTAAGTAGAGACATGGTATCTGATGAAGTCTCTATGTTACATTTGAAACCATGAGTGAAAGTGTCCAATGAAGCTTGAGATATTCCTAAGTAGGTGGACCAGTAGACCATCTAATATAACAATAATAATTTGATCCTCAAAGGCAATGAAGCTACCTAGAAAAATATAGGTTTAATGGTACTTTATCTTATGCCTTGTTCTTAATAAAATAGGTGGAGTTGTTTGAGGTGTCTATCTTTCATAAGGTGATTTACCTACATTGAAGTAAACAAGTGGGTAGTTGCAATGCATGAAAATATAAAGTATTTTTAGAAGAATTAGATGTGGGAGTTGGAGAGCCACCTAGAGACAAAAGTGTTGTTGGTTGTAAGTGAATATTTAAAAAAAAATCAACTTTGAGGCATCTAGTGGTAGATGATCCAACAAAGCATCTACATCTTATAGGAAAATAAATTTTATTTATTTTTGTCATTGAGTTACAGTAGTATAAATATACAAATTGATAACATAAATTTCACTAATTTAGCACTAACAGTTAGCCTAAATAAAGGGAAAACAAATATGCAGAAGCTAGCTAATTATGATAATAAAAGCTAATTATTGTAATATAAAAAAACTAATTATTATGATTGATACATCTAAAGCATCTAATGTTTTTGTCAGGTTTAAGACTTTTGGTAGTCAATGAGTTTAGTCAAAAGGAAGGGGTGGACAATAATGAGATTTTATATTTATTAGGTCTTACTTGCTTTAGTACCAATGTTATATAGGAAAATGAATTTTATTTATTTTTGTCATTGAGTTACAGTAGTATAAATATACAAATTGATAACATAAATTCCACTAATTTAGCACTAACAGTTAGTCTAAATAAAGGAAAAACAGATATGCACAGATATGCACAAGCTGGCTAATTATGATAATAAAAGATAATTATTGTAATATAAAAGCTGATTATTATAATATAAAAAACTAATTATTATGATTGATATCCTCTCGCAAGTTGGACGATCTGGAAGAGAGACGCAACTTGGATAGTAATGAATCAAACCGAGGGTGAAGCAGAGGTTTTGTGAGTATATCAGCAAGCTGATCATCAGTAGACACCAAAGACACCCGAAACTTGCCTTTTTGAACATTTTCACGAACAAAATGATAGGCTAAGGCTATATGTTTCGTCCGAGAGTGGAAAACAGGATTAGCGCTAAGAGTTGTGGCACCAAGATTGTCACAATAGATAACCGGATTGGCTGTGGGCATGTGACCAAGTTCAGTGAACAAGGATAGGACCCGTAGAAGCTCACTGGCCGTGTTAGCCAAGGCTTTGTATTCTGCTTCGGTCGAGGAACGAGCAATAGAGCATTGTTTCCGGGAGCTCCAAGAGATGGGAGTGCTATCGAGATATAACAAGTAACCAGTGGTGGAGATATAATCGTCCTTATCACCCGCCCAATCTGCATCGGAGTAAGCATGAAGGGTTAATGGAGCAGTTGTCGAGATGAAGATGCCTTTGTCGTAAGAGCCCGAACGAAGCACTCGTTTGAGGGCAGACCAATGTGTCGTTCTGGAGTGTTGCATGAACTGCGCAAGTTTGTTGGTGCTGAAGGCGATGTCCGGGCGAGTAATACTTAAGTATTGAAGACTTCCCATGAGAGCGTGATACTCAGTTGGGGAAGGTAGGAAATCACCTGAATTCTTGAGTAATGGAGCACTGGCGGACAAGGGAGTGGATGCTGATTTAGTGTTAGCCATGCCTGATTTATGGAGTAGATCAGTGATGTATTTCTTTTGCGAAAGAAAAAGTCCTGTAGCAGAAGGAATTACTTCGACGCCCAAGAAATAGTTAAGACATCCAAGGTCTTTCAGCGAAAATCGAGCAACAAGGGTGGAAATGAGGTTGGACAACTCTGTAGAGGAACTCCCAGTGACAATGATATCATCAACATATACTAATAAATATAGTGTGGAACCTGATTTCTGGTAGATGAAGAGAGAAGTATCTACAGTTGAATTGACAAAGCCAAGAGAAAGGAGAAACGCGTGAAGCTCCGTATACCAGGCACGGGGTGATTGCTTTAGCCCATAGAGTGTCTTTTTGAGGCGACAAACATGATCAGGGAAACTTTTGTCGACAAAACCAGGGGGCTGAAGCATGAATACATCCTCTTTGAGCGTCCCTTGAAGAAACGCATTGTTTATATCAAGTTGGCGAATGGACCATCCTTGATGAACTGCAAGTGTCAAGACAATGTGAATGGTGATTGGTTTAACAACCGGACTGAATGTCTTTGTATAGTCCCAACCAGGGCATTGGTGAAAACCTTTGGCAACTAGTCGAGCCTTGTATCAATCAATCGAGCCATCCGGGTGTTGTTTGATTCGAAAAACCCATTTGCAGCCAACCAAATTTGGAGTAGAGGACCGACTGACAAGTTCCCAAGTGTTGTTGCGGTGTAAGGCGTCAAACTCGACTTGCATAGCTGAGCGCCAATCAGGGTCGCGAAGAGCTTGGGTGATGGTGCTGGGTTCGAGTGGAAGAGAGGGTTGGACATGGAGGTTAAGCATCTTAAGGGGTTTGACAATGTTGTTTTTAGACCGGTGATGATGCCACCCTCATCGGGTTGGGGTCTCCTATAAGGGTTGATAGCAGGTTGAGATGGTGGCACAGAACATTGTAGGGATGGTATTGAGGATAGAGGTGAGTGAGGGAACTCGGAGTGGCTAGTGGAGGGTGGGGTCGGAGTTGAGGAGATGGGGAAGGATGAAGATGAAGGGGTAGCCGCGACTTCCGCCGGTGGGTTTAGAGTGGGACTAACCATGGGTTGGTTTATGGGATGAAGTATGGAGAGCTGAAGTGGGCCTTGTTGTTGCTCCACACTCGAACTGGCTTGAGGGACTAGGGAGCTGTACGGGAATTCAGATTCAACGAACTTGACATGGCGAGAGGTGTAGATCCTTCCAGTAGTTGGATCGAGACACAAGTATGCATGTTGATTAGCCGAGTAACCTACAAAAACACACATAGCAGACTTTGATGCAAGTTTATGGTTAGCGTATGGTTTAATCCAGGGAAAACACAAACAACCAAAACACTTTAACTTATGATAATCCGGGCTAATTTTGAGTAATTTGGAATAGGGTGACTGGTACCCAAGAATTGGTGTTGGGAGCCGATTGATGAGATAGGCGGCTGTTGTCATGACGTAAGACCAATATGTGAGGGGCAAACCCGAGTGATGAAGAAGAGAAAGACCAGTTTCAGCAATGTGCCGATTCCGGCGTTCAGAATATCCATTATGTTCAGGTGTATGAGGTGGGGTGGTGTGATGACTTATGCCATGGGTGTTTAAAAAAGGACGAAGACCAATATATTTGCCACCATTATCTGTGTAAAGAATTTTGATGGTGTGATTAAATAAATTTTCAACAAGCGATTTAAATTTGGGAAATAGAGTTTTCACATCAGATTTGAATTTTATCGGATATAGCCAAATATAGCGAGTAAAATGATCAACAAATATGCAATAGTAGCCAAGACCATCAATTGATAGAACAGGGGAAGTCCATATATCAGAGAAAATTATTTTCAAAGGATAAGATGATTTAAGAGTGGATTCATGGAAAGGAAGTTTATGACTTTTGCTAATTTGACATGAGTTACAACCTGATTGCTGGAATTTATTTGAACCCAAAGAAAAATGCTTCTGAATAAATGTGAAGATAGAAGAAGAGGGATGCCCAAGTCTATGGTGCCATGAAGTAGAGGAATCTGTGTGGACAGAGTGGACGGACGGGGAGTTGGCTGGCTAGAGATAGAGTCCATCCACACATGACTCTTTACAGGTTGTTTGACCTGTCTGCAAGTTCTTCACATGAAAAGAGTTTGGCAAGAAAACAACAACAGAGTTAGTTTGTTTGGTAAGTTGAGAGACAGAAAGGATTTTTTGTTGCATGGAAGGAACGCACAAAGTATTGGAGAGGCATAAATCATTAAGTAAAAGTGTTTCAGAATGAGAGATGTTTAAACCTGAACCGTTACCCATAAATAGTGAGTCTGGACCCGTGTACGGATGATGAAGCGCTAGATTGACAAGATCATTGGTAACGTGATGCGTCGCTCCACTGTCAACCAGAAAATTAGGTTGAGATGTGCCAGCAGTTGCAGTATGGACCTGAACCTGTCCAGAGTAACGAGGAGGCGTTGGGACATCAGGGTGCTGCTGCTTGAAGGTGACATTGAGACAGAACATGACCCTTGACATTGCACCACTGACAGCGACCAAGAAACGGTTTGTGATTGCCAGGGCGTGAAGTGGATGATGCAGAAAATTGCCCAGACCGAGTTTTGTTAGAATGGTTGGGTCGAGCCTGTGCACCCAAGGTTGTCATGGGAGTAGGAACTTGCCGTTGAGCAGCAACAAGGGAGAGTTCTTGAATGAAAAGCTTCTCGAGAAGGTCATAAAAAAGAATGGCAGTGTCTCTTGCATTGACACCGTCAATGACAGCTTTGTAGCTATCGTCGAGACCATGCAAGACATGGTCAATCATGTCTTCAATGGAGACAGGAGAGCCAAGTGAGGCAAGGAGATCTGCAGTTTGCTTCAGAGAATGCATGTAGGTGGTGATGGATTGGGTGCCTTTGGATGCCGTGTGGAGACGCTCCTTTAACTGATTGAGGTGGCTGCGAGATGCCTTGGCATAGGTGCGCTGGAGAAGAGTCCAGAGATCATGTGATGTCTTTGTTTGAGACACCAGGGGTGCTATTTCGGAGAAAATGTAGTGAGGAGCACCATATATCAGACGGTCCTGTCGACGCCAGGTTTGATAAGCAGGATTTGGAGTTGTCACTGTTGTCACCGGCGCAGGAAAGGAACCATTTGGATATTTAAGAAGATTATAGCCATCGAGGAGAGCTTCAACTTGGAGTTTCCAGGTGAGGTAATTGGAGGGAAGAAGCTTGGTTACACTGCTAAGGGTAATACAAATGAAGGGTTTTGATGGCTCATGAGGATTGTTAATAGAGGAGGAGTTGTCGTTGGCCATGGGAGGCAAAAAAAGAAAAAAGGAAGGAGCGGCGTCCTGTGTGAAAAAAAAAAAAAAGAGAGAGAAGAGGATCGTATTAGGCTGATACCATATAAGAAAATGAATTTTATTCATTTTTGTCATTGAGTTACAGTAGTATAAATATACAAATTGATAACATAAATTCCACTAATTTAGCACTAACAGTTAGCCTAAATAAAGGGAAAACAGATATGCACATATATGCACAAGCTGGCTAATTATGATAATAAAAGCTAATTATTGTAATATAAAAGTTGATTATTATAATATAAAAAACTAATTATTATGATTGATATGTTAGAGATGGAGCTTTAAAGTTAGTCGTGGAGATGACTTTCCTTCATGACCAACTAGAAGAATTCATTCTAATGACACAACCATAAGGTTTCAAAGTGAAGGAAAATGTAGACGATGTCTATAAGTTGGAGAGGTCTCTTTATGGTTGAAGTAGTCTCTTATGCAATGGTACAAAAAATTTGATCAGTTCATCATTTCATATAGGTACATCTGCAGTCCTTATGATCCATGTGTATATCATAATAAGATAGAGGATGGGTCATTTGTCCATCGTTGTTGTATGTAGACAACATGTTGATTGCATAAAAAAACATGATTGAGATTAGAAAGTTGAAGTTACTTTTCAATAATGAGTTTGAGATGAACAATATGAGAGTTGCTAAGATTTTGGGCATGGAGATCAAGTTTAATCGTGCTTAGAATAAGTTATTTATGAGGCAAAGATAGTACATCCAAAAGGCTTTAAGTTGTTTTGGGATGGAATCTACTAAGTCATTTAGCACACCTTTCTTAGCGTTCATTCATCTATCTATACTCAACTTTACTTAATAAAAAATTTGAGAAGGATTACATGACTTTTGTTCCTTATGTGAGTGTAGTGAGATGTTTACTATTATACCCCCAAAGCGATTTTTTTAAATGATATTTGAAGATGAGGAGTTGGAACTAACTATTTGGAAGGTAGGAACGTTATGAGATTTGGACAGTAATATCTTTTCAAGTTTAAATTCCGTGTAGATGAGTCACACAGATACACTGGGGTGTAGTTCAGGAAGATTCGATGACCTGGAGGAAATGAAGGGTGGTGAAGTGACCCAACCATCGATGTGCAAGATGTGTTTGGGGACTGACATAAGCCTTGCACTTCGTTTCCGACTAAATTGCTAACTATGTTTTTTGCCAAAGGGGGTTTGTGCCCACACGTTGTATTCGTGGAGCATAGTGCTAACCAACAATTATCCACAACGGCGTAAGACCAACATCATCTAGGTAGTGAGGTTGGCAGCGTTTAGGGGGCCTAAAATAATAGTGGAAATTGTGAGACATGACAGAAGTGAAAGATGAAGAGACTAACCATCTAGAATATATATCATATTAATATTAGTTCTTGCTTGCATGTTTACCAACTATTTGATTGATTAATTGATTGAGACTCTTTATATTGAATGAAATTTATTGAATTTATTTTATCTGTTTTATATTTTATCATCCTTTTATTTTGTTTAATTAAATATATTGGGATTACGAATAGGAAGAAACTCACCCTTATACCCAATATTTTCAGGACAAAACAATGACCACCCAATGCCGTAGAGTTAGAATAGTATATGTACAATATAATTGTAGTTTTAATGAGTTGTTTAGGGAATACCAATAAGTAGGATTCTATAAATACTTAATAACCCCTAGAATGGACGAACCCGATTCAGTTATATCCGTAGATGCACGTGTATCATATAGCGTGCCCTTTTGTATTGGGGGTAATAGAAGGATCAACCACATGTTTAACTATGATGTATATAGAGGAACAGTAGAACCTCCTAGACCTCTATGTTATCAGTTCCAGTTCCACGACCATGACGCAACCGGTCTACCCGCAAGAGTGATAGGAGGAAGAATGACGGGAGCAGAAGTCACAGCTGACGAGAGAGACATCGCATTGTCGGACCTCTCGTCCAACAAGTTGGAAGCATATGAAGCTATGTGTGAAGACCTCTCTCCTTAAATATGATAGAATGTTAATAGTTCAATAGGAACCTACTTGATGAGACTACATATGTGACACTTTTGTTTTGAAAGGTTTTACCCATTACTTTTATATTTGTAAATATTATATTATGGGAGAATTAGATGGAACAGATAAATACATATATTATTTGTAAATTATTCTCTTCCTTTACTCTTCTCTTTTCTCTCTTTATGTCTGTGTAGGTATAAATATATTTGTGATATTATAATTTCAAATTCGAAAAAAAAAATTGTGAAAATTACACATATTCAAATAAAATGTTTTCTAAATTATGAGCGTCACAATCATCACCAATCTAATTTCTTAATTAATCACAAATCATAATACATAAATTTCAACAATTAAACACAACTCAATTTCACATTATATTCCACAATTTTCACAATTATAGAATGCACAATCCAATACTCAATAAATTTCACATCATAATCCACATATATAAACTCTTTTAATTCAATTTAGAACATAATAATTTCTCAACAATAATATATTTTCGTCCAAGCAAAAATAATTTCGAAAGCATTTCGTTCATCTCACAAAATAATCTTTATTTACTAAAAAAATTCATATCTTACATTATATACATTCTTTTTATGTGAAAATAAAAACTATTAGTTAGTTAACATTCAGGGTTAAAATTTTTATGAAAGACACTTTTCCAAATTTATAACAAAAATATTCTAAAACATGTTCGTAATTTCTTCCTAAAATATATTTTCTTGACAGTCCAGCCTTTAATTAAAAAAAAAATAGTATTTTGAGTTATACATATCTTTTTTTACATGAAATAAAATTCATGAGTTATAGATAACATTTAGGCTACAACTTTTATAAAGATCACTTTTTGAAATTTGAAATAAAAACAAGTTAAAATAAAATCGCAATCTTAGAACAAAATTAAATTCACACTTTCATATCTAATAATCATATAATTCTCATCAATTTCACATAAAAACACATAACACATCATCATCCAATCAATCAAGAATAATTTTACTTAATTAAATTTCTTTCCCTCTAATAAAATTTTCTCCAAATTAAAATGAATAAAAAATACCTTATCTTACTCTAAAAAATCTGAATACAAAACTATATATATTAATATAAATTTTTATTCTTAAATTTCATATAATATTAATATTTTATACAATTTGGTGAAAGTGCTTTAAAAATTAAACAACTTAAAACTTACAAATTTGATTAGGATAGTATTTAATATAGTCTTTATTCTCTTTTCCTCGATATTCTTGTATTTTTAAAAAGATAGAAATGAAAAGACAATTATTTAAGAATTGAGACAAATTTCACATAAATTTATCAAAAAATTAAATAAAAAGAGAAATAGATTTCTTTTTAAAAAAAAAATAAAAATGAAAGAATTAAAAAAAAATTAGAATAATTATAGTTTCTCTCTTCCTAAACATATTTTCCAACCCTTACAAACATCTTACATTTTAGCTTCATTCTAATTCAAAATTCTATACAAATAAATAATTTATTTATCCTTAAACTTTATCTCTTTATATAAATAAATACTTTAATTTAATTTCATCTTAATCCATTCTTAAAATTTTATCTTTGTATTTATTAGTCTCTTATATGCAATTAAAGTTATGATACTAACAAAATAAGATATCTAAACAATTTATGTATTTTAAATCTCTATCATATATTAATTTTATTTTAATAAATAACTTTTCCATTGAAACATAATAAAAGTTATAATTAAAAAATAAATTACAGATTAATTTTTTTCTAAATTCATATTTTTATTAAATATCAACATTCATTATTTTTTTTCTTATTATTTCTTAAGCAGCGTAAAAATAATTAACGAATATTGACATTTAACATAAATAATTCAACTCTAAGTTGATAAAAAAGAACTTGGTAAAATGGATAATTTTAAAAATGAACTAGAATGAAGTTAAGTGCAAGGTGTATAATTACAAAATAATAAAAATATCATAAATTGGTTGATTTAAAGATAAATTATGAAAAGGAATGTTTCTTTGAAAAAAGAAGATAAAATTTAAGGATTAATTATAATAAAATTACAGTTTGAACAAGGAAACACAAACTTTAATAAAGCAATTTCTTAACTAAAAGCCAAACTAAAAATGTATATCAAATAATTAATTTCCTGTAAAAGACGATTATTAAAAAAATAATAATAAATTTGAATGATTTTTCCTTTCAATTTATTTTAGAATTAAAAAAAAAACTAAAAAGAAAATAAGTATGAAAATCGCAATCGAATTTAAAGAATATCATATTCTTTTTCCCTCCTTCTCTTCTTTCCCAAGGGAATCGGAAATAGGAATATGAATTGTATTGCACTGTTCGTATAAAAATGAATATCATCAAAAGCTTTCTGTATTAAGTAATCGTGTAGGCAATTCTTTTCGTGAAGAATTCAACTTCCATGTTTTCGTTAAAATATACCTTTTCATTAGAATTGTTTTCAATTTAACTTTTATGTACTACTTTCAATTTGGTTAAGATTCATTTATTAGCACAACTATTAATAATAAATTTTAAATATATTGTTATTTGCATTATTTTATAAATGTCATATTTTTTTAATATAAGTGATTTGATAATATTTCAAAAAATTTGTAAATGATCCCATACTAGTTCAACAATTTTATTTTATAAAATCAATTTAAAGCCATCCAAAATTTCAAAACAAGATGCCAACTAAAAATAAAATAATCAAAATACGTAAAAATAAATTGTAAAAATAACTTGTTTACGTTGTGCATCAGATAAAACATTGATAGTATATATTTTTAATAATTTTATATTAATTAAGAATAGTTTTGTGTATATCTCTCGAATAAAATATAGTTTAAACTGCTATTTAAGTTTTTCTGTCTACTTTTCTTTCATGGCACTCTTTATATAATACATATCCCTCCTTCTCTTTCTCTCTCTTTCTCTCTTTCTTTTTTTCTGTTTCTCTCTTTCCCTCTTTTCTTTCTTTCTTTTTTCTCATTCTCTCTTTCTGGGTTGAAGAAGCTCCAAGTCCTTACAATAAAACCATGGCTTTATCTTTAAAGCAAGAGATGCTTTTGCGTTTGATGTTGGTAGCTGGTGCGTTGTGCTTATTGCTGAGTCCTTCTATTGCAGAACTTCCCAGATTCAAACACCCTCCTAAACGACAACAATCTCTTCATTTATTGGTCGTTGGAGATTGGGGAAGAAAAGGAACAAACAATCAAACTTTGGTCGCCAATCAGGTTTAATTCCTCTAATCTTCCTCTTTTTTCTTAATACAAATTTATCATTCTCATTCTTCTCTTTAACAATAGATAATATGCAGTATAATTCAATGGGGTATCTTCTTCTGCACATTTTCTTGCATCCACATACACATGAAATGATATTTCAGATTATCATGTCGTCGGTTATAATTCGCATGCTACTTTCATAAAAAAACTAAATTCTAACCATGGATTATCTTTATAAATTATATATAAATTTAAAAAAATTGCATAAAATTCTTATAGAGATACCTTAATCTCATAAACCCAGTTTAAAACTAAAACCAATGATAATGCTAACTATACGGACTGCAGTTTGGTATTTTCAGTATGTTGAAACAAAAGGTTGTAGTTAATCTGTTATTTACGAATTCAATTTGATAAATTTGCACTAATCGAAATTACTAGTGAACTTTAATTAAATAAATTGGATGATAATATATATATATATATATATATATATATATATATATATATATATTATCATCCAATTTATTTAATTAAAGTTCACTAGTAATTTCGATTAGTGCAAATTTATCAAATTGAATTCGTTTTCTTACTTTTTTATGGTAATATATTTCATCAAACTATATAATTCCTCTATCAAAAATAAGTCAAACATAAGTTTAAGCAAACTCATCAAATTAAACATATATCAATCTAAATTACGACATATTTTGGTTGAATAATATTAAAGAGAAGACTTATATTTAATTTAATTTTATAAAATAAGTTTCTAAAATCATATAATGTGATCATTGGTGGTTTTACTTTGGATCGAACAAAATGAAAATTAGTTCTGAATTGAATGAGCAGCTATATAAAAGAACGTAAAACTGCAGTTACCATTTCTTTATTGTACAATACCATAGATAAGTTCAATGTCTGCAAAAGCATTCATTAATTTTAAAAGAAGATGTTAAATCTTGCACCTACTTAATATCCTTAAACTTAGGTATGATACCATATTAAAAAATAATTTTAAATTTAATTGATTTTTACAAAATTGACTCATGAAATAATATTTATATTTATTTAATATATTTTTATTTTATTTTACTTTTAGATAATATAGGATTTTTAATTCAAGCTATGATAGTTAGATTAAATTATATGTGGTGAAAAGATCCCTTTTGCAAGAGTTTTATTAAATATATACTTAATTAAACTATGATTCCACCACACTGTAAGGTTGCAATTATTAACTGATTAAATGTAGGTGTGCTTTAAGCTCCTTTAAGCATATTCCATATGCTTACGCAAAGATGCTGACACAGTGTCAATCAATCACCTCTTAACTTTTCATATGCATTCCATTTTTCTCTTGGCTTTATCATGTTATTATTAACATGAATTTTGAGTACTTTTCTAAATTTTCTTACATATTAACAGTTATTATTTTCTTCTTCTTTATTTCCATTCCAATCCCTCATTCACCCCAAAACAGAGTGAAAGTTATACACAACCAATTTTATCAGTTACTTTTTATAATCTTCTATCTCTTTCTTCCACTAAGTACTTAAATAATGGCATCATACATGTCACAACATACATACATACCAAGTCCTTTTCATAGTGGCATCCTTTAAAATTTGGGATTCTGCGATTTTTCTTTCCACATCATCCCACTTAATTTCTGCCTTTGATCACCTCTCTCTACTAAAATTATGGTCTAGTAAAAACTTTTGAACCAAATTTCTTAGGTACAAATGGTTCGGTATTATGTAATAATTAATAGATTTATTAGACTTTTAAAAAATTGTATTTACAATAACTGAACATAACTTTCTTATCCTTACTCTTATATTAATTGTGTGGTAAAAATGTCATACAAGAAAATGAAAAACCTATTTTGTCAACAAAAAATGTAGTTATAAGAAGAAGAAAAAAAAACATCTCAAATAATTTCCATTGAAAATATGAACCCTTTCATGTAGTGTACTCCAAGTTTTTAATGCATTTGGACAACGTTTGAGAGACCAATGGTTTCACGTGAACAACGCAATACCTTGAATCGAATCTTTTGGAAATAATCCCACTCATATTCCAACAGAACACGGAATCTATATGTAATATTCGAAGGCATATTCGAATAAAACATAATGATGCTAGTAGTTATTGAAATACACGTTTGTTGAATAATTAAAGTTTGTGAGATACAAGCATATTCCAAATAAGTTTTTCGTAATAATGGAGTCTAACCTTCAAAATGAACAAATTATGATTGACTCCACCACTCTGACATAGAGCCTGTATAATAAACCCCCTGTTATGTTCAGTTCAAGTATAAAAAAACAAAATGTCTCGATATATTGGGTAGTAATTAAGGCTTGAGGGTAATAATTGATGATTTAGATGTCGTTTTTTTTTTTATTTAAAATTATTTATTAATATATCACAATTCAAAGAATAAGACATCATCTTAAATTCAAAATAGATTTTTTTTTATTTATATATTATTCAATACTAAGCTTTTAGTATGCTTGAACTCCAATATGATATACCCAATTTATCTAATTTGTAAAATTTATTATAATTTAAAAAAAAATAAAACTTTTACTATATATTGTTATTATCTTAAAATTCTATAATTTAATTAGTCCATGACAACACTAATTTAAGTAGATTGTGTGGTAATTTTTTTTTACTTTAGCTATATGTTTTACTAATAAATTGGTTGATTTTGTAGATGGGAATTGTGGGGGAGAAATTAAATATAGATTTTGTGATCTCCACTGGCGACAATTTTTACGAAAATGGGCTCAAAGGGGTTGATGATCCAGCATTCTACGACTCATTTGTCGACATATACACTGCCCCTAGCTTGCAAAAGACATGGTACACTGGTAAGTTAACTAGGTTTCAAATATCTTGAAAAATTATATAAATAAAAAATTAAATTTTATCTTTTAAATTAATTTTAAGAATGAATTAAATTTATAATTATTTTTTATATGTACTAACATTTTCTTTCACAATATCGAATATATCAAATAAGTTATGAATGAAAGTGTTAAAATTATTATATAAAAAAATAATTGTGAATTTAATTTATTTTAAAATTAATTTAAAAAATAAAATTTATATTTTAATTATATATTATAGTTAATTTTCATTTTTATTTTTGTGTGAGATTTTTTCTTAACACTTTAGCATGATTTGCAATTGTATAAAACAAATTTTCTTTTTATTGTGGCAGTTCTGGGTAACCATGACTATAGAGGTGATGTTGAGGCACAACTAAGTCCAATTCTAAAACAAAAAGATAGCAGATGGTTTTGCCAGAGATCTTTTATTCTCGATGCAGGTATAAATTCGTTTAATGAATGTTTGATTTTGATTATCTTTAGAGGGAAAAGTGATAATTTTGATTCTCAGAGTAAGATTATAATAAGCTCTTTCAAACACAAAGTAAGTCAATTTAAACATTTTAAGAAATATTAATTTAATTGAAAAATAATAAAATTCATGCTGTAATGTTTGGTGGAGATTATTATATGATAAATGTATGCGTTTCTTGGATTAAACTTAACCAACTTAATATTGAATTGCCTAAAAAATTGTTTTGAAAAAAAATTATTTGAATTGTTAATTTAGTTTAGTTTTTAAAAATTAAATTGCTTCTAAATAAAACAGTTTGAATAAAACTGAATGATAAATGATGATATTAAGATAAGATATGTATGAGTAATAATTTAAATAATTGAGGTAGTTCAATAATATAAAACTATTTAGAGTAGTTTAATTTGGTTCTATTCATCCAAATTATAATACAGTTTAATTCATCTAAACAATTATATAATTCAGTATTATAAAATTACTTCTAAAGTTCATTTCAATTTTATTATAGTTCAGTTTAGTTTTGCAATAATTTAATTGATATATTTTGAGCACTCTACTTATAGCATTGTGATTTTGTGCTTATTTATATAGAAATTGTTGAGTTTTTCTTTGTGGACACGACTCCATTTGTGGACGAGTACTTTGTGAACCCGGGAGAACATACCTACGACTGGGAAGGCGTGCTTCCTCGCATTTCTTACGTTTCGGAACTCTTGAAGGTTAGTTACAACTTACAAAATCAAATTTCAGGAAATGATGTCTAGTGAAGTTCAAAAATTCTTACAGAAAATGTGGTCATTTTCATATTCTAAATTTTAAAATGAACTAACAATTGAAACTATGACTGGTTTAGGAACTTGTGACATCACATTATTTCAAATAAATAAAAGATTGAAGACATTGAATTTGCGATAATGTGATGTCTTTCATGTGATTTCTCATTAGCAATTGAAAGGAGGGAAATCATGGAGTGACCTTGGTATGTTTGTGTAGGATTTTGATTCAGCTTTGGCTCAATCAAAGGCAAAATGGAAGATGGTGGTGGGTCACCATACAATCAATAGTGCAGGGCATCATGGTAACACTGAAGAGCTCAAACAGATACTTGTTCCCATCTTGCAGGTAAGCGAATCAAAAAAGTAAAAAACTATTTATGGCTTGTGGTATGTCTAGGAATGGATAAAAATACATTTAATTTAGTATGTTAGTTAAAATCAAACATGGCATAGTCTCGTACGCATGATAATCCCAATAACTTTGCTGTTGGCTTTTCAATTTCCAAACATGTGCATGTAAGACACCCAGATATCTAGCCAAACAATTACCGAATGCCTCCTTCAGCACTTGTCATAAAGATGATATATGGACATGGTGTAACTGGGCAAATTAGCCAGGTTCATAAACCATAACAAGACAATTAGCTGAGACCGTATTTAAACTTCGGTACCCTAATAATTGTTGAAATCATGGTATGAAAGTGTAGAATTACTGACCAGTTAATTTCTTCTTTATTGGTCCAGGCAAACAATGTTGATGCATACATAAATGGACACGACCACTGCCTGGAGCACATAATTGACAAAAATAGGTACGCATGTCTTACTATTAAGTGGTTAGCTTCAACATCATGATAGTTCTGACATTCATGCTTCTGTGGTTTGCATAAACAATCCAGTGGAATTCACTTCTTCACAAGTGGCGGTGGATCAAAGGCGTGGTCAAGCGATGTCAGGCCGTGGAACTTGGAAGAATTGAAGTTGTATTATGATGGACAAGGTTTCATGTCTATGCAAATCAGCGAAAGCAATGCAGATATCAGATTTTATGATGTTTATGGCAAAACTTTGCATAGATGGAGCATATCCAAAGACCGTAATGGATTAGCCTGGATATAATAACCTCAAAGTATACATATTACAATCTGTGTTATGAAAATAGAGATCCCTCTGGCGGAAAATTTAGACTACTTAAAAATGTACTATTTGTGATGAAAAAGCATTAGAAAAGGATGTATTGTAAAGTGTTAACGAGCTTGCAGGATGTAATATTAAACTCGTGCTACAGATATTTGAGAAACAAAGGTATACAATAGTGTGTAATTTATGCAACCTATTATTGAATATTGATGCAGAAAAATCCAAGAGTGCTCCACTTAGCAGAGTACCCAGCCCTAATAGCAGAGATTAACAACCTAATCTACATTAAGTATGCATAAAACTTACATTTATGATAAAAATCTTGAAATATCAGTTAGTCACATTTCTCATCTCTCCCCTAGCAGCTTCGTCTTAAAACTCTCCGAGAGCACATTGACTCAAATAACGCTATCGAAACAACCTTCACAAACTTTCTTCTAGTTGTTTAATCAGAGCTTTTTCCAAATTTTTAACCCAAGTTCAATTGTAGGTGGTTACCTTTTCTTGGTTGATCAAGGATACTATTCATCTAATTGCATATTATAAATAGATTCGTGCATTCTCCAGTAAGGAAACTGTAGATGAATTTGTTGGCTAAAGTTCGATGCATAATCTTCCCAAGCAGCAACTGCAGCCAGAATTCCTGACCAGTCAAAGCAAATGCATCTATGTTCTTCGGAAAGCATATTGGAGAAAACTTTGGAAGCAAAATCATCATCGTTCGAAAGTACAGAATTCAAACCACTGATTTTCTCTCTCTGCACATCTGTCACTTTTACTACCTTGGAGTCTATATTTGACACCTTGTTTTGTAAAGCTGAAGCTTTCCAACAATAGAAATAGACAACCTGTTCAAGTAAAGACCATGAATCAGAGTAGCTGAGAAAATTTTCCAAAATCAATAGATTATTTGCAAGAAACCAATGATGCATAAGCAACAGCAATAAACACAGTTGAAGAAACATGAAGGGACTATATTACATCATAAAATGAAAATTAAAGAGAAACAAAAGGTTAATTTTAAGTCTCTTAAAGAAACTAGTGGAAACAGTTTTACATTTTAAGACCCCTTCTATCATCATGCTGAAATAGAGTTACTACTCACAAGAAAAGAAACACGTCAAGATAAACTTGACAACAGAAGACCAAAAACGTGCTAAATTTAAGTTCTATTCTTTTTAACATTAATGCACCTAGGTTGACAGTTAACCCTATACTTTGTAGAAAGCATTCTCCGTATATTAAATAGCAAGAATTTCCCACATATATATTGACAGATGGTCCGACTGTTCTATACAAAACATGTTGTTAGTTTTCATCAAGTAGACCAACTCCTCTTTATAATCATATCTGTCTTAACAAATTTATTCTTTTAATAATAATAATATCTACCATCAGAAATCTCCCCATTGGGAGAGCTAAATTTCTAGTTAGTTTTGTTTCGCCTTGTCTAGCATGGCAAGACAATGCAGTGGCATTTATAAACTACTTTTTATAAAGGGTTATAAAGAAGAGCAAAGATCATGGTCACTTCGTATAGGCTTTCAATGTATAATTATGTGCATTTACACGTTATCTTTTAATATGGGGGAAAATCTAGATAGGATTATTTAAAATACCTGAAGTGCATGCATAATATTGACAAATTCCTGATCTAGCAACTCACTTCCCCTCACTAAATGCACAGGCTTTACGAGTAACTCAGAGACATCAGACTCACAGCCACTGTCTTGAGAAATATATATGTCATATCCAAGAACATGCAGTCTAGCCCAGCATATATTAAAACCGAACTGGTAATCGGAAGCTTGGCCCTGAGAAAACCAGTACATATTACTGGATGCTGGCAAAGGTAGGTATGAATCAGCCACGTTCTTATGCAATAGGTGTTGTGAAAGAAGAGAAATGAGCTTCTTGTCCTCATCATGGGAGCTATCACGACTGAACCATAAAGCAACTGTGAGCCTTTCTCCTTCAGTTATCTGATAAAGATAACTTCAAATCAGAAAGAAAGATTTAATATGGTCATACTTTTTTATGATTGAACCACCCTTTGCTACATAGTAGAATAGTTTCACATTAGTTTAGTTCCTTCAGAAAATGTATTTACAACTATTTCCTATATCAGTCCCAATTTATTTAATCTCAGTTAATAATCAGTAGAAGAGGTGACAGTTTTCTGACTAGATATTTGTTCCAAAAAAAAACAAAAAGGTTTTTATTCTATTATCACTTTTGTTAAAAATTTAATAAAAGGAGTGGGGGTTATAAATGCAATTAAAACTTCAAAATAAAATAACAAAGCGTATATAGATAACAGCAGCCAACTTCCTCTTTGCACTCAGTTGAAACGGAAAGAGAATAATTTCTTATGTGTTATATGAATGATGTGTACAATATATATATATACTAAGTGTCTGAATAAATCCCTTTTAGGGATTAGAATCAAACAATAAAAGGAAACAATACAACAGTCAGGGAAATATTACACTAAGTCAGGATCACCAGAAATCAGGTTAAGATCACCATCAAATTCAAACAGCATTAGTACTTTAAAATTTGGGTTTACAGCAACCAAGAGTTTAGAGTTAGACTTATATAATGGCGTAGTTCATACATGTAAATTATATTTTGAGGATTAAATTTACACAACTTATATTTAAAGAATCAACACGGTATAATAAATTGACCATGTAGAGGAGGATGGAAGAAAAGATAGTTATACTTAATGCTATACTCTTAAAAGAAAGAAACAAACACCACCACAAAATTTTGATGATTTACTCTGTTTATTATCAATATTGACTTGAAAAGTTTAATAATCAGCTAACAATCCATATCCATAAACAAAGATTGATTTCTCATTACGAAAGGAAAAATGAAACTGAAGTTTGATCTTTGCATATACAATAATATATGCCTTAAATGTAACAACCTAAGAGACCGGAAATAAAAGCTTAAATGATGATGTTCTACGTATTCATATCAAGGACCACTCCATGGGTAGAGAAAAACTTACCAATAGGTGTAAAATATAAATGTCAAAAGATGAAATATTTAAATCAAAAGGAGTCCTCCTACTGGGTAGTATAGACTCTAGTTCACCCTGCTCATACTACCCAAGTATGAAATCGTCACCTAAAGTTGTGCAAAGACAACATGAAAGTGGAATCAATCAACTAGTGCCAATCTCAATTTTTTCGTTTTATAGATAAGAACCATGTACTGATAACAGCACTCACTGATGAAAAACATTATAATATCATAATGAATTCAGGAACTCTTGATTAAGTTTTTCATGAGAGAAATGATGAAAATATAACAAGCCAAATCAGGTTAATTCAGAAAGAATGTTGATTCCTAGGGCCCTGGCTCAGAGTTAGGGAGGAGGCAATGATTCCCATATACACCGTGAGAATACAACAAAGTAAATAGGCGCAAAACCGAAAAGGGTGCATTGAATATACCTCATCAACAGCATGAATGTTATGGTCATCAGCTGTGTACATCACAACATCCTGAAATAAACAGTCAATTATTCTCAAGTTCAAAAAAGATAAACAGAGGGAAAGACTTGTACATACACTACTTCGAATTATAAATGAAGATATTATAGTTCAATAAAAAAAAATTCAAACAGCATATTCTGCAACCGCGAGAATGTTTACAGCAGATTAAATTATTCAATTCAGTAACATTATAAAAAAATAGGGAAAACTCACTCCGGCCTTTGGCATAATTGATGTGGGCTCACCATCCTGGAAGTGAAATAATCCACCACTGAAGTCCTTGCCATAAGTATTTAAATAGCACACTGCCTTTTCATGGTATTACCAAAAGGGAGAAAAGAGTTATGCGCGAGAGTATATAGTATAACAAGAAATATCTTAAAAAGGGGTTGATTGGTTGAGTAGTACTCACTGAGAAGTGGCGTTGTTTGAGATAGGGCCTGTTATCATCACTATGCCATCCAATGCTTGCTCCTCTGCTCCAACTGATTCATAGCACCATAAAACAAGATGGTAAAAATGCATATTAACAGAGAATAGAAACCAAACATTGAAGTGAGATAAGGTAAAGGTTACCAACCTGATTAAACCAGTGAATTCAATGAAGAGCTCATACTCACACTTGAAAAACTCCTCTAGCTTGTCTTTCAACCTTTCTGCCACCAAATTTGGAACAAATAAGAAGGTAAATTCATTGAAATAAATTTCAAAGAGATTAACAAATTTTGGGGGGAAAATGAAGTTTTGATGTAATACCTCTTATAGGTATAAAAGGAATGATGAAGTGGGAATTATTGGTAGCAATGAGATGGGAGAGAGTGGTGGAGAAGACATTGGGTCTGTAACCCACGGTGCTGCTACTCTTGTGGATGAATTCCAATTCCTTCACCAAAATCAAAATCAGAAAGAAGAGAGACCAAAGGTTTTAGCAAAGAAAAAAATAAAACTAACTCTGCATTCGTTGAGGGAGAGGAAGTTGGGGATGAAGAGACGTGGATGTCGTTGAGGTTCAAAATCAACCTCGGACATCACAACCCAACTCAACTTTGTTTCGTGTCTCGCTGTTTCTCCAAATATTACCTAGTTCATGTGGAAATCACATATATTCTTTAGTCTTTGCGAATTTAATCAATTAATTACATACTTTACCCACCTTTGTTACCACCGGTTAGGTAGGGTTAATTTATTCAGCTGCAAAAATTATATTTATCATATTCATATTATATAGAAAAAAAATTAAAAGTAGTATGTTATTTCGAAATGTTTAGTCTTAATATATTTTGATCCTATGTTTATTTCCAACTATATACTGTTGAGAAACTAAATGTACGATGATTTTACAATATTTTAGAAGAATAAACGAATTTCAAAACAAATTGTAGGAAGAAAGAAGAGATAATGGATTATGTATTATGTAATATAATATTTTATAATATTATATATATATATATATATTTTTTTTTTCTTTTTCTTTATATTATTATAATAATAAATAATTAAAAAATAATATTAAAATACTGAATAATTATCAATAATAAGTAAAATTATTTATAATAATATTAAAATTATTAATAATATTAAAATAATAATATTATTATTTATGTTTATATAATAATAATAAATAAATGAATAATAATATAATTAAAAATAATAAAAAATATATAAAAATTAATAATAAATAAAATTATTTCACTTTTTAAATAATAAAATAATAAAATTCATTATTTTTCTTTAGATAATTTTCTTTTTATTTTCTTTTTATTTTTTTAAATTTATTCTTTAATTCAAATAAAATATAAAAATCTTTATATTATTATTTAATTAAAAAAATATTTTAAAATAATTATTATTAAGAATAATAATTTTAAAATAGGTGAATATTCATGCAAAATCGTTATATTTCTTTTTTTTTAAGTTGTTTTTATTTTTAAATTGAAATGAGAAAAACCTTTAAATAAGATTTTGCGAACTTTCAAGTTTTTCTTAAAATATGAAATGAGAAAAACCTTTAAATAAGATTTTGCGAACTTTCAAGTTTTTCTTAAAAGACACTTATTTGTAATTGTTGTATTACAATATTTGGAATTATTGGAATTATGATTGACATAACTGGAAGAAGAGTTCATACCAAAGTTGATTTACTTAATTGCATGATGTCTTTTAAGGTATAGGTCTGGTCGAATTCCACTTATAATTGTTGTTATTTATGTTTTTGTTAGTGATTAATATCTAAAGCTACGTATTAATGTCTTAGATAAATTGATTAGAGACATCTTAGAGTCCTACTTTTTTATGATAGGGTAAAAGTTTAGTGATAAAATTATCATATTTCCCTTTTTCTTACATGTTTGGGGTTTACTTTGCTTGCCCTTATTTTTCTTTCTCACTTAATGTTCATCATCACTTACTATTAAAATCGTTTTCTTTCCTTTCATTTTCCTTTATATATATACACCCTTATTCGCTACTCTATTCAGATAATGAAAATCAAAGTTATTTTGCCTTCTCTCTTTCACTTCTGCTTCTTTTTTTTATTTTTATTTTTTTGTATTTTCTTTTGCATGAAAGCGTTAGAAACCATGCAGAAGATTTAACGTTTTGTTATGATATTAGAGTTCTTCATATGAAGAGTTTTGCTGCGTGCTCATTTATTCTTTCTTGCAGTTCTTCAAGATTTTTTTTCCAATGGCTAAAGAACAATCATATATGATTCTACCAAAAATTATCATTCTTGGAGTCGGTCCATAGTTACAGTCCTTAGTGCCAAGAATAAAATTGAGTTTATCAGCACCAACAATTCTCCATCACCTAAAACAAATTCCACATACTCAACAATATGGTTGTCCCTTGGCTCGTTCATTTCATTTCTCCTTCCATGAGGGAAAGTATCATTTGGATGGACATGGTCATTAATATCTGAAAAGATTTAAAAACAAGATTTTCCCAAGGAGATTTCCTTCATGTTTTGATTTACAAATGGAAGTCACTTCTTTAAGCCAAGGTGATCTTACCATAATTGAATATTTTACAAAACTTCACATTATATGGGATGAATTGGATAAGTTTTGGTCAGATCCTATCTGCACTTGTTCGACAAAATGCACATGTTCAATGATGGATACTATGGTTCGAAGAAAACAAGAAGACCAAGCCATGCATTTTTGACGTGGTTTAAATGAACAGTACAACAACATCAAATCCCATGTTCTTCTCTTGGATCTCATTCCTTCTATTACTAAAATTTTTTCTTTTGTAGCTCAGGAAGAAAGACAATTATCTAATACTACTTTCATTGCTAATTCGAAGAGTGTCAATGCTATACACAACAACACCTCTACTGTCCAAACATGCTCCTACTATGAGAAAATTGGTCATTTTGAAAGCATTTGTTTCTAGAAGCATGGATATCCTTCAACTTTAGGAACTAAGAATTTCAAGACTAGGAAATTATGCACTCATTGTGGAAGAAATGATCAGACTCTTGATTCTTGTTTCAAGAAACATGGTTATTCATTCTGATACAAGTTTTAACCTCAAGAATCCAAATAATACTGACATTAGGATATCAATTCAACAATATCATGCTTTGATGAATCTTCTTCAACAATCTTCTAATGATAAATATGTTGTGTAGCCACAAATTAATCAAATTGGATCACTAACATTACAAAATACTTCCTCACTAGGTAATCAATTTCACAAATCTTCATGAATCATAGACTCTGGGGCAACCGAGGTGACGATTTGCGAAGAAAGCGTGATAAACGATGCAGAAAAATCTAATTTTCGAAAAAAGTTTCTTCAACTATTTATTCCCAACAATGAGCGTAATGAGTTAAGTATATTAAAATATTAATATATTTTATATATTATAATAATAATAATCAATTAATATAATATTAAAATAATATATAATTATTAATAATAAATATTAAATAAAATTATTAATAATGATTTATTTTTATTTTAGTATAAATAATTTCAAAATATTAGTAATATTAAAATAATATATTTATTTTCTTATTTTTTTATTATAATAAATTCAAAATAATTAAAAATATTAATAATAATAATAATAATAATAATTTTTTTATTTTATAATAATAATAAATTTCAAAAAATATTAAAAATAATTAAAAATAAATAAATAATAAAAAATCCTATTTCATTTCTATTCATTTCCTTTCTCTTAATTCAAACAACCTCAATTTCCCCTTTCTTTCTCTTCATTATTTTTCTTTTCCACTCCCTCAAATCTACTCTTTAAACCAAACACACCCTACAAGTCAATTACACCTATTTTGATTAATCTTCCTAATGGTCGTGTTATTGCTACATATTCTGGCACTATCAAAACTAGTGAAAATCTTTTTCTTCATCATGTCCTATACATTCAAGATTTCAAATTTAACTTAATATCTATTTCCAAACTCACACATGACTTAAATTATGAACTCACTTTTTCATCTTCACATTGTTTTATACAGGATCAGAAAACCAAAAGAGAAGATCAGTTTAGTTAATTCTCATAATGGTCTGATTCGTACTGCACTAATTTTGATCTCTGACATTTCATACTTGGTCATCCTTCTATACAAAGATTGAGTGCTTTAAAAACTAGTCATCCTTACATTTCATATAACAAGAATTATGTTTGTGATACCTATCATGCAACAAAAAAAACACTTAATTTTCCCTTCACGTAATATTGTTTCTAAGCATCCCTTTGAATTATTACATGCTAATATCTAGGGCCTTATTCTCATTCTTCCATGCGTGGTTTTAGATATTTTTTTACCATTGTTGATGACTTCTCTATTTTACTTGGCTGTTTCTTATGCATCATAAATCTGATACTCACCAACATTTAATATCATTCATCACATATGTTGAAAATTATTGTGATCATACTATTAAAACTATTAGAACTGATAATGGCCCTGAGTTTGTCATGCATGAATTTTTTCATCAAATCATATGTGTAGAAACGCCAGAGAAATATGACATAGTTGAACGAAAACATTAGCATTTACTCAATGTTACACGTTCCTTTCTATTTCAATTACATTTGCCCATGATTTTTTGGTGTTTTGCTGCATCTCATGTTGCTTACTTAATAAATTGTATTCCTACTCCTATTCTTGATAACATTTCTCCATATGAGACACTTTTCAAAATGCCATGTGATATTTCAAATTTGAAATTATTTGTATGTCTTTGCCATGTTAGTTCTCTTCATGATCATAGAAAGAAATTGACCAATGTGCATATTCTAGTATTTTTCCTTACTTTAAACCATACACTAAAGGATTCCAATATCTCAACCTCCATAATCACAAAATTAAAGTTTCCCGAAACATTATTTTTCATGAGCAAAGTTTTCTTTATAAGCAACAACAACACAGTAAAATATTTGACATTCTTGTCCCTACTATTAATAATTCTTCCAAATTGTATGATGATGTCATTCATAATATTCCTTCACATAATGAACCTAATGAAAACCTTCATCAAGATAATAACAATCTTCATATCTTTCCTAGAAGATCTGCTCACACCCGCAAAGCTCCCTCCTTTCTTTCTGATTTTCATATCAACAATAACTTAACCATAATTGTCAAATCAAATATTAAATACCCCATTGAATCTTTTATTTCATATATTGCTTTATCAAATTCTTTTAGGCATGTTGTTCTATCCTCATTTTCTACTACTGAATCAAAGTCTTATAAAGAAGCCATCAAGTATGACTGTTGGCAACCAGCCATGATAGAAGAAATAAATGCTCTTGAAGCCAATAAGACTTAGACTCTCATGGATCTTGCTCCAAGAAAGACAACAATTGGATGTCGCTGGGTCTACAGAACCAAGCATAAATCAGATGACAGTATAGAACGACATAAGGTCAGACTTGTAGCCAAAGGTTATACACAACTTGAAGGAGTAGATTTCTTTGAAACTTTCTCACCAGTTGCCAAGCTCTTTACCCTTAGAATTCTATTAAACATCGCTTCTATCAAAGATTGGCCAATCAAACAACTTGATGTCAATAATGTCTTCTTACATGGTGATCTCAATGAAGAAGTCTTTATGCAGCCACCTTTAGGACTAAAATTCACATGTAATCAAGTTTGTCGCTTACATAGGTCAGTTTATGGTTTAAAAAAATCAAGTTCATAGTGGTATGCCAAATTATCTTCCTTTCTTTCATCACATGGATATTCTATATCCTTAGCATATCATTCTCTTTTTGTTAAATTTTCTAACCAATTTTTCACTGCTATTTTGGTATACGTGGATGATATATAATCATTACTGGAAGCAATAAAGATGAAATCAACAGCATTACCACCATTTTGGATCAAGAATTTAAAATAAAAAATCTTGGAGACATCAACTTCTTTCGTAGATTAGAAATTGGCCACAATAAGACTAGCATCCACATTTGTCAACGCCAATATACTCTTGATCTCCTACATAAGACTGGCATGATCAATTGTTCTCCTACTTCAACTCCAATGGCTTATTCTTCACACACTAACATTACTGAGAATACTCAACTGAATAATGAAGATGCTTCCCGCTATAGACGTCACATTGGCTGACTGATATACTTAACCAACACACGTCCAAACATTGACTATGTTGTTAATCGCCTCAGCTAGTTTGTTGCATCGCCAACCGATCTTCATCAACAAGTTGCCTTTCGTATTCTCAAATACCTTAAACAATCTCCTGGAAATGTCATTTTCTTAACCAAGGATAGTAAAATTCAACTCAAGGGCTTTAGTTACTTTGACTGGGTCAGTTGCCCTCTTACCAGAAAGTCTATCACCAACTATTGTATATATCTAGGCAATTTTCCAATTTCATGGAAATCTAAACAGCAAACAACCATCTCATGTAGTTCATCTAAGGCCGAATATCATGCTCTTGTTGCTACAACATGTGAGATCCAATGGATTAATTATATATTCAATGATCTTCGCTTCTTATTGACCGCTCCTGTCATTATCTTCTGTGATAATCAATTAGCAATTCACACTGCATCCAATCAGGTCTTCCATGAATTCACCAAACACATCGAAATTGATTGTCATATTGTCCAAAACAAATTCAATGATGGAACTATAAACTCATGCCTATAGCTTCATCAAATTAAGCTGTTGACATCTTCACGAAGTCTCTCCCTCCTATTACGTTCAAGATTCTTTTATCCAAGTTGGGAAATTCCCAGCTTGCGGGGGCTTGATAGAATTATCATATTTCCCTTTTCTCACATGCTAGTTTCTAGGTTTCATTCTTCTCAATGGATTTAAGTTCCTCATGCAATGCATTTCTCCAAACTGGCTGCTTTAAAGCTTCATTCTCATCAATAGGTTCCGCTCCTGCCATTAGTGCCATGTGAACCAAATCTCTCTCATCATTAACTTGTCCATCACAGTGTATCTCAAAGTCAAAGAATATGGGTGGCCTTACGCTCTCCCTTTGTAGTTGAGACATAGAATTTTGTGGTGCAACATAACTCTCAACAACTTCTTCTAGTTCTGTCAATATAGGGTTACCAACAATACAATTTGTCACATTTTACTTTAGACTGGTCTGCATTTGTTTCCAGTCTCAACTCTCATGTTCTAACACCAGAACATCTCTACTTATTACTACCTTTTCTTTGACTGGATCAAAGAGCTTATAAGCTCGAGTAGGATGATAGCTAATGAACACCATAGCTTCACTTTTATCTTGGAGTTTGGTTCTCCTTTAATCAAGTATATGCTTAAAAGCTAGTGACCTGAAAACCCTAAAGTGTCCAATTGTTGGCTTCACTCTAGACCAAACTTCCAACGACACCTTTAACTCTAGCTCTTTTGTAGGACATCTATTCAGGATATAAATAGTTGTTGATACTGCTTCACCCCAAAATTTTTGTGGCAAGCCTTTCTCCTTGATTAAGCTTTTAACCATGTTCAAAATTCTCTTATTTCTTCTTCCGCAAGGCCTTTATCCTGAGGTGTGTATGGTATAGTTACTTCATGCACAATGCCGCTGGTCTAATAGTAATTTTCAAAAACATTAAAGATGAATTTGCCTCCTCCATTTGTTTTTAGAATTTTTGACAATTTTCCACTCTCTCACTCTACATATGCCTTGAACCTCAAGAAAGTCTCAAATGCTTCACTCTTTAATTTGATCACATACAGCCATATCATCCTACTAAACTCAACCACAAAGGTAATGAAATACCTATTTCCAGCTAGTGAAGGAACCTCAAAGGGTCCACATATATTAGAGTACACAACTTCTAAGTAGTCTTTGAATCTCATGTTTAAATGCGCTTTGAATGGTTTTTTGGTTTACTATCCAGCTAAACAGACCTCATACACATTCTCTAGCAGTGTAATATTGGGCATTCCAGAAACTATATTCTTCACACCAAGTTGTTGTAGACTCTTTAAGTTTAAGTGGTCATATCTTGAGTGCCATAGCCAACTATCATCATCACTCTTCATAGTAGACAAACATTGTACATCTACCGCCTTCATGTTGACTTGAAACGTTCTGTTCTTGTAGAGCTTTACTCCTTAAGATTAGATTTTTGTTGACATCAAACAATTCAATCCTAACATAATTTTCCATGACTATTGTAAATCCTTTATGCACCAATTGGCCAATGCTAAAAAGATTACACTTCATTTTAGGAACAAACAACACGTTGGAGATCACTGCCTGCGAACCATTCTTCTCAAAATAACAACATCTCCAACCCCTTTAACTTTCAATATGTTATCATCAGCAAATTTAACCTTACTCTTCTTCACTTCATCAAAGTTGATAAGCCATTCCTTATGACAAGTCATGTGATTCGAACATCCTGAATCTAGGTACCTCTTGTGTCACATAAGCCTCCTTATCTTGATACTTCTTCTACTTTTTCTTATCAGCATGACACTCATAGGAGTAGTGTCTTACTTTGTGACAATTAAAACATTTCACACTTCTTTTATCTCCTTCTTTTGATTATTCTCTAATCTACCATTTCTCTCTATTGAATCTGACTTGTTATCATGATCATGCATGGCTCGGTCAGACTTCCAATCTCCCTTTACTCATTTTCCTTTCCACTTTTTTGCTTCTTTCTTTCATCATTCTTGAAATGATGTACTTTCAAGGCTTCCTCAAAATTTTTTATAGGATTTTTATCAACTAATCTCATCTCATGTGCCTCCAAAGAACTTTAAAGTTCCTCAATCTTCATCATTGACAGATCTTTCAATTCTTCTACCGCTACCACTATATAGTCGAACTTTTGTGGCAAGATCTCATGATTTTCTCAACAATCATAAACTCAGTGATAGATTCTCCACAACCCTTTATTTGATTTGTGATTATGAGTACTTTGGAAAAATACTCACTTTTTTTTATCACTATCCTCTATTTGTAGTAACTCATATTGCCTCCTAAGGGTTTGGAACTTTACTTTCTTGATTTTCTCACCTCTTGCATTACATCAAACTAAAATATCTCAGACTTCCTTGACAATGGTTTCATTTTGAATTTTCTCAAAATGAACATCATCAACACATTGATGAATGATAAATAGTGTCTTGTTATCCTTCTTTTTTGTTACAACCTTTTGCACATCTGTAGTATCGGAAGCAAACATCTAGAAGTCACTTTCAACCACAACATTCACACCTTGGAACTTGAACAACACTCGCATCTATGTACTCCATTGATCCTAAATTTTCTTTGTGAAAATTGGAAGATTTATCTAAGGAATGAAATCTTGATCACGGATCACGCTCTTGATACCACTATTAAGTGGGAAAGTTAGTAAAATTCTAATTTTATTTGATAACTTAACAATTTAATTTACTTTTATTCTAATCAGTTTGTTACCCAATGTATGATGAATTTTTTAATACCTTGGTACAAGAGCAAGCAACAAATTTTCTAAGAAAAATGAAGTATTTATGGAAGAAAAGGATAGATGATGAGAAGGGTGAAGGAGATACACTTTGAAGATGTGCTCTTTGGAGTTGTTTTGCTCAAGCAAAGCATTTTTTGCTTGAGCGAGGATCGTTGAAAGTGAAGATGCTCTCTGAAGTTGTTTCACTCAAGTGAAGCATTTTTTACATGAGCGAGAACTGTTGAAACTTGAATATGCTCTCTGAAGTCGTTTCGCTTGAGCGAAACACGTTCGCTTGAGCGAAACACGTTCGCTTGAGCGAGAGTATTTTGGCTGGCTTGAACAACACCTTTCGCTTGAGCGAAACTACCTTCACTAAGCTAGTGTATAAATAGCTAAGTAACAAAGTTGAATAGGGCTGATGATGAGGTCATGAATGGCGACACAATTGTTCCTTTACATTTTCTCCTTTATTTGTTGTTTCTTATATTTCTTAGTTTAATTCCTAATCTTTTGTTTATTAGTACAGATTTAATAGGGTTTTGCAAATTCGTGGTTGAATTCTCTCCAAGGAAGGGAGGATGATGAGACCATGACCATGAAAAAAAAGAATATTCAAGAGAACTCTAAAAGAATTACTAGAAGCATGAATTTATTTTCCATTTCATTGTAAATATTCTAGAATAATTTTCTTTTGATTGTGGTGCTTAGGATTCATGTTAGAAAGCACATTTTTTTTGTAATCTTCACTTAGAACTCTTTGCTTGGACACGTTTTTTACATTGATCATAAGAGGAAAGAAGAGAAACACATGTGCTCTTGAATTAAGCACATTTAGCACATGTGCTCCTAACCATGCACATGGGGGTTGCACATTTAGCACATGTTAAATGAGGAAGGTGTGTTTTCTAACTAAGCACATAAGGCTCCAAAACCATGCACATAGGGGTTGCACATGGGAGAAGGTGACATGGCACAATCAAGGGCTCTCATTGACTAGTTTAGGCATACACTTTTCACATGTATACATTTGAATTACATTTTAGATGTATTTGCATTTCATTTGGGAGCCAAGGAGAACCTATAAATAGGGGTCTCCTCTCCTTTGTAATCACTTTTTACATTGAATAAAATTTGAGAGTATTTTTTAGAGTAGAGTGTTCATCACTCTTTGTGAGGTCTTATCTTCTCCTTAGTGGTGCAAGTGGTGACCATGGCTACTTATCTTGAACTTTCTCTCCAAGTGGTGTAGTATCATCCATAGATCTTCCATTTCAAGTCTCTCCTCCAGTGTTCTTCATTAGTGAAGTTTCTCCTTCACTTTCTTCTTCTTTTCTTCATAATTTTCCAATTATTTTCAAAACTGTTTTTGTTACAAACTATTTTCATCAAAAATACCATTCCAGATCTGTAGTGATGCAATTTCTGTGGCTAAATCTGTTTTTTCAAGTTTAGAGATGCATTTTTCATCAGTATTTCCATTAGTAACTACTGGATTATACTAATTCATCTATTCTTGTGATTTGAGTGATTTTAATCGGTGGAATCTTATTCTAAAGCCTTCCAAACATGCTTATGAGTCTCCTACACCTTTGAGGACTCCATCAGCTGATGCTGGGAAAAATGCACAAACGCGCCACAACTCATCTTTGATGTCCAGATCTATTGAAAAATATATCTAGAAATCTGTTTGGAATGGGAATATTTGATATATTGAATGTTAGGAATGGTAAGAATGGTAGGCGATATATTAAATGCTTGTAACACCTACCCTTAATACTGGAAAAATTATTAAATATATGAGGAATCTATGTTTAAAAGGTTTTCTAAAGAACTTCATATTTGAGGAATCAATGTGAATGATTTGAGTTGTGGCATCAACATCGGTATTTTAACTAATATTTCTCATTGATTAAGCCATTATACAGAAGAGTGCGATAGATTCAATTCAATCACAGTTCTTCATACTAAACTTTCTTCAAAAATACATTTTCACTCATTAACATTTATTTAACTTAATTTGTCATCAATATTATGAACAACAACTCTTTTGTGTAAATATATTTAGTAAGTATTAAACTTGGAATTTCTAGTGAAACTGTTCCTCGTGGGATCGACTTTTATATATTTGGAATATTATACTACAGTTGATTTTGGTACGTTTGTCATAGAACCAAAAACCACATTGTGTTGTCTAACACAACTAGCTTCTTCACACCTCCACCACTATTCTGTCCAACACACTCAAACGTGATTTTTGAAGCATAGGGCCTATAACGTCTAGGCTCTAGATATCAATTCTATTGGGACTAACATCAATGAAAAGGCAAGAGAAGTATATGTGCAAATATATGCAATATGGGTATATCTTTATTGCATTATAATGTAGTTTATATACATGAGAATACATTAGATAAGGTATTGTTAAAATAGAAAAACTGACTAACTTGACTTATTCAATGTATTACAAACACTAATAAACGAAACCAAACACTAAAGCCAAAAATGGGCACTGTGAAAGTGGCAAGGAATAGTGAGTTGAAGGACATAGAGATAGTGGTACCTTGTGAATGGAAAGATTGGTTAGAAAAGAGCATGATGGGAAAATTGTAAAATCCGAAAAGAGCAGAAGTAATAAAACAAAGTTTCATACTAGAAGACCTCTCCACCATCAAGGGTATAACATAATGCTACTTACAAAAGAGGATGGGATGAACTTACATGAAGTAATTGGAAAAATGCAGAGTGACTATCTTATTGGTTTGAATCCGTCACAAATTGGACACCAAAAGTGCTCACTAGCAACAAGTTGGTGTGGATTAGATGCATAGGGATCCCACTATAGTCGTGGGGTGAACAATGCTTTCAAAGCATTGTGGTGCTTATCAACACTTTGGTCAGTGTTGATGAGTCAACCAAGAGCATGATTTTGATGGAGTATGTTTTTCTATTGGTGTGCTTACTTGTCGAGAAGTCGATGTGTTCCCTCAAACAAATTAAGGTGAATGGTCTGGTAGTGATTGTATTTATGGTGGAGGAAATGCTACGAGGAACTAATTGGCCACATTGGAGTTGGGGACAGGTAAACGGCCCAACCATGGATTATTGTTCTCCAATTAATGGAAACTCAAGTGAGGCATAATCAAGCAGTTCAAAGTACTTGTCATCCTCTTCTATGGATTTTGAAAGGGTTGATACATTTCAATCATCGATGGCCAATGGAGGGAAGGAATTTCTTAGGACAAAAGTATATAAGAGGGGGTGAGTAGAAGACACCATTTGGGGTTAGTCATCCATTCCCTGAGTAATAGTATTTCGAAGGAAGGGATTATAAATTGCAACAGGTTTTTCTGGCTGAGTAACACTACAATAGAGGTAACCAAACTGTGGGAGTTAGGAAAGCTACTCAAAATTACTTATCAAGGAGAAGATTGAATGATTGTAAAAAAAATTGAAGAATTAGAAGAGAATGATGCAAAGGAGAGAAGAAGAATAAAGAAAAATAGCATATGGTGTGTCTTAGGGGATTTCAATTCCATAAGAAATAAAGAGGAGAGAAGATAAATAAGAATGATTAGTAACAATTTAGTTGAAGTAAGGGAGTTCAATTCATATATTGAAGCAATGGAGGTTCAAGATATTCCTTTGGTGGGTAGAAGGTATACATGGTACAAATTCAATGAGATTGCAAAAAGTAGAATTGACAGGATAATGATCTCCACAAATTGATTGAATGAGTGGCTTAGAACCAAACAACAAAACTCTAAATAGAAAAATGTTTGATCATTGTCCCTTACTACTAAAGACTAATATTTTGGATTAGGGATCGAAACCGTTTAAAGTATTAAATGCTTAGATGGATGAAAAGAATTTTGAGAAAATAGTCAAGGAAGAGTGGGAGACTTATGAGGTCCAAGGAGCAACAACATGGGTAATGAAAGAATCAACTATTGAAGGTAGATTTGAAAAAGTGGAATAAGGAAGTCTTTGGGGACATAAATCAAAATATCAAACAGGCAATGGAAAAAATTAGTGAATGGGATAAATAAGATGATAATGAAAGACTAGATGAGGAGGAAAAGAAGAGAAGAGAAGAGTTGTTTGTTGAGATGAAAAATTTTCAATACATGTAGCAATCATTAGCTATACAAAATTCCATATCTAGGTGAGTGGCATTAGGGGACTTAAATACAACATTCTTTAACTCTGACTAATTGGAAAAGGTTTAAGAATTTTCTTAAGAATTGATTTTGGGAGGAGAGCGAATAGAAGAAGGGGACGACAAAGAAAGGAGTACATGATTTCATTAAGGAAAGATTTACAAAAAAAAAAATCAAAATAAGGCCAACACAACACTTGATGGGTCCAATTCGAAATAATATCTCATACTAATAACCAAACATTAATAGTAGAATTTGAGGTGAAGGAAGTAGATTAGGTGTGAGGGTAGAAAAAGTTCAAGTCCTGATGGGATTAACTTTTAAGTTCATAAAAAAGTTCTAGGATATGTTGAAAGGAAACATAATGAGGGTAATGGCGAAAAGAATGGAATGACACAGTACTTGCATAAGGTGATAGATAAATCTCATAGTGCGTTCCTTAAGGGTAGAAATATGTTAGATGAGGTGCTAGTAAGGAATGAGGAAGTTGATGAACTGAAGAAAAAAAAAAGAGTGCTATTGAAGGTGGATTATGAAAAGGCCTATGACTCAATGAGTTGAGAGTTCTTGTTTTATATGTTGGGAAGGCTTGGTTTTAGTGACAAGTGAATATGATGGATTAGAAATCTACTAGTTTCAGTATTTGTATCTGTCCTAGTGAATGGAAGCACAATAGAGGAGTTTAGGCCAACCAAAGAACTTAGGCAAGGTGATCCATTAGTTCCCTTCCTATTCCTAGTGGTGGTAGAAGGCTTAGTGGGACTAGTGAGACAAGCAACCAGATCCAAACATTCATTATTGTAAGGAGTAAAAGTTGAAAGCCAAGAGATTAAGGTAAGTGTCATCTGTGAGGCTAATATGCAAAACATACTAGCATTGAAAAGCATACTAAGGTGTTTTGAGATTACATCTGCATTGAAGGTGAATTTCTTTAAAAATAAATTATGAGGAATTGGTTTGCATAGTAGATTTGTAACAATATTGAACTACAAACATATATTTGGACATATAGATTGGGGAAAATCCTAGGAAAGTCCAATTATGAGAGTCAATATTGACAAAATATAGATTTAGTAGAATTGACTTAAACTCTCTGAATCAAGATGAATGTATGTAGGAATGAGCTTGAGAGAAGATCATGGTTCAATTAGGAGAAAATACTAATACTAGAGTTAATGTCATTGCTAAATATAAATAGTCCAAAAGAGGAAGGTGAGGATAGGCGATTGTGGAAGGAGGATGCATTAGGAGAGTATGATGAGAAAACAACCTACCACTTTTTACAATAGGGAACTAAAGAGAAAAAGGAGGTGTTTTATGAGAATTTGTGGAAAATAAAGACAATCCCAAAGATTATTCACTTCATATGGAAAATAATAAATGGAAGGATTCCAATAAAGGATAAGCTAGTAAGGAAGGGAATTTAGATGGGGAATGACAAATGTGTTATGTGTGACCTAACAAGAGAAACGATCGAACACTTATTTTTGGAGTGTCAAGTGTTTTGGATAGATAGGGATCCTAACTTACAAAAATAAAAATATAATCCAACATATATAACTATTCACATGATCAAATTTGAGTCCTTAGAAAATAGTATTTGGAGGATTATGTGGGTAACGGTAATGTAGTTCATCTAGTTAAAAAAAATGAAATCATATTCAAAAATAAAAAACCTAAGACCAAAGAGATTTTCATGATAATATAACTTAGATACTAATAACCCTTCTCCTTTATTTAATATGGTATATAAACCTTTTATTGTGTTTATATTAATCCTTTTTGTTTAGTAAATTTTTTTACGTAATTATTATTTTATTTATCATCATTTTCTATTTATAATAACTTAGATATAATGATACTATATGTATCATATTTATATATATATATATATATATATATATATATATATATATATTTTCTCTTGTTTAGCTGATAAAAATAACTTATTAACCAATTGACTAAATATTAAAAGTTTATTTAATTTATCTCTCAAAATTATGAATTCTAATATTATTTTAACCTTAAATTATTTGTGACCGTAAAGTTTTTTTTAAATAAATAAATTACCCGTAAATTTTATAGTAAAAAAAATAATTTTAATACTTATAAATAAATTATGATATCTTATTTATTAAAAATGTACTTATATAAGTTAATATATAGTAATTTCATAAATAAATATATTAAAGAAAAAGGACAGAATCAAAATTTAACGAGGATAAACTTAAACTTCCTCCAAAGATGTCAAGAGTTAGCTTCTAACCTTTTGTGCTTTTTGTAGAATACTAGTAGTATAAGGAGCTAAATATTGTTGCCTAAATTGTTTAGGCCTTGACAAATAATTTAGGTTTGGATATTGAATTTCCTTTTCGTTTAGGCATTGATAATGTGTAACTCTAAGTCTAGAGGTTTCTAAAATGGTACTGTATCAGTAGTTATTGTAAAAACCTTTTCACAATACAGCAAGCATATTGCAATAGTAACACTAAATCTAGGTTTCTATAATGGGGCTGTCTACTAATACTACAGGATCAAAATTAACAGCAACGGGATTTAAAATAAAAGAAGATAGGAAAGACAAAAATTAGAATTAAGAATGTGTTTCCCTTCCTGTAAGAGTTAATATTTGAAGACAACCAAAAAGGAATGGAGCAAAGAAAGGATTTGTATAGAACCAAAAGTTCTACCTTCTTCCCTTCCCTTGTTCTCCCCAGCAGTATGGTGATATCTCGTGTTGCCGCCCTTTACATTTGTTTCAAACTCAAGTTAAGTTCACACCCTATCATGTTCGTGTGATAAGCTTTTCCTCTCTCTTTCTATGTATGGTACAGCTCAATAGCTTGCCGCAGCTTTGTCATTGCTATCCTGCCGTGTCTCTAGAGCTGGTTCATCTTGAGTTCCATCAGTATGGCCATTGCATTCTTGCTTTTGCACTATTCCTTTTGGTGAAGTACTAGTAATATTATGATTAGTTTTCCCATTATCTTTCTCCAGCATGGTAGGAGTTTCGATGCTTGGATTTACTTCAGCCAAAGTACCAGCTGGTAACTGGTGCAGTGCGTTACCTGACCCCGGTGGAGGTAGAAAGACTCCTGTGCCAGGAGCAGGGATTCGAGGAGAGGGGTGCCTTGGAGGAGGAGCAGTTGTCCATCCGACAGAACTGGGTGGGATTGGCACGGGTGAAGGAAACGGCAAGGGAGGTACAACTGGAGCAGTAACAAACAATGGTTGCATGCCAACTTGAGGTGGAATTTGTGGTCGAATGGGTGGAGCTGGCAGCACTCCAGTTGTTGGAAGTGAAGCATAATGCTTGGAGCCTACATGATGACGAACCTGATTGGGAGATCGGCTTGGTGGCGGACCCCAATAAGAAGACGCTGCTGGTGAGCAAAGACGTTGGGCGTCACTTGGTAGCGACTTTTTTGGTTGGGACTTTGTCAAGGTAACAAGTATGCGTTGCTTGCGTATGGATGGAAGAGCATGCTTAGCAAAATCACTGGATTTCCCTTGCATAGCCAGAAGGGACCTACAACAGCCAAATTCAAAAATCATATCAGATCTCAAGTATAGAATCAGCAAAGGGGTAGTCAAATTTCAGATTATATTACAAGTGTACAACATTAAAACATTTAGCTCTCCCCTCATTAAATTCTGCACATCCAGAATGCAGAACACACCAGAGTCTACTCCCAAACTAATAAGAGCAACAAGCAAAGTCAGCATGCCCTACAAAGGATTTCTATCTTAACAATCATTAGTGCCACAGACTCTCATTCAATAAACAAAGATCACTCCATGTGATAAATAACGGTGGAAGGCCTTCTAATTATAAGTCAAAAACAAAAATGACAAGACAAATATTGTCACCCATGAAAACTAGAGCATCCTCTTGTGTAACACATATATAGTCACGGTCACCAGAAACAAATTACAATAATTATTAATTGCAACTTGGCTAAGATCATACTCTTCACAAACAATATTATAGAACAAATATCAGATCTTAGTAAAAGACAGGGTTGAAAGCATTACCCAGGGACGAGAGAAAGCTTGAGACTGCCCCTATGATCCCCAGGATGTTCGGAGGCAATTAATCTTCCAAAAGTCATTTCACATTCTGTTAGAAAAAGGATATAAACGGGCCTTCCAAACCATGATGGCCAACTGTGGGGCTGTGAGTGATCACCCTATAGACAATTGTGTAACCAGATTGGATTAGCAAGTCCGACACCAATATAATACCCCAAAATGCTACCAAGACATTGTTTGCCACTCTTTTCAACACACCATTTATTATTAAAATCCATAAGAAACCTACCACCAGGGAGTGGGACCATTAACTTGGAAGTGATAACTACATGAATTTCACACCCAAGAATAAATTTTTGAAATGAATGTGTTAACCAGTTTTGCTAGCTTTTCTCATAAAAAATAGAATAGAAAAACCAACCTCATTATAGAAATCCACAATGCAACAATCAGGCTTCACAGTCATTACTTGTGATGAAATCATACGCTCAATAATATCTTGAAACAAGGAAGGAATAGGTTCTACATTCATATCTGCCAGATTCAATTAGTAAAACATGAAAAATATTAATACAAGGGCTGGTAAAAGACTGCATATAAGAAACTTTGTAAACTATAGTAGATAGGCATAAAAAAAATCACACAATTTAACATGCCTTTTGAGGCTCCTGTCATATTTTCCCCTTCTGCTGGGGCATCAGCAATTGGAACACCCAACTGAATCATTTCCCTTCCATGCCCCTTCATGGGCCTTCTTGAAACTACATATGCCTGACTTCCTGCTTATAAAATTATTCAGCAACTAAAAATTATAATTTTTAAAAATAAAACAAGTTTAAATGATCTGTAGTGAAATTATTTCCCAGCAGGAGGATACAAAAATAAAATATAACAATCAGACTGAACATGAGTATATGAATTACAAGTGCCCAGTTTTTCAGACTGAGAATCAACAAATATGAATGTCAGATAAAATACAGTGATAGGGTGATGTGTATTCTTTTTTGCTCCTTATCTCCTCATTTGTCCATTACAAACCTTATTGTCCAATTCCTGGGTATGCTAAAGCATTCTATTGGCTCTTCTATAGTTCAATATATATTTTTTATCATGATCAGGCATAAGACTAATGATAGAAATAGCCAAGAAATACACAAATATCACAGTACACCGAAAATGCATACTGTTCTGGCTTAGGGCTGGCAAAATAGTTAAGGGCCCAAGGTATCTTATCTCTTTATCCCTCTCCTCTTAACTCCTATCCATACTGACTTCCATGCCAGAGTCTTTACTATATGAAGCACGGACAATTGCCAAGGAGTACCAACCTACTCGCCTGAGCACAGGGCATATATCACTCACCTTTGAACTATTGAAGAACACATACATACTATGATTCATAGAATTTACCATCAGCAAATTGTGTTAGCAATCCCACATTGAGAGAAATAAAAGACCTGGTGTCATATTTAAGTCATGAGACTCTCCCCTTTAATAGTTTGGCCTTTAGGGTTGAGCTCTCCTTTTATGTTTAAGTTCTAACAATTAGTGTTTTCGTAAAAAAGTTACAGAAACAGCTGCCTATAGGTTAGATTAATGTGCAATACCAAATAGTGATAGATGTATGATGTCATCAAAGGGGAAAAGGGTTACCATTGAGTTAATTTTAATACAGTGAAACTGTCATGAACATAAGCTCTTAAAAGTGTCACTGTTAGGAGCTCTATATTGAGTGAAATAGAAGACTCTGTGATACTTCAAGCCGTTAGGTTGTCCCATATAATAGACAAGCCTTTTGGGCTAGGCTGTCTAGTGTTTAACTCCTAACATTATGTGTCACAACTCATGACTCGTATACTACTCTACAATTGTTATTAACCAAGAATACTGCAAGCTAATTCTTTGCCCATGACTATTCAACTACTGAGACGAATCAAAGATAAAATATATACAAGTCAACTCCATTTTTACACACCAATTTCCAACTTCAAGAATATGGGAAAGGAACTGCTGTGCATATGGTCACACCTAATTGCTATCAATCAAGTCCTATTGTAAAGGGAAACAGTGACAGTCAAGTACGTTTACCTTGTAACTGTCCTTTTTTCCCAGAAATCCTTAGATCATTGACCAATGAAACAAGTTTTGAAACTTCAGTGCTATCAAATAAATCTTCATATAACTTCAGTCCATCAGCCACATTCACCTAAAAGTGAAGAAATAGAAAGGTATACTTTAAATTTAGAATATAAAAGATAGAAGGAAAATAAAAGAAAACTTATCAAAAGGCATAATATAAACATCATGAAATAATGACATCATTAAAACTAAAGAAATATTTTATAGGACCCTACCATCTTCCCATCAATCATTTCATTGCCAATAAAAGTCTTCGCTATGGTAGAAAAACTTTGGCTCTGATGTTGACTTTCCACAGAATCTGCATCATTCCCTGGAAACACATTTCACAAGTCTTAAATGTCATTATTTAACTAATAAGTATGAATGTAAAACAAAGAATCTTAGGAAAAAGGAACAAAATTCAAAAAAATAAAAAGTACTAATCTCAAAGAATAGGTAGATAAGATTTGAGAAAAGGAAATTTTAACATATATATATATATATATATATATATATTAGAAGTAAATATAGCTGTATTTGTGAATTTGAATCGAAAATTTTAACATAAAAAGGAAATTTTAATATAAAAATAAATACTAATATAAAATAAAATTTTAAAATAATTAATAATTTGAAAATGTTAAAAAAGTACTGAATAAGGGTAGAGTCAAATGCTACAAAGGGCATGAGGATAAAATAAAAATGTCTTCACATTCAACAGTAAAGATTTTATAATATAAGGATTGATGATAAAAAAATATTAAAAAAAAAAAAATATGCTAAGAAAACAATGACTATCAGCTAACTCCGTGCATGAGATTTAATTCTCAGTGGATGGTCTAAATCAAACAAGGGGGTCAGTACCTACATTTTTGTTATTTTGCCCCCAAATTTTAAGTACATCGCATTCATGTGACAAAAAAGGAGAGGGTTGTACAGTCCAAGAATAACTTCAAGAATGCAATACAACTAGCATCAGTCTGTTGCCCTCAACCCTTTTAAGTTAAACATGAATCATGATACATAATATATCTTCACTATCATCATGGTCAGGAGGAAGAAAACCTTTAGAATTAGATATACATTCATCATTTACAGCAACAGCTTCAGATTCTAAATTGGACAAATATCCTTCAGAACTCCCTGTGCTCTTCAAGTTGCCATCAGTTTGATGCTTTATTATAGCATCTGCTCACACAAGCAAGAAAGCAAAGAATTTAATAGACTGCAGGCATTTCTCGTGAGATAATGATCAGTGAACTTATCTTCTATTTCCATTAATAGGACGGCAGAAGGCACCAGATCAGAAGCAACAAGAAAAGCAGCCTTGATTTTGATAATCTACCGTTTTGAAATTTTAGTCAGAAACAATTCGAGTCTTCTATGATATGTCTTTTGCATGTTTTCCAAAAAGGAGTCTTTCCACAATGTTTAATTAAAAAAGAGGTTTTTTACTTTCCTCATATCAAAACTTTATTCTTGTATTCTTATATGCAAACACAGGCATAAAACGATCTGATTATCTCCACTGAATTTCTACAAATCGGTTCTCTCAAGCCCAACAATACGGTTCTATTTGGAAGGCCAAAAGTGAGTGGAAAAAGAAGCCAAATTCAACAAAACTGCTTATTTCTAAATTGCACCAGTAACACAAGGCTGATTCAATTAGTTTTCACGAATGCCCCAGAAACTCAATCATTAAGCCTTTATCACATTGTTTCAAGATTCTCAACAAAGAAAAATTACAACTCAAGAAAACGATGTCACTACCACTTTGGATTATAATGAAAAGAAAAGGCTGTAATAAAGACAGTCAATCACCATGTTGTAGCATAATCAAATAAATGTATAATATATACAGACTGATTGAGCCGTTATTATTACCTTTCTTCTCTTCACCAGATGTTAAACCCGTATCCTCCATTTTCTCAACCTTGCTACCAGATTTATGTTCTTCACTCTTCTCGACAATTGGAGTCCCTTTCTCCATGTCTCTGGTAAATGTGCCATTGGCATCATGACTATAAGACACTACGCTAGAATTATAACCTTCCTTTGGAGTCTCAAACCTATGCCCATGCCTGTATCCTGGACCAGACTTCCTAACTTCCTTTGCACCCACTTTAACTGGATCCAGAGGCCTCTGTTGCCTCCTCCACGCCACTTGCTGCAGTGAATACGCCACATCAGCCACAGAAAAGTATTGCTGCATAAGCAGGACCTGATTCCAATTACACCGCCTCTGCTGAATGGCCCCAATGACCATATCATACTCCCCAGGATCACCAACCACACGTAAATGGTGACATAGAGAGTCTATGATGGCATTGGCAGCTGCGAATTCGCTTCTCAGCCAACCAATAAGCCCATCCCTCTCATCAACAAGCCATTGCTGGCGGTAATGGTGCTGTTGGATCTCACCACCAGCACCGCCCCCGGCACCACCTCCACCACTTGGAAACTGCATTTTGTCTTGTATTCCCACATTTCCCGATGGCATTGCCATGAGAACTCACTACCAAGAATACACTAAAACCGCATATAAAGCATACCCCAACACAACTAGATCTAGATAAGGAAACAACAAGTCTAAAACATAAAACAGCGCAATTAAGAGGACCCCACTAAATGAAAGGCAGAATTCTGAACAATCAAAGCAAAAACCGGCAAACTAGTCCAGAAACAAGACCACCAAAGAAATGATTCAGGCCAAGAAAGAGTGAAAAAAACTGATAAAATGAAATGGGTTTAGCGTAGAAATCGATAAGAGAGTTAAGGTAAGAATTGTTGAATTGGAGAGATCTGGGTTTGAAAAGGGTGAGTGTTGGATTGAAAGTGAGGAGGTGGTTGAGTTGGAGTGACGCAAAGGGAAGATCTTGAAGAGGAAGATCTAGGGTTAATGAAGAATGTGGAACAAAGAAAAAGGCTTATTGATCACGCATGTGTTATAGTCTTAAATGGTGGCTCATATTCACAAGTCTCGACACAACACACCCTCTCTCTCTCTCTCTCTATTCGTTCCTGTGCATATGAGGACTGGTGGGTGCTGATTTTGGATTTTACAGAGAATATTCTGGAAGGAAACGGGGATTTTGGTCATTCGCCTTTCTATATTTAGCCATGGTAGTTTGAGATTAGACTTTTTTTTTTTTTTTTCTCTCTCTCTAATACACTGTTTTTTTTATTTATTAAAATAACTCATTCCTTATTTTATACCAAAATATAGGAAAATGCTATTTATGGTGAAAAATGGTTATCCACCAACGGATTTCTCACCTTTGTAAACTTTGATTATGCATAATGGATTTCTTAATTGATTAATTTTTTTCTTTTTCAGATTTTTTTTAAATTAATTTGATTTTAATTGAAATTTTAAATATAGATATTTTAATATTTTAATTAATTTAATTATGTGATGTATAGAATTGATATTTTAGTATTCATCTTATGATTTGTGAATATTAATGTAAAATTTAATTGAAGTTTTAATTGAATTTGGTGGTGTATAATGGGTGTTTATAGTGCACTTTAGTGCGATTTTTGACTAAAAATACATTCAAATCAAATATAAAAAATTTACGCGGTTTGATTTGATTCGGTTTGAAACAGAAAAAATCAAAATCATTATTTAATAAACTAATAAAAACGTAATTATGTCTTATAGGTATAATATTAGTTTATAAATGATTTTAGTAGAAAAAATAGGAAAACAACCAAAGATTGCAAATTGAGAATAATAATATTACACGAGAATGAGTGTAAATATTAATCATCACATAATTTTAATAGTTTAAAAATTTTCAAAGTTATTATTTCACTACTTAAATTTTCAGTATTATTAAATATTGAAATTATATATAAATTAGAATACTAAAATTCTTATTTCTCTCATTATTATTAATCCTTTGTCAACAAAATTTAATTTTACATTTAAAGATCTAGATTAATACTACTCTAAAAAAAATGGAACCTTTGTAAAAATATAAAAAATAAAATAAAAATAATTCCGGTATAAATAAAATTAATTGAAATGGAACCTAAATCTCTAATCAAAATAGATAAATAATATAACATTTATCCAATAAATATTGAAATACATAATAAAACAATAAGTACAAAATTAAAACCAAAATATAAAAGATAAAAGAAAAACAATTAAAGAGTAAATCAAATTAAGAAAAACTTACCACTTGTAACAAAAAGAATGATTTAAATAAATAGAAGGTGAGAAGGTGTGGTGAAGATGGATTGAAATAAGAGTTGACGTTGTGATAGCGAAATCATGGTGATGGGATTTCTCAATAAAATTGACCTTAAAATTTATTTGATAATATGAAAGTTGTAGTAGGAAATGTTAGATTTTCTCTTCAAAGTAAAATAAAAAATATAATTATATTTTAATAAGGTATTGCGATTCGGTTTGGTCTGGATTGGTTCTGAAATGTCAAACTGCAATCCTAACCAAACTCCTTGATTTTAGAAAAAAATCTAAAATAATCCAAAAATTTATGATTTTAATCAATTCTCAGTTTTCTATTACTTTTTTAATCAATTTGATTCTAAACACTCCTAAGTGTATATTGAATATTTGAGTTATTTACTTTAATTAAGAATTTTTTTTTCTTTGAATTACATGTTTTTTTATAATTTATTTTCTAGAACCTGGTTAATATGATTGACTTGAAAATTTATTTATTATTATTTGTATTGTTATGGAAGTAATTGATAATAGAGTATAATTATTGTGTTTGTTATTATAAATTATACATTGAAATAGTATAAAGAGGACATAATTTTAGTGATTCTGGTTAAAATTCATCTATATAAGAGTAAAATTTAAAATTAAGGTAATTAATCTTAATTTTTATTTGATTTTTAATTTGGTGTATTAGAGTTAAACTAATTTATTTAGAATTTGAAAATTATGCATTGATTTGATAAGTATAAAGAGACATTCAAATGGATAAAAGACTAACTATTTGCATGATCTAAATTATGTATGAAAGAAAAATTTGTTTGAAGCTATTTCTCTAAGGAGTTACACCAAAAACTCCAAAGACTTCATCAAGGTGAAAGGAATGTTTATGAATATTACAAAAACATCATCATCCCCATTAAATCTGAGATTGAGAAATTTGTAGATACTACCTTGACAAGATTCAATAATGACTTAAGGAGAGAGATCAAAAGATCTAATGGAGTTGAATGATTATCATTCCTTGTTCCTTGGAACATATGGTACATCAATATTTCAAATTTGAAATGCAAATTCAAAGAATGAATGCTTTCAAGAAAATTTTCCAAAGTAACAACAATTTCTCTTCTAAAGCATGAAAAGATAAAAAGTGGTATACATATTCCTTTTTTCCTTCTTTAAAAATCGAAAAAATATTATCCAAGTTAAGTCCTATATAACTTATAAAAGACTTATTTTACTTCTAAGTCTTCTCATAATATAAATTATATTAAATTTTTTAGTATTTGTGCTATTATCATATATCATCTAAATGTCTAGAGTCATGATATTAAAAAAGAAAATATAATAAAATATAAGAATTCTTCTTCTTTTTCACAGTCTCATGGTGATGATATATGTATTGTTCTTGTTAAAGATGATTATTAATGGTTAGACAAATATTTGAGCAAGTCCATAAAGATTCTAGTGACTATTAAAGACAAAATATTTTTCACTTAAGATGTCTAATCAATGATGGAGATAAATGTACTAACATTATGAGTAAGGAAATGGTAGATAAATTTCATACTCTCAACGTTACAATCTCTAATGATTAAATTAAAAAGGTGAATCATTTATGAATAAACAAGTATTAATTTCTTTTTCTATTGGAAAGTACGTTGAAGAAGTTCTCTATGGCATTGTTCCTATGGAAACTAGTCATTTGATATTAGGAAGACCATGATAGTTTAAAAGAGAGGTAAAACAAGATGGCTTTTCTAATATTTACTCTTTTATAAAAATATGACTCAAATATACATTTAAACATTTATCATTGCAAGAAGTTAGAAAAGATCAAGGTAGGATGAAAGAACAAATAGAATAAGAAAAATTTGAAAAACTAAAGATCTGAAAACGAAAAAAAAAAATTGTTAAAAGTTAAAGAATGTTCCACATCATTAAGAAAAATGATATTGGTAAAACAATCTTTAGATTCTTTATCTCATCATGGTTCTAATTTGTCTTCCATTATTTCTCCTATAAGTTTGAAGGTTCACCATACGTGATAGAGGAAAATATTCTAGATATTTCCAAGTCACAACTCTTGCAATGATTGACAATAAAAAATGAGAAATTTTAAATCCAACACACAAGGATGGTATGTTATGAAAAATCTAAGTTTTTAAAAGTAAGTTTCTTAGAATAAATTTTTACTTGATAAAGATCAAAAGAAAAATAGTTATCTTTGACCCTAGAATTTTATTCTCTTATACAACCTTCTAATTCAAAGACAAATTCTCTTTGAGATGAGGAGGATAACTTGACTATATATAGAAAAAAATAGAAAGATCTTAGAAACATATTAATTATATATGGAAATTAGGATAAAAAGAAGGATGTTCTTAAGATTTTAGAAATAAAAGAAAATATTTTTTTTCTTAAAACTTTGTTTGGATAGCTTAGTCCTAGTTATGTTTAATTTCTCTTTTATTTGGTTTCAAAGGTGCAAAGGAGTTTGCTACTCCTTCCTAACATCTTATTCTCTATAAATAGAGAGTCTTAGTACATTTAGCCATAACTTTGTTAAGAAAATTTGAGAAGACTTTGAAAAGAATAGATAATTATATTTAATTAATGCAAAAGTTGAGTGATTTTATTGATCTCACAAAGGCTATTATATAACCTAAAATATGATTTATTAAACAAAATCCTAACAAATAGTAAAGACCTTTTCATTCCCTTCCTTAAACTGATTGCAATATGCATTTAGTTTACTTTAGCAAGATCAAGCATCCTCATCTTCTTTCTGAGATTCTAGAAAGTCTCAAGTTTTAAGGCTTTAGTTATTAAATTTGCATTTTGTTCCTAAGTTCTGTAGTGCACCAACTCAATTTCTCCATCTTTCACAAGATCTTTGAAAAAATGAAAATGCATTCTAGTATGCTTACTCCTTCCATGCATTACTGGATTTTTTTAAAGTTTAATTGTTGAACTATTATCACACATGATAGCAATCCTATTGTCTTGAGAATGAGTTAGATTTCTCAAAACTCTTCTCATCCACATTGTTTGATAGGCACTAGCAACAGCAGCCACAAACTCTGCCTCTGTACTTGAAAGAGTAATAATTGATTGTTTATTGGACATCCATGACATTACTCCTTAACTTAACAAGAACACATAACCAGACATGCTTTTAGAGTCATCTTCATCTCCTGCATAATTAGAATCTATGAATGCAGGTAGATTTTCTTCCCTTCCTTTCCTATAGAATATCCATAACTAGTAGTTCCTTTTAAACACCATAAGATTCTTTTAGCAATTTGCAAGTGCAACTCTATTGGTTTGGGCATGTACCTGCTAATTAAGCTCACACTATACATGATATATGACCGTGTAGCTGTCAAATACACTAAACTACCCACAATTTGCTTGAAGTAAGTTTCATCCACCATTGCACCATTATCATCTTTGTTAATCTTACTACTTGGAACAATCAGACTTTTCACAGGTTTGCTCTCAGGCATTACAAACTTCTTCATAACATCATTGGCATATTTTTGTAGACACATAAAAATTCCTCTTGGTTTTTGTAAGACCTCAATGCTGAGAAAGAATCTCATCTTTCCTAAGTCAGTCATATCAAAAGCCTACATCATATACATCTTGAATTTAATCATAATACCCATGTCATTGCCAATATAAATAAGATCATCAATATAGATACAGACTGACAATTAATATATTTTTTTAGTGTTCCTTTTGATAAATAAGGTCTGCTCACTTGGACATCTTTTAAATCCATCCTGTATGAAATATGCTTCTATACGGCTAAACCAAACTCTTGGTGATTACCTTAAACCATACAAGGATTTATGTAACTTGTAAACTTCGTGCTCTTTCCCTTTCTTAACACATCCCTTTGGTTGCTATAAGTACACATCTTCACTCAACTCACCATGCAAGAATCCAAATTTTACATCTAGCTAAAAGATGTCCCATCCTTTGCATGTTGTAAGTGCCACAATCAACCTCACTATATCCATGTGTGGAACAAGGGCAAAGACTTCAAAAAAGTCAATTCTATGTTGTTGTGAATACCACTTACCTACCAATCTTGCTTTATACTTATCAACTCCTCCCAGCTCATTCAATTTTTCTTATAAATCCATTTGACTCTTATTATTTTTGCTCAAGTTGGCAGATCCAGTAGTTCTAAGATTTGATTCTTTTCTATTGAGTTTATTTCATTGTTCATAGTCTTTCTCCATTTCTCGTGTTTGACAACTTCCTCAAATAGAATCGGATCATCACCTATAACACCTTGTACTAAGTAAACCATTGCCTCTACTTCTGCTTCTTCTTCTTCTTCTTCACTCAATCCTTCACCACTAACAAAATCTCATTCGAGTCGGGTTCCTCCTTTCTCTCCCTTAAATAAGGTGTTCTTGTGAACTTATTGCTTCATTTCCAACTCCACTACCCTCATTACTCTCACCATCACTATCAAGCTTCATATCTTCCTTAAACTCATTTTCATTATTCTCAGCACTATTCCCACTATCATAATTGTGGAGTTCATCATCACCTCACATCAGCTCAATTTCTATTTATTCTTTATAATTTGAACCTTAGTTTCAACTCTTCTCTTCTTCAAATATAACATCTTTACTAACTACAATTCTCTTTGTCTTAGGCTTAAATAGATTATAACCCTTTGACTCATCACTAATACCTAGCATAATATAAGGAAAGTTTTTATCATCAAGTTTACCTCATTTTGCCTCTGGTATATGCACGTGAGCTAAGAATCTCCAAACTTGAAGGTGTTTGATTAAAGACTTGATTCCATTCCAAGCTTCTTAGGGAGTGATGTTTTTCATGACATGTGTTGGATAGTGATTCAATAGATAAAATGTCCAATTTACCACTTCAATCCAAAAGGACTTTGGAACCACTTTTTGCAAAGAGCATACAACATACCATGTTCATTATAATTTTGTTTTTGTGTTTTCTGACTCCATTTCGATGTGGCATGGTAAGTTGCCTTTTTATATCATTTTCTTCACAAAACAATTTGAACGTGAGAGAGTTAAACTTTTCTCCTCTACCTATTCGTAGGCATTTGATGGATGCTCCAACTTCCTTTTCCACCATGTTCTCATAGGACTTGAAGCACTTCAACGCTTCAGATTATTCAGAGAGCAAATACACCCAAATTTTACGGCTATAATCATCAATGAAGCTTAAGAAATATATTTTTCCACTATTAGAGATAGGTTCTATAGGTCCTCAAATGTATGAGTTCCAAGACCGTGCCAGCATGCTATTTGCTTATCTTAAGAATTGGATTACGATGTTGTTTACCAATGAAGTAGTCGGCACATACGATACTTGAGGAGTCTAGTTTAGGTAGATCGTGCACCACTTTCCATGTTTATAGGGTCTTCAATCCTTTGTAGCTTAAGTGACCAAACCTTGGATGCCAAAGGTAAATAAGATCATAGAAGGTATGTAGGCATTCTTCAGTAGGAGTAGAGATGATGGAGCTTTTATTAAAAAGGATGAGCATTCGATTGGTGCTCATGTTTATGTGAGCAATCAAGCCTTTAGATAGATGATATATATATCGCATTTCCCATTTTGTATGAGGATGGAAAAATCTTTTTCCTGTAATTGTCCCATGCTTAACAAATTCTTTTGAAGCTCTGGGACATAATATACATCTCAAATAAGAAAGTCAATGTCATTAAATACCAATTTGACACTACTTGTTCCAACAACAATCATGCGATATTTATTTCCACATCTGACAGAGTGCTTAGCTTTAGATACCCACCCATATGATTGGAACACCCTGAGTCCAAAAACCATGTGTTATTCCAGTTGGCTTCCTTGTCCAAAAACATGTCTCTTATGTTTCATCTAATTCTGCATAATTTGCTTCTTTGTTCCATTGGGGGCATCCATATTGGAAATGACCCAAATTGTGGCACTTGAAGTACTCCACAATTGTTTTGGAGAAAGATTATGTTTCTTTGCCACGTTCACGACCTTAGTATGATCCTCTACTACTCTCTGATGTAAGTACTTACTCATCATCTCAACTGACTCGTTTGAACTTTTTCTCATGGACCACCAAAGAGCTTTGAAGTTCATCAATGGACATTACCTTTGTATCTTGTGACTCCTCAATTGAAACCACAACATAGGTGAATCGAGTTGTCAAGGTTCGAAGTATTTTTTTCAACCACTCTAGAGTGAGGCATATTTTCTCCATTGCTTCTCATTTTATTGGCCACTACCATTACTCTAGCCAAATACTCTATGATGGTTTCATTGTCCATCATTTCAAGTACCTCAAACTCCCGTCACAATGCATTAAGCATTGATTTCTTCACGCATGCATTTCCTCCAAATTTGCATTTCAAGGATTCCCAAACAATTTTGAGTGTGTTCCTGTCCAAAATTTGTTCGAAAATTGATTTATTGATGACCGTAAAGAGGTAATGCTTGACCTTGTGATCCTCAAATCTAGAATTCTCCAACTATGGATTAGTTGGAATAGTGCCTACAATAGGCTCCTCAACACCAGTCTTGACCATGTTCCAGAGACCCTTGGGACAAAATAGATTCTTCATCAATTCACTCCAATTTTCATAATGTTGGGCCATCAAAACACTACTAGAAATTTAGTTTTCTATGACAATAATTTAGTGATAAATATATATTTTGTCACTGTTTATATATTAATTGTAACTAATTTTAAAATTGTTACTATTTCATATATTATTTGTTCCTAATTTTTAATTTGTTACAAATACTATTTATAATAATGACAAAAATTTAAATTTATCACAAATAAATACTACCTACAATAGTAACTAAAATTTAAATTTATCACAAATATTATTTATAACAATAAAAGAAATTAAAATTTGCCACTCTTTAAAATATTATTTATGACATATTTTTAATTTGTTACAAATATTATTATTCATAAAAAATAATAAAAATATTTATATCATAAATAATTAATTATTATTCTAAAATATTATATAAAAAATTATAATATAATTATTTTTTATAAATTTTTACTTATAAAAATTAATATTTTAATATAATTATAATAATATTAAAAAATAATGAGATTAAAAATATTAATTTCTTTTATAATTTAATTAATTTTACCTTTAATATCATATAATTTAATAATAATTAAATAAAAATTATTATTATAATTTTATAAAAAATTATTTAAAATTAATATAAATATTAAATTATAATTTATTTTTTATCAAAAAACTTATAATTAATATAATATTAAATTTTTATAAAATAATAAAAATTAAATATTATAATTTTTATATAATTCGTATTTGTTAAAAATATATTTAATTATTTATTTATTTTAATATTATTTTTATTATTATTATTAATCAAATATATATATATAATTATTTATATAATAATATATTAATAAACTATAATATTATTATTTAATTATATTATATTATATTATAATATAAATATTTATTTTATATTAATAATAATTATATATTATTTATGATTAATTTTTAATTTATTATAAATATTATTTATAATAATATTCAATTAAAAAATTTTAGTCC
>BDMB01000027.1:511355-551227 GCA_016859785.1 Macrotyloma uniflorum
AAAATAAAATTTATCTTTATTTTTAATATATTTTATGCTATTAATTTTCTTTTTCTTTTTAAAATATAAATAAGATTAATTCTACACAATTTTAATTCAGAATATATTTTTAAAAATATATATATTTTCAATATATTTTATATTATTTCTTTATTTTCAAAAAATATGTAAATAATATTTATTTTATAAAATCTTAATCTAAAATATATTTTTAAAAATAAAATATATTTTATATTATTGATTTTATTTTTAAAAAATTAATTATATATATATATGATTTTTTATAAAAAAAATTTAGTAAATAAAATTGAAATATTTTTAGCGTATAAATTTAATGTTTTAAAAATTTAATTATATTATTTTAAAGCTTAATTTTGTTAGTTATTTTTTTTAGTTTATAAAAAATACTTTCAAATATATTCGGTTATTTAAGATATATTTTATATTATTTTTTTGTTTTTAAAAGATATATATATAATATTTATTTTATAAAATCTTAATCTAAAATATATCTTTAAAAATATATTTTTTTAAATATATAAAATATATTTTATTAAATATATAAAATATATTTTATTAAATATATAAAATATATTTTATTTCATGTTTAATATTAATATATTAAATTTAACTTATGTATATTTGTATATTATTTTTTATATAAATATTTTAGTAAATAAAAATGAAATATTTTTAATGCTTAAATTAAATATTTAGAAAATTGAAATATATTTTTTAAGCTCTTAAATTTTTTAGTTATTTATTTTCTTTAACGTTTAAATTAAGCACATGAAAATTTTTTGCAAAATTGTTTGAAAATTGCTTTAAAAATTACTTGAAAAATTAATATATTTTTTAAGCACTTCAATTTTATAATTTTATAGTTATTTATTTTCTTGAGTTTAATTGGAGTGCTTTAATTTTTTAAGAACTCGATACTGTAGATATATTTTTGCTAGCCTGAAGCGATGTTTCTCAATGTATATTTGCGCATGCTCTGTAATGTATATTTGCCCGCCCCTGCTCTATATTTGCATATTTGCCCGCCTACTCTATATTTGCATATTTGACCCCTGATATGTACTGCATATTTGTCCTTGTCCCTGTTCTGTATTGTATATTTATATTTGTCCCCTGATATGTATGCCCCTAATAATATGTACTGTATATTTGTCACCTGATACGTACTATATATTTGCCCCCCTAATATGTAATGTATATTTGCCCGCCCATCCCATGATATGTAATGTATATTTGTCTGCCCCTGCTCTATAATGTATATTTTCCCGCCCCTTGCTCTGTAATGTATATTTGTCCGCCTCTTGCTCTGTAATGTATATTTGCCGCATATTTGACCCCTGATATGTACTATATATTTGCCCCCTGATATATACATGTTTATTTGCCCCTGATATGTATAGTATATTTGCCCCCTGATATGTACTGTATATTTACCCCTGATATGTACTGTATATTTGCCCCTTGATATGTATTGTTATTTATCTGCTGATATGTGATATGTACTGTACATTTGCTTTGCCACCTGATATGTACTGTATCACCCTGATATGTACAGTATATTTGTCCTGCGTACAATTTAATTATATCCGTACAATCTTATTTAGTCTCTATAAATTAAATTATGATTTGGTGATTTGGATTATAATTATAATTTGTATAATAATAATTTTTTAGTTTTGTTTTGTGTGAGGAAACATGTGAAAAACAGATTGCAGAGAAAATAAAGCAATGTAAGAATCTTTAGGATTATCATATCCTTTTAAGGTCACAGCTAACTAGAAGAGAAAAAAAAAAAAAAAGAGCTGACAAAGATTATAAGTTGGAAGAATCTTAAGAATCTAAAGAAGATAATGAAAACTACACTGGAAATAAGGTATGTAATAATTTTTTTTAATGTGTTTGGATTAAATTACAAATGATTAGTAGTAGTTATATATATATTTTTTAAATATAATTTATATTTATCTTTAATTTTTATTAATTACTATTTTTTTTATTTTATAGATAACGAGGTCATTTAAATTAAATTCTAAAAAAGTGAATACCTAAGAGTTAATTCATATTGAATAAGTCAACAAGGTACTTTTCTCAAATTAAATTATTTAATTACTAAATTTGTTATATTTTGTTATATATACAGTACATAATAGGAGCAAATATACAGTAGAGAGGAGGGGCAAATATACACTATAGAGCAGGGGCAAATACACATTACATTATAGAGCAGGGGGCAAATACACATTACAGAGCAGGGGGCAAATACACATTACAAAGCAGGGACAAATACACATTACAGAGCAGGGGAGCAGGGGCAAAATATATAGTACATAGTAGGGTAGTACATAGTAGGGGGCAAATATATCGTAAAGAGCACGGGTTACAGAGTAATGGCAAATATACAGTAGGATGGCAAATATACAGTAGGATGGCAAATATACAGTAGGACAAATATACAGTACAGAGCATGGGCAAATATACAGTACACAGTATAGCGCAGGGGCAAATATACAATAAAGAGCAGGATTACATATAGGGGTAAACCGTACAGAACAGGGGCAAAGCAATGGGCAAATATACATTACAGAGCAGGGGAGCAAATATACCGTACAGAAGGGCAAATATGCAGTACATATTTAAAAAATTGAACAAAGATTATGCTTTACCTTTCCGTCAACTTTCTGCTTTACCTTTCCGTCAACTTTCCGCTTTTCTTTCGTTAACTGCTCAAGAAAATAAATAACTATCAAATTGAAGCATTTATAAAATATATCAATTTTTCAAGTAATTTTTAAAACAATTTTCAAACAATTTTTCAAGCAATTTTCATGCCCTTAATTTAAAAGTTAAAGAAAATAAATAACTAAAAAATTTAAAAGCTTATTTTTATTTACTAAAATATTTATATAAAAAATAATATAAAAATATATATATTTATAATTAATTTAATTTAATATATTAATATTAAAGATGAAATAAAATATACTTTATTTATTTAAAAAAAATATTTTTAAAGATATATTTTTTATTAAGATTTTATAAAATAAATATTATATACATATTTTTTAAAAACAAAAAAATAATATAAAATATATCTTGAATAATCGAATATATTTGAAAGTATTTTTTATAAACTGAAAAAAAAAACTAAGAAATTTAGGCTTTAAAATAATATAATTGAATTTTTCAAATATTAAATTTATATGCTAAAAATATTTCAATTTTATTTACTAAATTTTTTATATAAAAAATAATATATATATATATATAATTAATTTTTTAAAAATAAAATCAATAATATAAAATATATTTTATTTTTAAAAATATATTTTAGATTAAGATTTTATAAAATAAATATTATTTACATATTTTTTAAAAATAAAGAAATAATATAAAATATATTGAAAGTATATATATTTTTAAAAATATATTCTGAATTAAAATTGTACTAAACTCTCAATTTGATTTAGCTTATATGGGTATAAGGTCAGAGCTTCATGCGACCATGATTGAAGAAGGAAAATATACATTCCCTTATGCATGATATATTATGTCATCTCAAGAAAAACATGCATTTTGTCAATTTTTAGTTGATTTAAAGGTTCTCGATGGTTATTCATCTAATATTTCTCGATGTATAGATGTCCAAAGGGAGAAAAATATATGGGATGAAATGTCATGATTGTCATGTATTTTTACATCGTTTTCTCCCTCTTTCCATTCTAGGTGTTCTTCTAAAGGATGTTTGTGAGGTTCTAATTGAACTAAGTTATTTTTTTAGAGAGTTATGTTCTAAGATAATAAATTTTGAAATCTTAGACTTTCTAGAAAAAAATATAATTTTAACTTTGTGTAAGTTGGAGAAAATATTTCCTCCTTCCTTTCTTGACATAATGGTTCATCTACCTATTCACTTAGTAGATGAGGCAAAGATTGGTGGACCAGTGCAATATCATTGGATGTATCCTATTGAAAGGTATCTTCGTAGGCTCAAATCATATGTGAGAAATAAGGCTCGTCAAGAAAGATGTATTGCTTAAGCTTATATTGCACAAGAATGTGTGTATTTTTGTTCGAGGTATTTGCATGGATTTGAAACAAGATTAAATAGATATGGATTGAAAATTTTTCTAGAAACAGGAAAACCATTGCATGGAAAAACATATGTTGAATTAAATGTAGTAGAACATGAGCCAGCAAGAATTTATGTTCTTCAAAATTGTGATGAAGTCTTACCTTTTATCAAGTAAGTAATTTTTTTAATTTTTATTTTTATTTTTTTATTGTTGTCATATATTAATTATAACTTTACATTTTTTTATTAGGCTACATAAAGAAGAATTAGAGAAAACAAATTCACATTTTGTGGAACAAAGACATAAAAAAAAAAATTTCAATGGTTCAAAAAAACATGTAAGTATGAATTTGTTTGACTATTATTATATAACTTAAGAGTATTTATTTACATTTTATTTTCAATATATAGGTTGCAATTTTGAAAAAAAGGAGGAAACAAAATTATAAATAAATCATTATCGTGTATTTCGATATAAAAGTTATTTAATAAATGGTTGGAGGTTTAATACAAATGATCGAGGCATGCATTTGAAATCACAAAATTGTGGAGTTTTGGTTAAAGGTGATGAGAATGTAGGTAATTTAGATTACTTTGGTGTATTGATTGATATCATTGAATTAAGTTACCCTGGTGGAAATAATGTTATTTTATTTAAATGTGATTGGTGGGATGTGTGTACCAAGGGGAAAGGATACAAGGAAGACAATTATAGATTTATTCTTATTAATAGTAGTCGTAAATTAAAGACTAATGAACCATATGTTTTAGCGAGTCAAGCTCAACAAGTATATTGTGTTAAAGACACCAAAGATCCTAATTAGCTAGTTGTTGTAAAAACAAAGCCTCGAGACTTGTATTGTATGATATGCTTGATATAAAGGAAGTGTGTCAAGAAAATGATAACATTGGATCAATCCCCTTTATAGTTGATCCAATAGACAATGAACCTGAGTTGTTTTTGAAAAGAAATGACTTAGCCAAATTCATAGTTAATGGAAATCCAATAATACCTATGGAAGATATTGATGATGATGATGATGAAGAAGAAGAAACTGATATTGAAAATATTGATTTGGTAGATGATGAAGAAAATGATGATGTTGATGAAGATGTTACTGATGATGATAATTGATTACTATTTTACATTAATTTATAAAATAATTTTTATTATTAATTATGTTTAATTTTTTTTAATACCTATATTTAAATAGATTTTACCTACCTATTTTTTATTTATTTATCTTTCTTTTTATATATATTAATATTTTTTTATTGATATACATGAAATAGATTTATTCATATAAATATTTTAAAATATTAATAACAATTTTTTTATTAATTATAAATAATATAAACATAACTACTTCAAATTATTTTTAAATTATTAACAGAGTAATTTATTATTAATAAAAAACAAATAATTATTTATATAATTTATAAATATTTAATAAATTTTATATTAATTATATTTTTTATAAGAAATATTTTACACATATAGTAAATCACTTGGAAGTCTTGGGAAGAAGCTTTCCCAAGGAAGAGCTCAACACAAAAATCTTGAAGTCCCTAGACAGAAATTGGCAGCCAAAGGTCACAGTAATTACATAATCAAGAGACCTTACAAAGATGGATATGACAACCTTATTTGGAAAACTCAGAGAACATGAGCTTGAGCTTCAAAGACTAAAGAATGGAGAGGACAATTACAATAGGAAGACTCTCGCATTAAAAACAGAACAATTTGACGAAGGTGAGATTATTAATAATGATTTTTCTTTGTTAGTGAAAAAGTTTTCCAGGTTTCTAAAGAATAAGAAAAATCAAAATCAAAAGAAGGAGAAAAGCAATCCCCCTTCAAGCTACAAATATCTATGTTACGGATGCAATAGAATGGGCCACATTAAATCCGAGTGCCCATATGCTAAGAAAGAAGAAAAAAAAAAGAAGGGTAAGAAAATCCTTAAGAAGAAAAAGAAGGCTAACATAACATGGGAAGACAAATCATCAACCACCTCAGAAAGTAGCTCCAGTGAAAGCGAAGAAGAAATGGACGACTTGCTTTGCTTAATGACAAATGAGGATATCGAAACATCATCACGGGTAAGTAATTATGAATCTACTGACTATTATGATGATTTACATTATGCTTTTCAAGAACTTTTCCAAAACTTTGATGAATTATCCAAAAAACATTCTACCTTGAAAAATAACTTTCAAATTTTGGAAAATAAATTACAAAATGCTGAAAAGGAAAAAGAATTTTTGAAATCTAATTTAGAAAAATTAGAAACGATTTCAAAAAGAAAAAGTTGTGAAAATTGTGAAATTTTAGAAAACAAAATTTCTAGTCTAGAAAAAGTAATTTCAAAGTTTTCTAAATCTAGTGTGGATCTTGATACCATTTTAAATTCTCAAAAAGAAAGCTATAGTAAAACTGGACTTGGTTTTATCCCTAGAAAAAGTTTAGAAAAACAAAAGACGATTTTTGTAAAAGAATCTTTACAAACAAGTTTTCAAAAAATCTCTTATGAACAGTTTTAACAATAAAACCTATGAACCTACATTTTCTAAACCAAAATGTTTTTACTGCATGAAATATGGTCATACGATAAATAAGTGTTTAATAAAACATGTAGGTGTTCCCTCTGGAAAATTTGTTTGGGTTCGAGTTAATCATTATGATTAGTATTTTTTTTATCAATAATAAATTGCTAGATTAATTGAGAATGTGTATACTAACCCCTAAGGACCCAAAATAGTAAAGGGGACCAAAATTTATATGTTTGTTATGCAGAAAGAACTTTAAATGTCAATGATGGGGGAGCTAACATTCTTTCTTGGACTACAAATCAAACAACAAGTGGTACAAGTGGTATCAAACAACTAAAGGAAGGAATCTTCATCTCCCAATCCAAGTTTACATTTTTTTTAAATCTTTTGAGTTGTGTTCTAAATTACTTATTTTACTTCTTTCTTCATTTTTTTTAATAATGATCTAGTAAAAAGGGGGAGAAATTTGTTATGTATGTGTGTTGAATTTATTTTGCTTATATGTTGCTTTCTGTTTTTTTTTGGACTATTGAATTATATAATAAGCAGGGGGAGCTTTAATAGTTATATATGCTAACTAATACTAATACTGTTGAAAGTTTTTGGTTTAGTCTCAACACACAGGTACATTTATGTTTTTCTTGATCATCATCAAAAAGGGGGAGATTGTTACCAATATTTGAAGATTGGACAACTCTACACAAGTATTCAAAGTGTTTTAATAATGATCAAGAAAGTCAAGAATCAGGACATCAAAGTTAATTCAAGAAGACTAAAGATTTACAAGAAAACTCAAGTTGAAAGCAAGCTCAAAGACTTAGGAGATTTAAGTTAATAGTAAGGAGTGTATGATATCAAAAGGTAATCATCACTTAGCTCAGAGTTTTTCTCAAGATAATTGTTTTCTAAAAGAAACTATAAAATTCACTGTCATAATCGATTATTATTAGAACATAATCGATTATGTTTCTGAAAAAATTTTAAGGATAATTTTACCACTGTAATAATCGATCATATAATCGATTATGGGTTTTGAAAATAAAAAATTTCTTATTTGCTCGGCAATAATCGATTAAGTAATCGATTATACATTTTTTGAAAATGAAGCTTGCAGCAATAATCGATTATATAATCGATTATGTATTTTTGAAAATAAATGTTTGCGGCAATAATCGATTATGTAATCGATTATCTATTTTTAATATGAAAATATTTCTCTCGGGGATAATCGATTATATCCATAATATAATCGATTATGTTCGAAGATTTTTGAAAAATAAACGTTGCGAAAAATCCTCCTAAAATAAAGGAGAATCTTTGATTTTATTTTCTGAATGTTGTGAGGCTCTGAACAGAGTAAAGATTTGATTTCGAATTTAAAATAAAATAAAATATTTTATTTGGGAATATTTTGATTATTTAATAAGCATATCAGGGTTTTTCAAGAGACCTCAATCATAATCTCTTTGACACATTTTGTGAAAAGCTTCACACTTTTTCTGAGTATCTTGAGCCACGAAATTCCATGTTTTGAAAGTGGAAATAATTTTCTGAGCATTAATCTTTCTGAGAAAAATCTTGAGGAGACTCTTTGAGCAGAGTCGGTGCTATAGTTTGCAAGCGTCACTCCAGGTGATATCTTTTTATTCTATACATCCTCTGAGACTGTTCAGAGGAGGTGTTTTTATCTTTCCTTGTGTGATTCAAGGAAAGTGTTTCATTCCTTGTGTGACTCAAGAAAGGTGTTTCATTCCTTGTGGGACTCAAGGAATGTGTGGTAATCTCTTGTGGGTTTTTAAGAGATTGTGAAGTCTATCTTTAATTTTGTATTTTTGCATGTTTCACTTGTGATTAGTGATTGTATTTTAACACTATTTAATTTCTATATTCTCACTGGGATCATCTCAGGTTGAGGTGATTGGGAACTGGACGTAGGGTTAAAGGCTTAACCCGAACCAGTATAAATTTTTGTGTTCTTCTTTTCCTTATCTTTTTAATTTTCCGTTGCGCTTTATAAAATATCTGCTAGACTAATTAATTCAAGAGGGATAAAATTTGAATTAAATAAAAGTTAACCTCTTTATGCTACTTGGTAACAATTTTTAGTATATTCTTTATCCAAGAATAATATTCATGTCATTTTCATCTTTTTTTTATTATTTTTCAATGTGTATTTTTATAATATTTCATTTTCTTTTTTAATTTACATATACTTTCTTAGAAGAATATTGAAATTCATTAGAACAAAACAATTATAAATTATGTACTTACGTAAGAATGAAAAGAGAAATAAAATATATAAATATAAAATAAATAAATATCTAAATATTCCCTTAAGTAATTTTTTCCCATATTTTCTTCTATTATGCTTTGGCAACTTTTAAATGGTACTGTACTGATGAAGACATGTTTAGGTCGTGTCAGAGCTATGTTTCATACTCAGTTTGTCCAACTTAAACGTTGGATTTATCAAAATCTTGATTAAAAAAAAAATAGAGACAACAAAATTAAAAAGGTCGGTTCGGAATCTCGGTTCGATTTGTCGTCTTTTGCTAATTATTAGATTCTCCCAATGATAATAAACACAAACAAGACTTAAAAACTAACAAAACGAAGGGTTCATACCTCTTAAACTAATTTTTTTAATGATAAATGTATTTCAGTCTCACAAATTATATTATGATTAAGGTTAAAATACGTTTAAGTAAATAATATTATAAATTTTTATTCATAATATTATTATTTCCTTAAAAAATATAATACATTTTTTTTTATTTTTAATTTATTTTAATAAATTTTTGTTTTGTATTATGTTTTCTCTAATACATAATAATGTTATAACTATAAAATAAAAATTATAATTTAAAAAAAAATTGTAATTTTTCATGGTTTTGAAAAAAGAAAAAAAAATATTTTATTTCTTATGATAATATTATAATTTTATTTTATTTATTACTTTTTATTAAATTGTTTTAGTATATATAATCCTTGAAATAAAAAGTAGATGAAGTATTTATGTTATTTATAAAATTAAAATATTTTTTCATCAAGAGATGTATGAGATGTGATTGGATAGGATTTAAATTTTTCTATTATGATAGGATTTAATTAAAAAGTAGAGAGAATAAAAATAAAAAATAAATATGTTGAGAAAAAAATAAAATAAAATAATAATTATTTACTAAAATAAAAATAGATGAAAAATAAATATATTTTTTTTAAATAAGATAATTTGATTTATTAAATAAAGATAAATTATTTGAATTACAATTACTCTATTTTCATCCTTCTTTATCACATTTTAATATTTTAATATAGGTAGTCCCTTTTCACTTTAGAAAATTAATTACATTGATTTGATTTACTATGATCCACTACATATAAAGCAATTGACATTATGACATGTGATCATTGTGTTATTTATATCTCTTACTCCTGTTTTATCAAGCCTAACATGAATATTTGTTCAAACTTAGATTTTCATTATAGCACTTATTTATGAGTCTTGGTTATTTTGTCTCCATTTCCTTTCAATATTTTTATTGTCTTAGTATTGTTACTTTTTTTACTAAGACAGAAAATTCTCTAACAAACATTTAGAACACTATTCTCTACAATTCATGTTTTAAATCCTCCTCAAATTTTATTCACCTCCAAGTTTTAAAAGTAATTTAAAAATAAAATCCGATTAGGTGTTCAAACTTAATGGCTTAATCATGAACTGGCATACTTCTCTACTCCAACTTAAAAAATACGATTCCTTTTTATAAAATGCACTATTAGGAAAATATTTTTTCAAGAATGTTCTTAAAATTTTCCTAATCCACTACTTAAACCCTTAAATTGTCCCAATTTGCTACTAGTAGAAATGATCGCTCACTATTAATTATTGTCTTATTTGTGTAATGATATATATATATATATATATATATATATATATATATATATATATATATGCACACCCTACTATTCTTTGAAAATAGAGATACCATTAGTTATTGATGACTAACTGTCAAAATATCAAGACAAAAGTAAACATATTATAATATGACATAATGTTTGTAGAAAAGTTTGATATTATTCTTCAACAGCCTCCCTTTCTTAAATAGGTGGCAGAACATATATTTTACATTAATATGACAACATATCTTTTACATTAATATGACAGATTATTGGGAATATACAATTAAGAGAGGGATTATAGGAGATTTGCTATTACAATAATAATTATTGAAGATTTCTAACAGCTAATCTATAAAAGATAATAAAATATATTTATGCCTATTAACACTAACAACCCCTTAGTATAGAGTAAGGTGTTTGAAAATTCAAAATAATTTTTGAAATTTAATTTCTTGTTTAACATCCTTAATTTTGATATAAATTATACTAACATGTGATATTTGTTTTTTTTATTTCTTCTTCCTCTTCTTCAATCTACCTCATTTTCTCCGTTTCTTCTCATTCCAAGGTAATTTTTCTTAAATTCAAACTTTCAATTACATTATTACCGTTTCAAATCTTATATTATTTTTATAAATGGTCATTTTCTTAGCTTAGGAAGAGTTGGACGTTAAAACTTTTTAATATTTCTTATCTTTGATTATTACAAGTTTTTAAGGTAAATGGAGTTGATTCCTTACTTTAATCTTCAATGTATGATATTGTGTGTGTTATTTGTTGCTTGAATTGCATGATTTTGAAGGTTGGAAGATTAAACCACCTTAGAAAGTGAAAATTTTGAAATATTAGACGGTTCTTGACTCATTTTGTTGAGCGTTTTCAAGAAATTTTGAAATTTAACTGGAGCATTATAAAATTTTGTTGATCACTTTTTCCAAAATAAATGCTATTACTTTTCGTAACCTCACTTCTTATATTTTCACTCCCAAAATTAGTTTTTTTTTTATTTATTGTGATAATAATTATTGAATTAGTATTACTTAATTAATATAATTTTGTTATATTTTTGTAGAGTTAATAAATTTTTATTAAATTAACCTAATTAAACATAATATGATTAATTATAAATGAGGGATAATATTGATGTTATGAAATAAGAAAATGACTTAGATGGCTATTAAAATAATATTTTGTGATGAAAGTTTGAAACTAGCTAAAGGGTAGAGAAATTATGAGAATTTATAAATTCATGCCATCCAATGTCATTAATTTCCGTGTGGATGAGCTACAAAGATACACTAAGGTATAGTTCATGAAGGTTTGATAACTTGGGGGAATGGGAGTGTGGTAGAGTGGCTCATGCCATGATGTACACAATGAGCAATTGAAATAGGGAAATTATATTGATACAAAATTCCAATGGCAAGTATATGAGTTTGATTACAATGGGAATTGAATAGGGAATTATAATAGAAGGTAATTGGAAAAGAAAAATAGCAATTGTCACTCCAAGCTGATTCTCGAAGGTTCAACCTGAGAAGAATGAAAAGATGAGATAAGGTAACAAATTTCAAAGAACAAAGGAATGAGAGGAATATGAAAGTAGATAGAATATAGACAGAGAGAAGGTTCATACAAAATATTATCCTCTCTCAATGATCAAAATCCCTTAAAAGCATATTCTCCTTGCGTGGCCTAGTGCTTCTCCTCGTGAGCTTCTTTTGCGGATCCTCTTCCACGTGTCCAATCCTTTCAACCAACCTTTCTGCACAATCCATTCTACTTGTTACAATACCCTTCCCTTTTACAGCAACCTTGTCCTCATGGTTGAATTGAGGATAAGCTTGTTGGAAAGAATCTAGATCCTCCCAAGTAGATTCATTAGGGTCAGTAGATTTCCAATGCACCAACACCTGTTGTATTTCAGTAGAATTACGCCTTATAACTCTTTTATCCAGCACTTTCATTGGACTTATGATAGGTCCAAACTCAGTAGTGGTCAAGGGTAAAGGTAAGTATTGTTTGGACTGGGTTCCACAAACCTTTTAAGTAAGGAAATATGAAAAACAGGATGAATTCGAGCTGTATCAGGGAGCCGTAACTTGTAAGCAACTGTACCTATCTTCTCCACGACTTCAAATGGTCTAAAGAACCTCATACCCAATTTTTTATTCTTTCTAAGAGCCACCGAATGTTGTCTATATGGCTGCAACTTTACTAATGCCAGATCACCAATTTGCAATTGAAATTCTCTCCTTTTCTTATCTGCTTGTAGTTTCATATAATTTTGAGCCCTCATCAAGTTGCTCTTGAGCTGTTGCAGCACTTTGTCTCTATTCCTTAAGGACTCTTGAATAGTTAGCGGATCTTTAGAATTGACTTCACAAGGAATAACCTAGGGAGGTTCCCTACCAAATACAGCTTTGAAGGGATTCATTCCTATGCTGTGATGATAGGAAGAGTTGTACCAATACTGTGCCCAAGGAAGCATAGAGTACCAAAAATTTGGGCTATCAAAAACATAACACCTCAAATACATCTCCAATGTCTTGTTAAGCACCTCAGTTTGTCCGTCACTTTGGGGATGATATGCTAAGCTCATCGCCAAAGTTGTGCCTTGAGCTTTGAATAAGTGTTGCCAAAAAGAGCTGATAAAGACTCTATCTCTGTTAGATACAAAGGTTCTAGGAAAACCATGGATCTTTGCCACATGATTAATAAAAGCTTCTGCCACACTTTTACTGTTAAAATCAGCTTTCAAGGAAATGAAATGCCCAAACTTAGAGAGTCTATCAATTACCACCATAATAGTAGAAAAACCATGTGAAGGAGGAAGATTTGTAATGAAGTCCATGGCTATGTCCTCCCAAATTTGTTAAGGTATTGGCAATGGTTGTAACAACCCATAAGACAAAGCTTGGTCCACTTTAGCTTGTTGACAAATGCTGCAATTCCTGATATAAGTCTTGATATTTTCCTGCATCTTTGGCCAATAAAATTGATTGCATATTCTGGCTATAGTCTTAGTATTTCCAGCATGATCCCCAACTTTTGAGTCATGAAAATCCTACATAATTTGGTTCCTCAAATTTATTTCAGCTCGGATCATCAATCTTCCTCTTCTGAAAATCATTCCATCTTTAACAACAAACATATCAGCAGGTAATGTGCCTTGAGCATGTTGCATCATCAACTTCCTTAACTCTTCATCGTCCATTGTCATCTTAGCAATCTGCTCTAGCCATTTAAAATTGGTTTCTGACTAAGCCAACAAGCAGCTTCTAGATAAGGCATCAACTGGTATATTCTCCTTCAAGCTTATATTGTATAGTAAAGTCATATCCTAAGAACTTAAGTAGCCACTATTGCTGTTCAGGAGTTTGCAACTGCTGCTCAAGCAATTCTTTTAAACTTTTTTTATCTGCTCTAATGAAGAACTTGTTGTCGAGTAAATAATGTCTAAACTTGGCCAAAGCCTCTGTGATGGCATAGAATTCTCAGGTATAAGCAGACTGTTTCTGCATTCTAAGAGAGATTTTCTTGGAAAAATAAGCAATTGGATGTTGAGCTTGGCTCAGGAAAGCTCCAATTCCCGATCCTGATGCATCGGTTTCCAAAACAAATGGCTCTTTAAAATTAGGAATTGCAAGTACAGGAGCAGAAGTCATAGCATCCTTCAACTTTACAAATGCTAGAGATGCATTTTCGGTCCATTTGAATGATTCCTTTTTTAGCAAGTCGATTAGAGGGGCAGCTATAACAGCATAACTCTTGACTAATCTCCTGTAGTAACCTGTGTGGCCTAAAAAACCTCTCAATTGTTTCACTATAGTGGGTCTAGGCCAATTTTTAACAGCTTCTAATTTAGAAGTTTCCATGGCAACACCTTTTCCAGATAAGGTATGGCCTAAGTAATCAATTTCCTTCACACCAAATGAACATTTTGAAAGTCTAACATATAATTGCTACTGTTGTAAATTTTTCAATACTAACTCCAGATGATACAAATGATCCTTCCATGTGGCACTAAACACCAAGATATCATAAAAAAAAAACTAGCACAAAATTTCTTAAGTACTCTTTGAAAATCTCATTCATTAAGCTTTGGAAAGAGGCAAGGGCATTAGTTAACCCGAATGGCATTACAAGCCATTCATAATGTCCATGGTGGGTTCTAAAGGCATTTTTATATCTATCTTCCAGATTCAACAAAATTTGGTGGTAGCTAGATCTTAAATCGAGCTTAGAAAAGAAAGTGACACCAAATAACTCATCTATAAGCTCATCAACAGTAGGAATAGGAAAAGTATCTTTAATGGTAATATCATTAAGGGCTCTATAGTCAGTACAAACCCTCCATGATCCATCCTTCTTCTTGACCAGGATGATTGGAGAAGAAAAGGGACTCTTGCTAGGCTGTATGATGCCTTCTTCAAGCATTCCTTCCACCAACTTTTCAATTTCTTCTTTCTGGCTATGTGGATACCTATAGTGCTTAACCTTGACAGGTTGAGATCCTGCAATCAAAGGAATTGAGTGATCCTGAAATCTAAGAGGTGGTAAGGATGTAAGTGTATCAAAAACTGAGCTATAATTATGTAACAACAAGGCTAATTCCGGTTCTATATCAACAGGTAATTCCAGTAGTGGAAACTGATAAGAACTATCTTCAACAAGTTGCATACTGAAAACCTCAGCTATAGAATCAGTGTTAAACATTCTTCTTACATGATGTAAATGTGCCTAAGTAGGTGAACAATCACTTTCCCCTTACAGAGTTATAAACTTTCCTTCATGTAAAAATTTCAATTGTAATGAATCATAATCAGCAATGTGAGACCCTATGGTTTTTAACCAATTGGCCCCTAAGATCAAATCAGCTCCTTGAATAGGTAACAAAAGGACAGGCAGTTCAAATTGAGCCCCTTGAGCTTGAATCTTGAGTTCTTTAATCATTCCTTCAACAGTCATATAGTTTTCATTTCCCACATGACTTTGAACATTGGAGTTGATTCTATGTCCAACTTAAGGAACAGAGCAATCCTTGGCTGTAACAAATTATCTGAGTTGTCTCCATCCACTAATACCGTAACAGGCAAGGTATTGATATGAGCAATAAAACGAATGATGCCAACTCCTAAACCTCTGTGCATAGCATTTAAGGACAGGTGATGATTATCTTCTAATCCTTCTTCACTGTTTGTAGGAATCAAAGAGTGCACAATTGCAGTATCATTATTAGGTTCGAAATCCTCTTTTGTAGTGTATAACATCAACAATTGTCTATTGGGACATCTATGATTAAAGGTGAATTTCTCATCACAAAAATAGCACAAACCTTTTTCTCTCCTCAATTGCATCTCAGCAGGTTTAATTTTTTTATAACGTTTGAATTTCTTATTGGTGGAGTTGGAGGTGTGGGTAGAAGCGGGGGTAAGGATTCTTTAGGTGTTGTTTTGGCTGAATTAAGGTTGGTACCGATAGATGAAAGTGGGGAATATTTATGATTGTAGTTGGTAAAACATTGATTAACAACAGGGTTATACTTTTCTTCATATAATTTGGTTAAGGAAACTGCTCGAAGTAAGGTAGTAGGACATTGAGCCACAACATCCCTTCAGACATCACAGTTTAAGCCATTTAAAAAACAATTCAACATAGCGGCATCACTAGGACCTTCAGTAATATTCTAAACAGTACCCGACTGATATAGTTTGAAAAGTTCTACCATGGGTGAATCAAAAGGAGATGGTCCAAAATGGCTTTCCAAAGCTCGAGTCAAATATGTCCAAGTCTGAACTACTGACATGCTTTGCAACATTTGGAACCACGGAATCACGTCTCTCTCAAAATGAATTGAAGCTATATCTACTCGCTCTAGGTCAGGAGTACGGTGATAATTGAAAAACTTCTTAGCCTTAAAGATCCATTCTAAAACAGGAGTTGTACCATCAAAGTGAGGAAATCCCAAAGAAATATCCCGGACCGTTGGCCATGAATTTGAGCTCGAACCAACAATGTGCTGATACTTGCCTTGATTCAGCAAATCGAACGATTTCTGCATCTGATCCATTTGATCATTGTTTGTGGTTTTGAATTGGATGATCAGATCTTGATTAGCCTTATCACAATCAGGTTGCTTCTCAATCCAATTCAAAATTGAAGCAAGCTGGGTTTGCATTTCTTTTATACGAGTGTTCTCAGCCATTGATGTCAATGAAAGCACCAACGAAACAATGAAATTATATTGATATGAAATTCCAATGGCAAGTATGAGTTTGATTACAACGGGAATTGAATAGGGAATTATAATAGAAGGTAATTGGAAAAGGAAAATAGCAATTGCCACTCCAAACTGATTCTCGAAGGTTCAACCTGAGGAGAATGAAAAGATGAGATAAGGTAACAGAATTTCAAAGAACAAAGGAATGAGAGCAATATGAAAGCAGATAGAATCAAGACCAAGAGAAGGTTCATACAAAATATTATCCTCTCTCAATGATCAAAATCCCTTAAAAGCATATTCTCCTTGCATGGCCTAGTGCTTCTCCTCTTTAGCTTCTTTTGCAGATCTTCTTCCACGTGTCCAATCCTTTCAACCAACTTTCCCGCGCAATCCATTCTACTTGTTACAACAATGGAAACGGCTACAGGCCTCACACTCCATTATTCGACTAAATCACTATCTATACTTTTTGTCAAAGGGACTTGTGCACACATGTTGTATCCGTGAAGCGTCTTGTCAACCAGCGACTATTCAAACCGGTGTAAGGCCAATGTCACCTAGGTGGTGGGGTTAGCAATATTATTTTGGGATCCCATGGTACCTAGAGTACTGAAATTAATGTGATCACAGTATGAAGGATGATGCGAGTGGTGTATATGATCGGTGCACGTGAGAAAGAAAATATGAGAGAATTTAAATAATAATATTGTGGAAAGATGACAAAAAAACTTATTTAGTGTTAAAAAATTGATTATTAAAGAATTTTATTAAGATATAATTTTCAATTGTATGAATCATTTCTTATGTTCAGATATTCATTTTTATGATTGTTCAATATAAATATTTTATATTTGTTAAAAGAATATGGTGAGGAAGAGATTAACCCTTATAACTAATTTTTCAAGAAGCTATATAGGAAGATGTCTAAGATACTCATCTTTTAGATGAGAATTTGATTGGTAGGACAATCCGACTTCTTCTTGTTGGTAGGAACATTCTCTATGTATAGATATTTATGTTAATATATATGTATGAATAGAACTTTCTATATTCTAACTTGATGATGTATTTTGTTAAATGATGAGAGTAAATGCGATTATTTTGTTGATTCGACTGATAAATTCCTTAACTACAGTATTATTTTATAATATTTATTATAAATATTTTATTCCTTAATATAATAAACTGATCATCAAATTATGTGGATTTATCTTGTTTTTCTTAAAATAAATAAAATATTTAGTTTCTTTTTTATAATTATGATATAACTTTATATCATATAATTATTTTATGAATAATGCTTAACTTATTTATAGAATTTAATATTTATGAATTTATCTTTGAATTTATTGTTTATAAATTTTAATTCAGTATTTATCAATTGTATTTAAGTTGAATTAAATAATTTATTGAATATTTTCTATTGTTAAATAAATCTTTTATATTTATTTTATTTTAAGTTAATAATTAACTTTGAAAAAAAATCTTGAAATATTATTTATTTGTTTTATTATTTAAAAAAAATTATAATATTAAGAATATAATTTAAAGTGTCACATCTAATCAATGTTCTTTTAACTTTTTGAATTGTATTTAGTTTGAAGATAAACAAAGTTTTAAGTTGAAGAGAGTTTATAAGTGTGAAATTTACTTGTTTATATTCTTGTTTACAATATCTATTACTTGTGAATATAGAAAAATTTATCGTAGAAAAAAAAAAACTTCTAACTTAAAAGAATTAAAATATTGAGATTGTTGGAAGAGTTATAAATGAGTTGATCAAGTTCAATATCTCATAAAAAAAGAAGGAATTTACAAGGACATAAAGATTGAGGTGGTCCACTACCAAAAATCTGCTTGGCAAATTTAGAGATGCGTTAAGCAAAACTAAACTTCTTCTTGACTGCAACTAGGAGAAATCCGCTAGTGGATGTAGAAAGGCAATAAGCAAAGAGAAAAAAAATCAAAAGCAGAAATATTCTCGCTCAACAAAATGAGAAAAACACATTAAATGGATTATAGTCAAGAATGAGAAATTCACTAAGCCAAAGAAAAAAAAAAGAGGAAAATTTAAAAAAATAGAGAATTTGGATGAAAAACTTTAACCTTGGAAGAAAAGCCTATATTTCTAAGTAATTTTTCTATTATCTTATATGTAAATGATTTATTTTTATGTAAAAAGTTATTATAGGCCTAACTCACCCCCAAAATCAATTCAGAATGTGAGGTTTACACCTTACTTATGTACTATAGGTCGGCCTCATTTTTAGTCAATGTGAAATTTTCCCAACACTCTCCCCTCACGTCGAGGAGTCATTCTCAACTCGAATGTGACCCGTTAACAAGTGACCCAATCTAGGTCCAACAACCTTGTTAACAATCAAGGCTCTACATAGCAGCCCATTAACAACTTTGTTAACAATCAGGGCTCCTCAAACCATGTAGAAGGGGATCATAATCTATTAACAAGTGGCTCAATTTAGACCCAATAACCTGTCAACCAAGGTTCAGTATATTAACAAGTGGCTTACTCAATTACATTTTATAGGGTTAAAAGAAATCCCTATATACAGTGATAAAAAACAATAAATGTAAGGTAGAACAGATATAGAACGGTTATGAACATTTATGAAATAATAATCATCCACATCCCCCCTCAAACTGGAGAGTGAATTGATAGAACTCCAAGCTTGGAGATTATGGAGCTGAAAGCGAGATGTTCAAAAGGTTTGGTGAGGATGTCGGCGAGTTGATCAGAAGATAGTATGGGCAAAAGATAAAACAGATTGCTTTGAATACAATGTGGCAATCAATTTCATTAGGTTTAGTACATTCGTGGAAGCTAGAATTGGAAGCAATACGACGAGCAGATTGGTTGTCACAATATAAAACTGCTTAAGCAGAAGGTTGAATTCCAAAATCATGAAGCAGGAAAGATAGCCGCTGTAGTTCACACGTTGTGTTGGCTAAGGCACGATACTCAACTTCGGATGAGGATCGAGATATAATAGTTTTTTTTTTTACTTCCATGAAATGAGAGAGTTTCCAAGGAATATGCAGTACCCAGTTGTAGACCGTCGAGTGAGAGAGCATGTGGCCCAATCTCAGTCACTGAATCCTTTGAACTGAAAGGGAGATAGATGGAAAGAATAGACCTTGTGATGGATTGACTTTGATATATTTTAAGATACGGTGAGCAGCTTGTCATGCAAAGTAGGTTTCTAAAGAAATTGGTTGAGGAATTGGATGGAGAAGCATATATCAGGACACATGTGAGTAAGGTATAGCAGTTGCCCAAATAACCTTTGGTATGTATCAATGTCCTGCAGCAGCACAGTAGCGTCTTCGAATAGGGGTTTTAAATCTTTAATCATAAGGGTAGCAACTAGTTTGGCAACAAGCATGCCTATGTCAGCAAGTATATCCAGTGCATACTTTCTTTTGCACATGTGGATTCCTTCTTTTGTTTTGGATACTTCAAAACCTAAGAAGTACTTTAGAGTTCCATGATCTTTTATTTTGAATGCTTCATCAAGAATTTTCTTTATGTGTTGGATATCTGTGAAACAATTGCCTACAATGATAATGTCATCAACATAAATCAACATTACTGTGAAAGAATCAGTAATTTTCTTAGTGAATAAGGAATGATCAAAGTTTGAAGGTTTAAAATCTATTGATTTAAGGAAAGTAGAAAGATTTGAAAACCACTGTCTACTAGCTTGTTTTAGGCCATATAGGGACTTAGTAAGTTTGCAAATTTGATTTGGATTACTGGATTTTAATCTAGGGGGTAAAACCATATAAACATCTTCATCCACATCTCCATGTAAGAAGGCATTGTTCACATCAAGTTGTTGGAGATGTCAGTTCTTTACCGTTGTCAAAGCAAGGAGAAGTCTAATAGTAGTGATCTTAGCCACTAGAGAGAATGTGTCTAGGTAGTCAATTCCTTTCAACTGAGTATAGCCTTTTGCAACAAGTCTGACCTTGTATCGATCAACTGTTCCATCTGCCTTTCTTTTGATTTTATAAACTCATTTGCATCCAATGGATTTTTTCTTTAGTGGAAGATTAGTGAGGTACCAGGTTTTGTTGATTTCCAATGCTTCAAGTTCATTTTCCATAACTTTTATCCATTAAGCAGATTTGACAGCATCTTTATAGGACTGTGGTTCATCTTCAAAAGAAATGGCAAGAGTGTATGATAATTGCTTAGTAGATAACCTGTCATATGAAAGAACATTAGATATAGGAAACTGTGTTTTTGCAGTGTAGATACTTAAATTGTTCTGCAAATGAAAATCCTTCAAATATGTGGGTACTCTTCTAACTCTGGTGGATTTTCTTACATTTGGTGGAGTGTGAGCGATTTCATTTTGTGTTGTAGTTTGAGTATTAATATAAAAAAAATTTGGAAACGAATCTAGAGGGACAATAGGATAATCATCAGGTTTAGTATTATGAATTTCAGTATTCATTTTAGCAATATAAGAAAATATTTTTTCATAAAAAATCACATTTCTGGAGATGAAAACTTCCCTGGTTGTAATGTCAAGAAGTATATAACCTTTTGTCCCAGTCTTGAAACCTAGGAACAAGCATTTTCTGGTTCTTGGATCAAGTTTGGACTTATCTCTCTCAATTGTAGATGCAAAGTAAAGTGATCCAAAATCTTTCAAGTTTGAAAGGTCAAGTAATATGTCATGCATTAGTTCAAATGGTGTTTTGTTGTCCAGGACTGGTGATGGCAACTTGTTGATAAGATATACAGCATGGCAAACAACATATGACCAATAAAAGTTTAGCAATTTTGATTGAAAAAAGAAGTTGTGAGTTACATTTAAAATATGTTGGTGTTTCCTTTAAACAATTGAATTTTGTTGAGGTGTTTCAATGCAAATAATTTGGTAGATTATGCCATGTTTTTCATATAATTCTTGGAAGAGAAATTCTTTTCCATTGTCAGTTCTTATGATTTTCACAATCTTATTAAATTGAGTATGAATGAAAGAGATAAAATTAGATAAGAGTGACTTAGTTTCACTTTTGCATTCCATGAGATATATCTAGGTATGCCTAGTGTAATCATCAACCATTGAAAGAAAAAACCTATGGCCATGTATAGAAGGAACAGCAAAGGACCTCCATATATCTGCATGGATTAGATAAAAAACATTGTTAGTGGCATATTGACTCAAAGGAAAAGTTAGTTATGTTGTTTTGCAAAATGGCAAAAATCACAGACATTATTTTTATCATTATGAATTTATGGGAAACTTTTACACATGGTTTGAAGAACTTTATCAGAAGGATGGCCCAATCTATGATGTCAAAGACTGATGTTGACTTCCTCATTATTATGTTCACTGGTGTTAAGCATAACTGTGTGCTGAGAATTGATTTGAAGATGATATAGGCCATTGTGTAATCTAGCTTGTCCAATCATGTTCAAAGAAGCATTGTCTTGGATCTGACAGGTGTTATGTGAGAAAAATAATTGACAATTCAAAGAAGCAATAAGGCGTTGAACAGAAATTAAATTAAAAGAAAAAATTGATATATATAAAGGACATAAAAAATGACAAGATTATTAGAAAGATGAATAGTTCCTGCATAATTGGTTATAGCATGAGAATCATTAGGCAATTTTACACAGATTGGCTTAATTTAATGAAAATTAGTAAAGAGATTGATGTTGTGAGTGACATGGTCCGTTGCACCTGTATCTAGGATCCACGATTTATGTTAGGTAGGGGTTCCATCATGAGAATCTGAGTCTTTACGATTTATGATGTCTAACTCACCCCTAAAATCGGTTCAAAAGGTGAGGTTTACACCTCACTTATATACTATAATTCGGCCTCATTTTGAATCAATGTGAGATTTTTCTAACACTTCACTTATGAATAATTAATCCTTTTTTATTATTGGGATTAGATGTAATATGTAATTCTTCTATACCTTCTCCATATATATAAATTTTATTCTATACTTCTTTGATTTAGCTTTGCTCATTTATAGGAATCTATATTATATGAATTTAGAAGTGATTAATTATTAGAAAATACTTTTTATTTTTAAACTAAATTAAATCACTTCTTTAACTTTTTAACTTTGATTGTTGGGATAGTTTTAAGGTTTTGAGATCTTGTAAAGCTTTTGAGATTAATATAAAAATCTTGATAAACTTTATCAAGAATTAAAATATCTAATGTCAAAGTACTGAATTAGAATAATTTATCAAAATTGAAAATATTAGAATATAAGTTTATGTATACGAGTAATAAATTATAAATATGTGAATAGGTGAAATTTAGTTCCAACAATTCATTTCATTATATTGTTCTAAATCTTTTATTATTTTTTTATGCAAATATTTTTACAAACCAAACTTATGAAACACAATATACATGTATTAATAATTAAAGATAAGCTTTAAATATATAATATTTATTAAGTCTTTTAAAATACGATAATCTCTTTATCAATTATACTATAATTGAGTTATTATATTTATTAAAAAAACGAATATAAATTTATGATTAGTCCATCTATACGGTACTTTCTATTAGAAAAAGTCACTCCCGCCCCTTCTCCTAAATAAAGACTCCCTCATCTTAAATTTTTAGAAGTTAAATTTTTTTCTTTTCATTAAATTTTTCAATTTTCGAAGTGGTACACATCTTATTTTGCAAAAATTTTTATCATCAACAAACAAGAAAAAAAATCAAATTAAAACTCTCATATCAATTTGTTATAATCTAGAACACATAGAAGTTAAGACATAAACGATTAAAAAATAAACCAGAAAAAAAAAATGAAACAAAAGTTAAAAAATCATATTTGTAGAGATAATGGTATTATAATTCTAGCATGGAGTTAACATCCTATATAATTTTGCTTATTAGAACTGCAGGAGGATGCAATTAGTCGTTAGTGAATGTTTATGGAGTGAAAATGATATGAACCATGCAGAGTGACACAATAATTTTCCTTTTCTTCTGCTACTTTTTGATATGCTACATTCAGCCTTTGGTTGAGTGATAAACTTGCATAGTTTAAATTTATTTCCTTTCACACTTACCTTCCTGTTGGTACTTTCTTCATGCATAAATGTGCTGCATTTTTAATGATTCAATATTAATGTTTGAGAGAGACAACTACTCTGAACTTTTCTTTTTTTTTGTAAACTTAGGTAGTATCTCAGTTGCTAATATCCACCATAATATTTGATCATTGTTGGAAAGTAAAGCAAAGGGTCATCAAAGCCACAACCACTTAAAAGAAATCTGCAACTTTATGCAGGCATACTAATGTTGACAATGCTATACATTGGTCATCAACTCATGATAAGTTCTATTTGTTAACAAACTGTTGCCCTATATGTACAGCCTTAAAACGGATATTTTTCTTATATGATTTCTTATTGATAAAGGTATTATAATATGTATCGGTATCGGTTTGCCCTTAATCGGCCTTCAGCCGATGAATTGTCATCTTGGACCGATATCATCTCAACCTATCCTAACGGAAGCCCATTAAACGTGGATCTCGCGTAGTAGGTAATCAATTATTATTCACTCAAGTATTCTGTTACCTCTTTCTCCTATTATAAATTGAGGGTCAGGTAACAGCTAACATTCATTCTCGTTACTTTCTCTATTTACTCTAAATCTTGTTGATCTCTTACTCACTTGAGCGTCGGAGTGTAATCATAGGTACCCTCCCTTCGATCCACTATCGGCCAGGATACTAAAAGAACTGAAGACGTCCGAGAGATACTCAGGCAGTATAAGGCTATTTTATTTCTATTTTAATTTAATTTCAATGTATAAAGCATCTATTCACAGTTAGAATAAATTTAAGAAAGTGTTTTGTAGAAGAGAGATATTTTTGTTGTCTACACTAGTATTTATAGGTCAATAAGAATTAGTTTATAACTCATCTCGTTGCATATGCTGCTATGATCACACTATTTGCATATGGAATGAGCTAAAATATAGGACTTTTTTTTTTATTATCTAAAATCTTTTTTTTCTTATTCTTATATTATGTCATTATTATTATTTATATTTAATTATCTTTTTTTTACTGGGTTTAATTATTTTTCTTTTTTTTACTGTATTTAATTATCTTCTTTCTTTTTCAATTACTGTATTTAATTATATTAAAGAACATAATTCTTTTTAAGCTTAAGTTTCATTATCTTATTTTGTTTAGAACAAATTTCAGCCTAGGCCTCTAATTAAACTAAGAGATTTTTTTCATATATTTGATTAGAGGGAAGAAGGAAGAGAACTTTATTTTCTCTTTTTAATTTAAAAATTTAGAATTGTGAAAACTGTAGTCTAATCCCTTTTATTAATATGGTTAAGAGTAGATTTAAAAAGATAAATTCTCCTTCCCAACATTATGCCAAACATACTGTTGAGTTGAATGTATCTATATTTTTTTTAATATCCTTTATCATCCCAAAATGTAATGGGTAACATCATTCTTTGAAGTGAGGTGTTCATCCTATTCACAGATAGAATTAAATGGGGATAAATTGTTATCTTATTACAAAAGATAAATAGCAAAACATGAGAAAAATATGTCCTAAATATATTTTCCAACCATCTTACTTACTAGTATGATTTGAGCTGTTACTTAGAATAAATTCTATACCCACCCTATTTATTCTCCCATTCTATCTCTTCCACATCTCTAATTTCTTTACTACCTCTTCACCTTCATTTTTCATGAATTCATTTATTTTAAAATTTCTACTTTTTATTAATATTTTTTTATTTTTATATTTCGTTTTCCTGCAAAATATATATAAAAAAATTAATATTAAAAATATAAAATAAATATAATTATAAATATGAATATAAAATTATCGAGTTATAAAATTTTACTTTTTAGATATGATTACAGTATATTCTATACAACGTTAAATATATTCTGGGGCAATTCCTCCCGTACAATATATTTTATACCGGAAAAACTAGCGGTTGCGGTTACTATAATCTGTGTCTATTGTTGGAAACGGAGTAATTTTTCATGTGTTGTGCCGACTTAGGGGAATATATTTCTTTTGAGAATATACAATATATCACTTTCTCCAAATTATTCTCTAAATTATGAAAGGGTTTGATATCTCATAAACATAATAAAAAATTTTGAATTTGTAGAAATTAATCCAGGTAAAATGAAAAACTTTACATTTAAATTTTGCAACGATAAAAAATTTACCAACCAAGAAAAATGGATGAGATGAGCAATGGAGTAAATCAAAGAAATCAAAGAGAATAAAACACAAACCATCAATATATTTTTAACAATAAAAAACAAGAAAATGAATATTAATAATGGATAGTCACAAAAGTGTATAAATCATGCACCCTATCTTTTATAATCATGTAATTTATGATTGTCATATTTTTTTCATTAACATTTTAAATATGTTTATTATTTTCAATTTTATTATAGAATAAATAATTATAATTTTGGTACCAGGTAAAATATATAAATCTTATTAACAAAATGTTCAACAATAAAAATTTACTGATATATTCTCATTATTATTATTATTATTATTTTAAATCAAATACACAACTTTTATCAATTTCATTATAAAATTTTACTAAACCAAATACATTTTTTAAAAATAGAAAATAAAAAGTCAAAACAAACATTTTTAATGAAAAGATGTAAACGGTCTCTCTAGTGAAAACAGAAAGTTTCTCCTTGTACCAAGTGTCACCTAGATGAAAAAGGTATTTTCAAGTGACTAAGAAATTTTACATGAACTAATCTTCACAATATTATCTTCAATCCATATTCACTTCCCCTTTTATCAATCACAGAAAAAGAGAGATCAAAATGGACATTCATGCCTTAATAGTAGTTAAAATATAACTCATACTAATTAGTTTATTGAATCGCAGTGGTGTTGTCTAAATACAAAAATCAAAGGATTTAATTTATGAATCAGAAGACATGAATGATAAAAACAAAATACCTGGGAACCTAAAGGTATGAACTATACACATACCCACCACCACCACAATGACCCACCATATCAAAACTATCATATTCAAGAATTCTATTCCCCTCTTCTCTATACATGAAAATTTAAAGAAAAAAAATCAACCCAGGAAATGAACTAAATGATGGATGAAATAAATCATGGTATGGTTAAATCGATGAAGCTGCTTGTGTCTGGCTTCCTCTGGTATGGTGGTGTCGCTTTCCATGGTGGTGCCGGCCACTACCAAAAGTGACTGGATCAAATTTTCTTAACCTCTCAGCTTCTTGGGAATTGATGACACACTCTGATGGAGGGGTTTTGTATCTGAGTCTGTCGTAGCAGTACGAGTAAGTCATGTGCTTCTTTCTAAAATTCTCCATTTTGATTCTTTGTGCTGGTGTAACAGCAGAAGGAATAGCTTCAGAAAGTTGATCATTGTCACACTTGGCAACCTGCTCAATTGGATCCACTGCACAGCCATGCAGTAAAAGGTCAGAGAATTCAGCTACATAAGGTGCATACTTGTAGTTAACCCTGTATTTTCCTCCATTGGTAGCCCAATCAGATGCATCCCATATTGTTGCATACAATGTCATTGGCTTAGAGGGGAAATCTCCTCCCATAGATTCAGTTCGGGTCACTTCTCTAATAGGAACATTGTCCACAAAAAATCTACACATGGATACGAATTCAAATTCATGAAAAAACAATTTTTATTATAAACATAGCTGAATATGAAAAAAAAAAAATGAGGTTTTAAACCTTTTGTAACTTATCCCTAATTCTACATAAGCATTTTTATGCTTTAATCTCTCTATGTGAGAGCAGTTGTAACATCACTAAAGTTAGGTGCTTTAATACTGCAACAATTGATGGTAGAGTAGTTTAGCATCACCACTGTTAATTTTGTAGCTGTATTAGAGCATATGAAGTTACTTAACAACTAACACCACCTACTAAAGCATAATAAAATTGGTTGAATCTGGACATAGGACAACAATGTAAAACATGAAGATTGAAACTAGAGTTGGAGAGTGTAGGAACCAAAGCTAAAAGAGCATGAACATGATAAATTAAAAAAATAAAGTTGTTAAACTTGAACAGAGGATTTGGTAAAAGTAAAAGGAAAGTTAGAGGAAATGTTTTAATGAAATGTAACCAGAGCAACAATGAAACCTATCAAGCAAAATCTATCTCATTCCTACTTACAAACAAGGGATCATCATACTAAAGTGTGAAGGGGAGTGGTAAATTATAAGAATGGTTATCAAAGTTACCATAATAAAGATATAGAAATATGGTCATAAGTAGATAACATGCAAGATAGAACAAAATATGGTATATGTAGGGTGGTTCAGATAGACTCACATGATCTGAGAATCAGTCCAGACAATACTGTACTGATGGAAATCATCTGCAGGGTCAAACCAGAGGCCATATCTTTCTTCTCTGCCAATGTTGGTGCTACCATTGCCATATACATTGGTCTGAACCCTCCAGTCTTTGCCTCTAATGTTCCCCAAAAACTCAAAGTCGATTTCATCATGATTTTTCTGGAACATGTCACCGTTTGACATCTGCAAACAGATAATATGATGAAATAAATTACTTTTAATATTTTCTAAAAATACAAGTTAAAACCAAAACCAGAACACATTTTAGGTTCAAACAAACATATAATAAGTCCTAAATTTTATCCTGAAACATCCTAAATCTCATTCTCCATTATTGAGGATGAAAACGGATTTTTTATGTTATCACAAAAAAAAAAAAAAAAAAAACTTACTGGTATTCTTTAAATTCAGAAAACTCACTAGTTAAATCCTGAGAACTGTTTGGCTTATATTTAAAAAACAAAAAACCATGATTAAAAAAAAAAAAAGATATATACAGACATTAAAAGCTTGGTAAATGAAGTGAAGGAGAAATCTTTATTAAACAGAAAGGTGGTGATGACCAAGGATGGTTGGGTTTTCAAAATAGGAATAAAATTGATTCATAAAAGAAAAAGGTATCACTTCCATTTAATCATAACATTGAGGCAAAATACTCACATAGAAGGCAACCACAACTCCAGCAGTGTAATCAGCAGGCAACTTAATAGAAGCGCTAAAATACCCGTGAAGGTAAAGATCATGCGACACAAATCCTGAACCTGCAAACACACCCCAGAAATCAAAAAACGAAAAAGGTGAAGACTTTAGACACAGAAATCACCATCTCAACAACCCCACATAGATTCTCAAAGCTGGCAAAGAGAAAAAGAAAAAACCTGTTCTCTCATCCAGTGAAAGATGAACCGATTTGCCATCCCTGTGGATGACCAAGTTACTGTCCCCAAACAAGGGCGCGTACCCTTCATCAAAGGGTATGATGGGCATGTTTCTGGACAAGCCAGAAGCGAAGGCAAAAAACAGTGAACAAAAGAAGAACAACCCCATGTGAGACCCTTCCATGATTCTGTTTCCTGAGAGTGTTATTTTAAGATATATAAGGTGTGGTGCAAGTAGGGATGATGATGAAGAAGAAGAAGAAGAAGAAGAGGGAAAAAGGATGAGAGAAGGAGAGAAAGAGAGAGAGGTTCGGAATAATCTCTACAGCTAGAAGCGATAGAGAGAGCCGAAAGGGGCTGGTTAGAGAGAAAGACAGAGCCAAGGGAAGCTTATTTGTATTGAGTGAGAGTAACGAGAGTGTGTTGAGCTGTGTCCGAATGTAGACAAATTACTTTTGATTATTCAAGTTTGTTTTTTCTTTGAGAAACGTAATGGTATTTAATTGAAACTCCCATTTTTCATTTATGAGCCATTAGAGAATATTAAATGTATGTGGAAAATGAGAAATACGTTACAATTGTACAACAAGTTCTCTCAGCTGTATTGAGTTATTCGAAGCAGTATATTAGTATAATAATATTCTTCTCTCTCTTACATTACTGAGGGTGTTTTGGATGAGTACAAACACTTGTTGACAAAGGCTTCAACACGCGACTCTGTTTCTTATGTTAGCATATCCTCTCTGTCCCCTTCTACCTAAAGCCACGCTAATTTTGCAAAAACGAAAATGAATCTGCACAGGGAAACTTGTCCTTCTGCACTTTTTTTTATGCTTAACTTAATTAAACCTCACCTTAAACACACTATTAAGCGCGTGTTTGGTTCCTGTTTCAGAAATTTTAAACCTTACTTCACACTTTTGCTTTCATAATTAATACTACATTTTACTCTGAGTATAATTAATACACGTAGTACCCTGAGTCTTGTATTTAAATGTGAATAAATAAGTCCTATGTTAACTATAGAAAGACCTAGGCCAAGGCCAATTAACTTAGTATCTTGAATTTATTGATTTAGATAAGTGATTCCACACTCACAAAAATTCAATAATCTACGCTATTATTTTTAGGTGTCTGTTGTCTAGTAACATACGTTCAATTATTTGTATAAAAAATCTAGCTTTTTATATTATGTGTCAGTAGTTAAGATAACATGCAAGGTGAAGTAAAATATTATCAGGAATAATAATTTTATCCTTTTTCATATAATATTTTAATTATATCTCCATATGTACCATTTTAGTCACAAATACGTATAATTTTAATGTCTTCAAAATTTAATTAATTTCACGTTTGAATATTTTAAAGTTTTAATCATCAAATTAAAACTAAAGTGTGATTAAGAAAAACAGATGAATGCGATTTATTATGTGTTAAAAAAAGATTGGACTTTAAAATTTGAAGGGTTGGGAGAGGGATAAAGTGGGGAAAACCATGATAATGAAAATAGTAAAGTAGTAAAAAGGAGAAATGAAGTAGAAGACAGCAGAGACACAGTGAATGATTATAAGAAAATAATAATATTCTACAAGCTTTTGGCACTCAAAAAGGACGACCGCTTTATACTTTCTATTTATTTATGATACTATACTTCGAAAAAATAAATTTATGACCCTAGCTTCGGAACTAGTGGACTTTAGAGGCAAAAGCAACAAGAATTAGGTCTATTTTTTTTATTAAAATGTTACTTAAATTAAAAATATTGTTTAAAAAACTTACTTACGTATATTTGTTTATTATTAATTAAATTAAAATATATAATATTGTATTTAAATATAATAAATTATTTAATTCAATTAATTTTTATTTTTATTTTCAGATTATAATTTTATATCAATCATTTTTATGTTGTGAATCTTAATAAAAACCGAGCGTGAGGTGGTGCGTGTAAGTGTGTGACAGTTGAGTTGAAAGTAAAAAGACATTAATGGACCTAAATGAGAAATGCGTTGGCCAGCTTTGGAAATTCGGCGCCTCGGTCAGCTTGCCACGTGACACAACACGCGCCACCTAATCAAAACGCATCATTCGTATATACGTTTTTATAAGCAAAAACAATAATTTTAACTTTGCTAGTCTTTATTAAATCTGAAGATGAAATTTTTATTTTTTAATATCATTAAAATACTTAAATGAATTTATAATTATATTTTTCTTTTTTAATAATTTTATTTTTTAAGAATACCTTTAAATATTAAAATCCAATATATATTTATTCATCCTAATTGTATCATTGGATGCATGTACATGATTGGATGTATATATATTAAAAAAAAGTAAACTTTTTTTAGAACTAATATGTTATCTTGATAAATTTTCATATAATTTCACTAGTTCTTTAAAAAAAAATTAGCATGTTTTTGTTGTCTTTAAAAAGACCAAAAGATTACGATGAAAAAAAATTGAAATAAGAATATCATACATTTTAGATTAAACATGAATTCAATTTTGTTTTGTTTATATATTAAAAAAATGTTAAGAATATCTTCTATAATACAAAATTAAAAAAAAAGGAGATAATAGGTTTTTTTTTATGACTATCTTGTTTGTACTGAAATAACCATCTAGATGTAAAATTTGTTATAAAACTAAAAAATTCTAAATATATTAATGAGAAATTTTCACTTCAACGTGTAAGAAAATTTCTTAACATCAATTTAGATGAACAAATTATCCCACAAATTCTCTTTTCGAACACATTCAACTTTAAATGTAATACAAATTCAATATTTTATAAACTTATTTTGTATGAATTCATTTTATTGCATTCAAAAAATTCCAAATATAATATTTATTAATCTATCTATAAAACTTTTATAGATGATTTTGAATTTAAAATTAACTAGAGTTATATATAATTTTTTTCTATTTTAGGAATAAGTATCAATACATTTAAGTTTATTTTAGGCATGATGTAATTTTAAACGAAAATTATCTAAACCAAAAATTATTTTTATTTAAATTAAATAATTTTGAAGATTATTTTCAAAAGAAGAAACACTGATTATTAATATTAAACTTTTATTACTTAGAAAGAAGGAATAATATATCTAATATAATCATTTATAAGTACCTAGTTTTTCTTATATCTTCATTTTATTTGAATAATAAGTCTTACAAAAAAAACATAATTTTTCATTCACAATTTTAATATTTTATAAATTAAAAATTATTTTAATATTAAAATATTAATTTTGTTTTTAATATATAATGTCTTATGCAAAATTTAATCTTTAATTTTAGGTTCATATTAGCACGCTTTAATGAAATCTGTTTACCAAATTCCTATCATATATATATATATATATATATATAATATCATAAGAATATTTATTAATAAAAATTTAAGTTTCGAAAATGTAAATTTTTTAAAATTAAAAAAATTCGTAAACAATTTTTAATTTTAAATAAATCATATTTATAGAATTTATATTAGAATAATATTTTTATGAAATTTTCTTATAACTTAAATAATGAAATTATATAGAATATGCATTTAAGTATCATTAAATTTTTGTAAACAATTTTAGTTTGTCTAGTTTTCCGAATATACGAAGACCCGTGGATGGGCAAGTTGATGCTGAAAGTGCTTGACAGCTGAGGAAACATGCTGTCTCCTCCACTACAGTCGAGGTCCATGTCATCACTAAATAGCCGTTACACTTAGTGGACCCCACGCTTCACCCATCCACTTAACTCATCTCTTTCAATTCCTCAATCCAAGCTCCTCTCCCGTCACTCACGGACTCCACCTCCCTCTCTCTCTTTCCTTTTTCTCTTAACGCCGTTAATTTTCAAGGTGGGACCCAACCAACTTTCACCTCTCAGGTTAAAATTTTACTTCTATTTCATTATTATTATTTTTCTGTGTTTTTTTTATAAAAAATATTTTATATACATCCACACATTTTTATGAATATATATGACATTCGCAATCTTCGAATACAATTTTTTATTAAGTGGACACGGTTGAATACTAAAATATTATACTTAATAAAATTCTACTTAATTTTAATGAATATAACATTTTAGTATTGAGTTATGTTTACTGAAATGTGTCTATCATTACAAGTTTGATATGAATATTCCAAAAAATATAAATATTCATAATTTAACCTTTTTTATTATTACCATTCCTATACCTGTAAAGACTAGTACTATTTTGCATGGTAAGACTAAAAAGTTTTCCTTTTTTTCTCCATGGGGAAAGGAGCCACAATGTACCGTGCATTTTAGACGAAGGAGAGGGAAAGTTTCTAACGTGCATTGAGAGTGAAGAGCGGTTGGGGTGACATAGGGATGGGGAATGGGATCTTGGTTGAGTGGATCCCAAGGTGAATGGTATTGGTTGATGGCCCTGTATTGGATGGATGGCATGCACGTGAGTTTGGGTGGAAATCTAGACTCCCATTAATCTTGGCCCTTCATCTCCTCCTCACTCCTATCTCTAAACAATTATTCTTCTCACTTTCTTATATTAAAAATATTCATTTTATTTTCTTAATTATCATATATTTTTTGAAATTTTTTATTTTTATTTAATTATCATAATTAAAAAAAATAATAATAATACTCATAAAGAAAGTACTATCTTCATTTACTCCTCATTAACTATTTTTGTTTTACTTACATTATAGGTTAGCGAAAGTAACAGTGACTTGTGGACTATATCAAATGTTAAAGGAATAAATGAGTTTCTTCATCTTAAGTTATCATACATTTAAGAGATTATTTAAAACAAAGATATAAATATAATTATGCAAATTAATATGTCTTAACAATCTAATTTTAAATCTCTCTTTTTCTTTCGGGAGAATTACTAAATCAATTTACTCAAACAAATCTTAACATTATATGTTATTTCTTATAAAAGTTTTCTTTTGCTAATCTAACTTTTTTCATTCTAGTTATTTTATAAATACTTTTAGAATATACATCTAATTTTTATTTTATATGAAAAATATGAAACTAAAATAAATATATTTAATATCATAAAATATATTTATTTATTTATTTTATATGTCACATCAAACGGTCATCACTGTTCGCTGGATTATTATATTGTAAGGTTAATTATTGCAGAAATTAAAGACACATTGATGTTGTTGACTTAATAATAGTGGCGTGTACTTCCCTGAAATATTCTCTTCAATCTCCTATTGATGACACGTTTGGACCGTTAAGAAAATAAAACAAAAGTAAAAGAAGACAAATTTATTATTGGCATTATCTTTTTATTGAAAAATTACAATATTTATAAGAGACAATTTATTTTACTTGAAAATATTATAATGTTTTCATTAATTTTTTTTACATTTTTTTGAATTTTTAGATGAATTTTATTTATTTTTTAATATTTAAAATAATTTTCTTTTGTGAGTACATAGTGTAATGATTTTCAACAATTAAGAGGTTAGTTAATACATAAAAAGTATTAATATATAAAAAATATTAAGATAAATTTTAGAAAAATAAATATTAAAAAAATATTGATGAAATCTTAATATATCAATATAATTTATTCATAAACTATTATTAATAATAGTTTTTTAAATACTTGATATAACTACATATTTAAAACTTAAACTAAAACTTAATTTAAATTAAATCATTCGACATCCATTCATACATTTATTCATTAACTTAACGCATGTATAAGACTGAAAAATGAGAGAGAACCCAGAAATTTAAGATAATATACTCAAAATCATACACTACAATTTTAGTGTTATTTTACAATGAAAGAAAGTTTTGAAATTTTATATTTACTTTTTGCATATGAAAAATAGAAATGATTGAAACTAACTCTAGATATAAATTTATGTTTGACTTGTTTATATTATTATAATTGTAAAATATAGATAATAATTCACTTTTAACTTATCTAAACTGAGCCTTTATTTAATTTTAATAAAGACTTATACAAAATTTTAATTTTATATAAATTAAAATTAATTTATATATTTTTTTAAATTATGTAAAAGAACTCTTATAAATTAATTCATGTATAAACTAGTTTTAATTTTTAGAAAAAATAAATGTTAAAATCTTATGAAAAACTAGATTAAATTAAATATTTTCATTAGATGTGGATGATCAAATCCGATTTAATATAATTGTAATAGATAAATTTGATTTAATCTAATTTTTTTACATATTAGATAATTTTTTTAGGTAGGTATTTCATAAAAATATGAATGTACATTCATGAATACTCTTAGTGATAATGGGAAAGGATCTATGTGTCCTTGTAGAAGATTTTCAATGCAGAAGAAGACTTAGATCCTTACCCTCTCCCACCAAGGTAAATGCCAAACAAAGAAGGAACATAAAAGGGTCTTAAGGTATGTTTGGCTGAGACGCCAACAGTGACTCATCATCAACACGCGTCACTGCACTGCATGCATCACCATGCATATCCACCACATCATCACAGACTCTAAGGTCACTCTCTCTCTTTCCTCTCGCGGATCCCGGCACCAGGTATTTCTGCTTTTCATCTGCTACATACCACATAAAATCTATAAATAATAAATAAATAAATACGAAGAACTTTATCCATTTCATTTGTGGCCACCACACTCTATCTTCTTAACTTACCAAAATTTTCAAATCACATATTCTAATTATATTTATAAAAAATATAATATTATTTAATAGATTTCTCTAATAGATTTATAATATTAAATATTTATTTATTTTATTAAAATAAAATTTTAACTATTTAATTTATTTAATCATTACAATTAATTTATAAAAAATATAAAATATTTTTTAATACTATTTTATTTATTTATTTATTTCTATGAATTCCAATGGTTAATATTGTAGCAAGTATATAAATGTAATGGATATGTTCAAGTGCCACTAAATTAAGATTAGCTTGTCTAAATTGAGTAACTACATTATTATGTGCAAAAATTAAATCTTTAATAAATTCAAGATTTAATTTTAACTTTATTTTTTTATATTTTATAATTTTTTTTCTTTCTCCATTCTTCATCCCTTAATTTATAATTTTTTTAGTAATTTTTTTTTTCAATTATTTGAAATTTTTTTGTTACTATGGACATCACACGGTGATATTATGAAAAACACATGATATTCAAATCTTTTTATATTATTGAAAAAGTAACAGTTGAAATACTTTTTACCAGATAATTTAATAATGATATATTTTTAAGATTGAAAACTGAAACAAAATTACATATAACTAAAAGCAAAGGACCAAACTTACATAAAGAAAAGTTAAACATTAAAGAATTAAAATTATGAAAAAATAATAAAAACCAAAATTACAAATTTTATAAAATATAATAACCAAAATTACATTTAACCCTACCAAAATTCATCTTAATTGCTTGTTGGACCTATTTCTTGCATCAATGGATGATAGTAAGAGATTAAAAAATAAATAATTTTTTTTTCACAAATAGAAATATTAATGTACGGATTTGTTTTAAATGAACTATTAATGAGAATATTGTCAATACTCTTTTTGAACTATTAATGAGAAACTTTTTCAAGTCTAAGTAGAATCATAATAGAAAGAGTGTCGTAATGATATAATTAATACACATTCGTTACAATATTATAATCTTAAAAATGGTCATGACTTCAAACATCTCTATAATTTAGTCTTCATTGATTTTTTTTTTTTTTCAATATGAAATAGATTAGGTTTGTTTCCATAGAAATTATAAGTTCATTAACTTATATAGTAATTTTAAATATTTTATAAACAAATATGTTGTTTAGATAAAAAAATTCAAATAAAAATTTATAGAATTTTAAAGTTTAAAATAAATAAAAAACTTAAAATTATTTGTATTTTTTCTCTCTCAACTTTTTTTTAACATTTAAGTTAGTTTATGCTTGATATTAAAATTATAATTTTTCAATATATATTTATTATTTTAGATATGGAAGAAATAAATTTATAAATATAAAATTTTAAAAATTTGAATTTATTTAATTAAAAATATTTTTTAAAATTTAGAAAACTTTGATTAAAAAAATAAATTTCAAGAATTTAAAATTCTATATAATTTTTTTTCTAAAGGTTAATGTAATAAACATCTCAATAATAGAATATTATTAAAAAAAAGTAACCAGATAATAAGAAGGTAATAAAAAAAATTATAGGTAAAATATAATTATTAACGAAATTTTTTATGAAAAAAATTAAATAATAATATTATAGATAATGTATTAGTTGATATATATATACATCTAAATAATATTTATTAATATAATTAGTAAATAATTACCTATTGATTTATTGATTTATACGTAGATAACCTACAAATATTAGTGTACCTATGGAAATATTTCTATGGAAATATTTATAGTTAAAGTTGTTATAAAATTACATATTCGTTGGTAATTTTATATATGTAATCAAATAACATAAATATGATACTATTTTGTTTATAAATTTCATGCACACCTAATATTTATATTAGTTGTTTTCAATCAATCAAACTAAATTGAAGAAATATAAATAAATAAAAAATACTTTCATAAACCAATAAAAAGTAATTTATAATTTTTTAAATGAGTCATATATATTATCCAAATTTCAACAATTTAAATATTAAAAATAAAAAAAATAAAAAATTAAGATAGCTAATAGTTTCTATATTTTTTTTTAAATAATTATGTTATTATTGATAACATTATTTTTAAGTTGTTGATGGTCTTTATTTTTTTTTTCTGATCATTATTTTGATATTATTAAAAATATTTTGTATAATAATTGTTACTACTAGTATTGGTAATACTGAAATATTATACTAAAAAAAATTGTTTTGATGGAATAGAATTAGGAACTTATTTAATGAATTTGTTCTTTTATTATGTTCACAGTTATACTTCATTAGTTAGTTGAGAGTTGATTAATTTTTTGTTATTCAATTAATTGACTAAAACATGTCTAAAAATAATCAACATAATTTTTGTGACTTCATTTTTATATTTTTTATTTATAACTGCTAATTAATATCTATTTATAAGTCTCTCTTACTTTTATTAAATTTAAAGGAGTGAATTGTGAAATATTGAAAAAAAATGTAGAATCAAACTAAATAATTAAAAAAATGAACTTTTTTTTTAAATAAAATATTATTTTATATTTATATTAAATAAATTATTAGTGAAATAATAAAATACAATTAAAAGACTCACATAGATCTACCTTGGTTTATTATGAACAAAATTGATATTTTTATATATATATATAAATTTGTTAAAAAACCTCATCTACATCACCAAACTCATCTTTCTACAAATAAAAAACATTTTAACTAAATTATTAAGTGATAGATGCTCATTTCAACAGCACCAAGGATAAGTATTTCCTCCAAAAACTCCTTTAAAGATCTAGACCGACTGAACCTAGAGGTATACTGCAAGACAACAATATTCATCTAGTCATAACCTTCCTGGACAAGGAGGTTTAACTGATCTCACTCCCTCACTTCTCTACCATCGGTCATCGACCCTCCACATCAACCAGCTCATTCCCAGGACCCTCTCAGGCGACTTGGGTGAAGCTGGGTGGAGCACATCCTTATGAACCCATATTGGAAATAGTCTCAGTTGCACTAGGACTTGGTGGTTTCCATGTGTTAGACCTCTCCTTTGAAACGATGACGACATCTGAGGAAGAGGTCATACCCAGTTGTAGAAAACTCGCGAAGGAGAAATAAAAAGCTTGCAGGCAAAGGGTAGAAAGATCGCACAAAAGAAGTAGTAAAAGAAAAACAACCAAGGAACCCCCTCTTATAAGCAACAAAGGAAGATTTTGGAAACAGATCCCGACCAACAATAAATGCACCTCTACAACTTCCTTGCATGAAATGATAGAACACAACCCAAAACGTCTTTGCAACTTCCCTCCACGAACTGATAGACTGTCACCAAAACATCTCCACTACCTTCACGCGGTATGGGGAAAATGACTCACATTGTAACATCCTGATTTTAAAAAAAAAATAAAATAAAATAATAATAATATAATAGATGAATATATATATATATATTGTATAATTTAATTAGTTGATTAAATAAAATATTTTATTCAGGGAAATAGTATAAACAGAAAATATTGGGTGGAAGATTTTCTGTGAATCAGTTACTAACAAAAACCCGACTCTACGGGTATAAATAGGCGTCAGACCCTTTCTACTTTTTCATTCCAAATTTTCCTAACCTTTGGGAAAAGTCTCAGAGGAGACGACTAGGGGCGATACGTGCGGGGTTAGGAGCATAGCGTCTCGAAGCGTCACGCAGTACATTGCAGAGCGTAGAACAAGACGTCTTTATTCGAGGTAAGAGGGGGAGTGGGGAATGTCTCGCATATGGGATGCATATGAAGATTTTGGGTAGAGAGGCAACCCCTAAGCCTCATAGGATTATTTATTTTGAGGCAACTATAAGTCCTCAATATGAATTTGAGGGAATTATCCTATATTTATAAAAGTTGATGTTTTTATAAATTAATATAAATTGTTGTTTTTATAAATTATTATAAATTGTTCTTTTTATAAATTATTATAAGTTGTTGTGTTTATAAATTATTATAAGTTGTTGTTTTTATTACAAGTTGTTGTCTTTGTGTATATATAAACAAGGTATATAGGTTGGAAACCAGTTGTTAACATCCCTTCGTTTGAAGGTCTAAGATGCATTCTGGTATAACAACGCCACGTACCACTTTTCTTACTCATAGTATTCTTCTTTTACA
>BDMB01000027.1:552827-628711 GCA_016859785.1 Macrotyloma uniflorum
TACGCTTGCATTAAAAGATATTGTGAGATTATTAGTATTTTGAAAGATATGAAATTATTATAAAAGATTTTCTGTGAATCAGTTACTAACAAAAACCCGACTCTACGGGTATAAATAGGCGTCAGACCCTTTCTACTTTTTCATTCCAAATTTTCCTAACCTTTGGGAAAAGTCTCAGAGGAGACGACTAGGGGCGATACGTGCGGGGTTAGGAGCATAGCGTCTCGAAGCGTCACGCAGTACATTGCAGAGCGTAGAACAAGACGTCTTTATTCGAGGTAAGAGGGGGAGTGGGGAATGTCTCGCATATGGGATGCATATGAAGATTTTGGGTAGAGAGGCAACCCCTAAGCCTCATAGGATTATTTATTTTGAGGCAACTATAAGTCCTCAATATGAATTTGAGGGAATTATCCTATATTTATAAAAGTTGATGTTTTTATAAATTAATATAAATTGTTGTTTTTATAAATTATTATAAATTGTTCTTTTTATAAATTATTATAAGTTGTTGTGTTTATAAATTATTATAAGTTGTTGTTTTTATTACAAGTTGTTGTCTTTGTGTATATATAAACAAGGTATATAGGTTGGAAACCAGTTGTTAACATCCCTTCGTTTGAAGGTCTAAGATGCATTCTGGTATAACAACGCCACGTACCACTTTTCTTACTCATAGTATTCTTCTTTTACAACAACATTTAAATATAACTGGAGATACTGGTTGAAATGTGATAAAAAGTTATAATTAAACTATTTAGTTATGCGATGTGTAATTTGGTGATGTATTGTGATTGTAATTGGATTGTGAAATGTGATATTGTGAAAATTTCAGTAGAGTATTGAGAGACTCATGAGTTATTGCGTTGTTTGCGAGTTTGTGGTGTGTTTTGAGAAGTCTAAGCGATTGCTTAGCAGTGTGAAAATCCAAGTTATTCTTGGTCATTTGTGAAGTCTAAGCAGAGGTTTAGCAGCGTTAAAATCCAAGTTATGCTTGGTCATTCGAGATGTGTTATGCATTGGTGTGTTGCATTTGTGTGATCATATTCCATTCATTCATTCATACTTTTGTTGGGGGTAGATGCGATCTATGAAGGAGGGTCTTTATGGTCTTCTACCTTGACCTTGGGGATTTTAGAGCAGGGAACCCCTCATTTGAGAGTTGAAATGAGGGGCCACCACGGCCGGCTATACTATCCCGACTGGCTCCTGTTAGACTCGTTCTAGTGAGAATGGATTGATAGGGTCCTTAGATCCGGTCCATGTCCTCCTGAACTACTCATTTGCGTTTGCGTTGCGATGGTACCACATGCATTTAGAGATAAGAGCATAAGAGCATTAAAGCATTTGAGGCAATTGAGTTTGTGACTGAGTGTATATTGATGTGTGTGATGCCTTTTGTGTGTATGATGTGTGTGATTAGTCTACCTATTTTTCTTATATGTACCTAACATATGTGAGATATATTCCTCACTCTTCTATTTGTGTGGTTGGTATTTTGTTTGGGTTAAATGTTCTTATAGGTGAACATGTCGGTGATAAGGACAAAGAAGAGTTGAATGAGAAAGCTAGTCTCCTAAGCCTTGATTTCGTAAGTGCTTTGATTAGGTGGGAAGTCGGGGAATAGGAAGATTATTTATTTTAAAGAAGTATATTTAAAGTTTATTATGTTTTGTTAATAAGAACTTATAAAGGCTATGTCAACGCCTAGTAATATTTTATTTTCTATATCTTGAAAGAGTTATTATTGTAACTGGATATACAGTGGTGGTGTGAGAGTGTATGTCTAGAAAAGTTCTGGCTAGGAAAGATTTGGTATTTAAGAGTGTCCGTTAGTGACCCACCTCTCTTTCCTGGGAACTCACTGGGTGTACCGATTCACGGTCTACCGTCGTTGTTCTAGTAGGCAATATGACTCAAAGTAAGAGTTTTATTTCGAAATTGTATTTCCTTGTTTTCATAATTCTTCTTTATAAAATGAATATATTTGAATTCTTTTACTTTTATCCTTTGTCAATTTATATTTATTAATTGAAAACGTTTTGGGGTAGAAGGGTGTTACACACATCATCATTACCCTCGAGCCCCAAAGCACTTGACTATTCCACTACCCAGGAGATCCTCTTGCCAGCTCATCCAATTAATAATCAATCCAAAATTTGAATTCAAATTTCAAATTGGGACGTGGGTGGTTACATGCCTAAATACTATTTGGGCGCAAATTCAGACATTCAAAATTTTAAAAATAAGGAGAAAAAGTTAGTCGAAAATCGGGGATACGTTTAACAAACTAGAAACTCCTCGACAATACCATATACAAACAAACCGGGAACTCCATGACAAGTCCATATATAGTCGTTTTAGTTTTATGGCCTTTACGACTTGGAGGGCTTGTGTATTGGGTATTCCCTAACCGAGATCCTCACAAGCCGAAATATCCTTGACCCTGACTTTAAGATAAGAGGAGTAAATAAGAGATCCCATCATATTTGGATCAAATCTATTATGTTAAAGATCCTTGCTAAGAGATATGCAATCTTAGTAGATCCCACCATATCAAGCCTGAATATGTTATAATTGAATATTCGTTCCTAATCCTCAAAAGAAAATACGCAATCATAGTGGATCTTATGATTAAGATCTACAAAGGTAATTTTGTATTATTTTGCATTATAAATAGGTGTGATTAGCCAAGGTAATTTATTAACTCTTAACCTAATACAAAATTTTGTCTACACTGTATACTGACTTGAACGTTAGAGTGTAAACACTTACCTCTTATACAATTTAAAAAGAACTTAAGAATAATCGATAAAGAAGAAAGAAAGAATAATAATGTAAAATTAATATTTATTTTTCTATTATTTTGCTATTCTTTTAAATCTTTAAATGCTTCTATCATAATTTTTCTTTTTGAAACATTTAGTGTATTTAAGTTTAAATTTCTAAACCAATTTGTTTCAAGAAAAGAAAAAAATTGTAATAAAAATTTTCATTTTATCTTATGGAAAAAGGTTTACCACCAATCGAACTCTTTTCTTCTTTGTAATAATGGGTCCATTTGTTTAATTTTTTTTAGATTTTTTTTCTTTTTAATAAAATATTACTTATTGCTAATATATTTGAATAAAATTATTCAAAAAATAAAAACAGAAAAAAAACTTCTTTGTTAAGAAGTAACTTGGAATTGTTTCTCATAAAACAGATAGAAAAAAAAGTTGTTTAAAAAATAGAAAAAATTTATATAATAATTACTTCAAAATAAATTACTTTTTACTTTTTTAAATACAAATAAATATGCCAACATATTTTTTTAGAGAAGAAGTGTGTTGCAAGCAAACATGAATAAACTAAATGGTCCATGTGCATCTTACATAATTGCGATTAAAAAATAAAATATAATTGCGTCCTACTTTCCCAACAATCATATCTTATATTCACATGATTAAATCTTATTATTTGTATTATGTAAAGTTTATTGCTTATTATTGATGCATATATTACTATTATTGATGTAACCCATAATTATCATACTAAGCATTCAATTAATTTTCTTAAGCTACGTAAGAGAAAACTAATTTATAAGCCGAAAAACTAGTTTGTAATTGTAAAGTTTGTTAGTATATTAAAAAGTTGTTGATTCTTACAAATTATTAAATTAATTTTTGTGGATTTACGAACTGAAATGTTAAATTTACTAAATTTTGGATGATAAATTTGTGGGTTGGTTTGGATGGTTGTTCCTACATGTGATTCTTATATATAAATGTAAAAAAATGAATGAATGATGTCAATATAATATTTTAATGTAAATATTATTTTTTATTAACGTAATATATTTTGAGAATATTTTATTTTGAAATTTTTATAATTTTAAATTCTTATAATCTTTGTTTGTAGTTAAATTATTTTTGTTATATTTACTTTGCTTTCAATTGTTATAAATTTTTATACTATATATATTTATTTTTAATCTTATATTATATCTTACAATATTTCTATTTTAATTTTAAAAAATAATATAATTTTTTTATCTATCATTATTAACATACTAAAGCGTAATCTTGAAATAGTAAAATAAATATTTTAAATAATATAGTAATTAAATAATAATAAACTATATTTTATTGTTGTCCATATCTTATTTAGTAAAACGTTAAAAATATGAAAATTTTACCTTGTATGAAAAAGTAAAAATAAGATAGTAGTGAAGAAATAAATTAATAAAATCATATTTTATATAGAAAATAGTAAAAAGGAAAAATTAATAAAAAATTAAAGATAAAATACGAATAAATATACAAATTAGAATATAAAATTTAAAAAAACGTTATTTTTAACAGTATTTCAAAATAATGTACATTTTATCATTTTCATCTATTTATAATATTTTAATGGTTTTTTTAATGCTCTGCCCTAAGTCACTCAATTGTTAATACTTTAATCATCTTATTACCTCTTAATCTGGTTAAATTAGCTTCATATAAAAATAGATTTTCAATTTATAAAAAAGAGATCTTACTTATTAATTTACTACAGCTATCTATATTATCAATGCAATTTCTGAATTAAATAAAAATGACTAAAATGTAAATGAAGAAAAATAGAACATGAATAAAATTCAATTGAATTAAAAATTACTAAAGTGTAATTTCAAATGAGTAAATATTTCATTTATGGATTGAAGGTGGAAATTGAAGAACAGTTATTAGCTTTTATTTATTGTAAAATTCGAACAAATCAAGATTTTGGTTTGTTAGAATTCCGCCCGCGAACGATTTGGGCCGCACCTAAATAGCCCAAATATTGTAAGGAAATGACCACAGCCCAACCTAGCCTCTATTGCAAAAAATAAACTACCTGATTTTATTTGGAATAAATATTAAATAGTGCTAAAATAAATTTTACATGCTGATCTCATCACAGTTATGACAATGAAAAATATTTATTCACTGTGTAAAAAGATCCTTTCACTTCTTCCACTCATTATTTGTTTATATAATTTTTTAAATTTAAATATATTTTTAATTCATAAATTTAAGTTATTTTTTATTTAGTTTTTTTTTAAATTATTTATTTTTAGTTTTAAATTTCATAAAATTCTCCTTTTATTTTTCTCTTTGTACTAATAGTTTTATATTTATTGCTAACATAATTAAAACTATTCATTTTAGTAATGACACAAGTGCTAAAGATAATAATGCAAAAATATATTTTTTAATTTTGTTACTAAAGTATCTTTAACCATCCCTCAAATTTAGTTCAAATTTTATTTTAGTCTTTAAAAATTAAAAAAATTATTTTTAGTCTCTCAACTTAAAAAATTTATGAGTCTCTAAAATTTAAAATTTTATTTAGTATGTAAGGACTCAATATGTGATAGTTCTAGCAAGACGGTAATTTAAGTAGTGAAGGATGAAAGTGATTGGTAAAATTTTAAAGAGGATCTTAAATAGAAAAAACTTAACTTTTCTACCTTCAATATCTTATGTTTACCATCTCTCTAGAAAATCTTTTTTCTCTAAGTTCTCTCTACCTTCTCTCTAACCAATCTTTCTCACCTTTCATCTCTTTCAAGATCTGAGTATACAATTATAAAGCTTGCAAAGAATAGATCCACTTGGACTGATTGGATTTTTGAATTGGGTAAGTTTTATGTCCTTCATTTCTTCTAGGGTTTCGGAAAGGGGATTTTGAAATTGAGGATCTGTGATTCGTGCATGTACTCATTCTATGTTTGAATCTCTTCTATGGAAAGGGAATTTCATATAGATGTGTCGAATTTGTGGTTTAGGCACTTGGAGACCGTATGGAAACAAATTGGGCATTTATTTTTGGAGAAAACCGCAACTGAACTGGGAGTTTTTGAGGTAAGGGAAGCTAGAACTGGGTTTAAAAGCTTGTTTGGGTGCTAGATCTGTGTTTGCATGTCTGTTTCGAGCTCTGTCTGCGAAAATCCGCTGAGCACAAGGGCTCTGCGCTGAGCGGATTTGTTACAGAGACTCTAGGTTGAAATTCGCTAAGTAGAGAACACGGGACTGAGCGCGCGGTGCATTTGTAAAAAATAAAAATAAAAAAAAATCCGCTGAACGAACTGGGACTGCGCTGAGCGAATTTCCCCTATTTGTTTGGCCTTATTTGAGTTGAAAAGATGAAATTTGATATATGTATATATGTGTGATATTCTTAGAAAAGTGTATATGATGCATGAAATGTAATTTTGATGAATGAAAGTGATGATGACCATATGACTATGTATGTTAGAGAAAAGTAGCTAATGAGTATGAATGGAATGTGACATGTGATAGATTAATGTGTATGGATTTAGGGATATGAGCTAAGGTATTCAGACTTCAATGTGAGTCCCGGTCACGTAGATTAAGATCACATGTGGTGAAAGGTCGATAGAGGTCTCATTAGTTACTCAGAGGAGGAAGCTAGATATCAATCATAATAAAAGCTAATTATTATATTATAATAATTAGCTTTTATTATCATAATTAGCCAGATTGTGCATATCTGTTTTTCCTTTATTTAGGCTAATTGTTAGTGCTAAATTAGTGGGATTTATGTTATCAATTTGTATATTTATACTACTGTAACTCAATCACAAATATCAATAAAATTCATTTTCCTATACTAGATGGGGCTACCCTGATGTTGTGAGTAGTGAGAGGATGGTGCTGAGGTGAAAAAGACTTAGTTAGCCGGTCATGATAAGACCCGTGATCTTGCTCCGATACATGGATGGCGCTGGGGTAAAAAAGACTCAGTTAGCCGGTCGTTATAAAACCCGTGGTCCATGTTCTGATATATCAGGTGCTAGCCTTAGATGTCCGAAATCCATACGATCTTCCGAAAAATATCAGTTTTGAATGTGATATGTGATGTGTGAATGTGAATGTGATTATGTGTAAAGCCTTAGGTAGGTCCTTACACTTAGATGTGATTATAGACAATATCTTATGTAGTTTATATAATTATGCATGCTCTTTTGTATTTCTAGCTTACCCTTTTTGTTTGGTGTCTTTGTTTGACTACTATGATCGTGTACCTTACACGGGAGCAAGTGCCAGGTTAGAAGAGGATTTCTCAACGGGGAGATAATAGGATTAGGAAATTCATGTAATAGGATCCTTGTATTTTTAATTATAGAAAATTGGAAAAAATTTATCAGGCCTTGTGAGACGTTATTTTGGAAATGTAATAAAATTAGTATTTTGAAATATTGAGATATTGCGATTACTTTAGTATAAACTAGGATTTTGGGTTCGTTACATTTATGGTATCAGAACCAGGTTTAGTTCCTAAGAGTGACCTAGGGTATTGGGTTTGCCTTACTAGTTGAATGTGTTAGGCTAAGTGTTTAAGGGAAGAAAATGAACTTGATAGAGTATTGAGGGTGCACACTCAAGACTCGGTCAAAGATTAATTTCCTCCTTAAACTCTTAGAATTTATATAATCTAGTGGAAGAATTGTGTTTCTTGCATGATGGAGGACTTATAGTGTTGTTTGAATTCTTGTTTGACACTCCTTTTTGTTTAGGGACTTTGTGTGAATAAGTTGATGCTACCAAATAGGGAATTTCATATTGATTTATTGATTTGTTGGTATCCACTTCAGTTTCAAATCTGGTAGTAGCTTTCCATGTGTGTGCTTGTCGTACTGTGATGGTAGAAGAGCACAAATTTAAAATTAAATTTTGGGTTCGTTACATAATCCCCCAAATTTAAAATTAATAATTTAGTTCCACAAATTAAGAAAAATAAATAATTAGCATCTTTAATTCAAAATTCATTGTAAAAAATTTGTTTTCATTCAACTCCTTTACAAAAAAAATTAAGGGATGGAAAAAAAAAATACTCATAACATCTGCATAAAACTTTTCATATTGAATGAATAGATTTAAGTCATCAACAATATCTTTTCACACAAATTTAGATATACCATTTCTTATCATTTAAAATTTTAAAAATTTAAATATGAAAAAATATTTTAAAATATTTTTTTATGATTTTAAACCCAAAAAATCTAGTGAAGTAAAAAATATTATATTCATATATTCTAGTCTAAAAATAAAAATATAATAATTTAAAAATATATGGAAAACTAATCCTATTTTATCATCTTTTGTAATATAATATTCAATTAATAGTTTTACTTGTAATAAAAAATTTCTATCCAATATAATTAGTTTTATGTTATTAATTATAAATCACATAAAATATAATATTTTTATACATTAATATTATTAAAAAGTTTCTGAAATTAAATTCCTATTACAATCACGAATATATATATATATATATATTATTTAATACATTTTTAAACTTATATCCTTAATATTATAATATTTAATAATATAATATGATTTAAAACTTTGAATAATATCCTATTTTAAAAAAAATATTATTTTATTAATTTATTTACACATAATATTATGGTAAATTTAATAAATATTATAATGATAAATTTTTTCATGTAATTAAATTTTGAAAAGTTATTGAATATACAATTAAGATTTTATATTATATATGATGGTAATGTTGAGGCTAAATAATTTTTTTTTAAATTTAATGTTATTATTAATTTTAGTAATTATTTTGTTTATTTTTTGTTTTTTAAAGTCAATATTATTTCTTCTGGCAAAGTTTAAGTTATTTAACATAAAGAAGGATATAACCCTGTTACTAAAATTATGATAAATAATAAAAGGTAGTTATTATTAATAATTAAATGAATGATTGAAATATTTTTTTTCTTTTTAAATTTAGTAATCGTAACTGAATTTTTAGATAAAAAATAATTAAATAAGTTAATTTTTTTAAAAAAATACACTTTCTCACCTGATTTTTCTTTTAAACCAATTTACACATAATATAAGTCTTCCATTAGGCAAGAAACACAATTCTTCCACTAGATTATATAAGTTCTAAGAGTTTAAGGAGGAAATAAATCTTTGACCGAGTCTTGAGTGTGCACCCTCAATACTCTATCAAGCTCAATTTCTTCCCTTAAACACTTAGCCTAACACATTCAACTAGTAAGGCAAACCCAATATCCTAGGTCACTCTTAGGAACTCAACCGCTTTGATACCATAAATGTAACGAAGCCAAAATGCTAATTTATACTAAAGTACTCGTAATATCTTAATAATTTATGATACTAATTCTATTACATTCCCAAAATAATATCTCACAAGGCCGGATAAATATTTCCAATTTTCTATAATTTAAAATACAAAGGTCCTATTACATGAATTTCCTAATCCTACTATCTTCTTGTTGAAGAATCCTCTCCTGACCTGACACCTACTCCCGTGTAAGGAACACGATCATAACAGTCAAACAAAGACACCAAACAAACAGGGTAAGCTAGAGATACAAAAGAATATGCATAATTATATAACTACATAAGATATTGTCTATAATCACATCCAAGTGTAAGGGCCTACCTAAGGCTTTACACATAATCACATTCACATTCACACATCACATATCGCATTCAAGACTGACGTCTTCCGGAAGACCGTATGGATCTCGGACATCTAAGGCTAACACCTAACGTATCAGAACATGGACCACGGGTCTTATAACGACCGACTAACTGAGTCTTTTTCACCTCAGCACCATCCTCTCACTACTCACAACATTAGGGTAGTCCTATCTAGCTTCCTCCTTTGAGTAACTGATGGGACCTCCATCGACCTCTCACCAAATGTGGTCTTAGTCTACGTGACCGGGACTCACATTGAGGTCTTGATACCTTAGCTTATATCCCTAGATCCATACACACTACTCTACCACATGCCACATTCCATTCATACTCATCATCATAGCTACTTTTCTCTAACATATTCATTCATCAATATTACATTTCATGCATCATATACACTTTTTTAAGAATATCACACATATATATACATATATCAAATTTCATCTTTTCAACTCAATAAGGCAAAACACACAGAGGAAATTCGCTCAGCGCAAGTCTCCTGCACTCAGTACACCGTGCGTTCAGCGCATCGTGCGCTCTGTGCGTTCAGCGCATTGTGCGCTCAACGAATTTCAACAGAGTCTCTGTAACAAATCCGCTCAGCGCAAAGACCCTGCGCTTAGCGGATTTTCGCAGACAGAGCTCGAAACTGACATGCAAACAGATCCAGCACACCAACAAGCATCCATAATACCATAAAACAACACAATTTTCACACATTCGAACCAGAAATACAGATTTGCCAAAAAAAGAAAAAGTCAAAGTTCTAGTTTCTCTTACCTCAAATTTCTCAGTCCAATTAGCAATTTCTCCTATGAATCAACGCCCAGAAGCTCCAATTGGTCTTATAAGTGCCTAAAATCACAAATCTAACCCATAAACACAAAATCCCCTTCTCAGGCCTTAGGAGAAAAAATGGAGAACTTATCCAAATTGAAAATCTGATCGGTCCAAGTAGATCTATTCTCCGCAAGCTTCACAATGGTATACTCAGATCTTGAAAAGGATGGAAGGTGAGAAAATTGGTTAGAGAGAAGGTAGAGAGAGTTTAGACAAAAAGGTTTTCTAGAGAGATGGTAAACTTAAGATAATGAAGGTTGAAAGGTTAAGTTTTATTTTTATTTTTTTTATTTATAGTTCTTTTTAAAACTTTACCAATTACTTTCACTCTTCACTACTTAAGCTTCTATCTTGCTAGAACTACCACACACTGGGTCCTTACAGTAATTATATATGATTTCTGGGAGAGTGCATTGTGATGATTATATCCTAGATCACACGTGCCATGATCGATCAAATCACACAAAGCATTATCTACATCTACAATGCAAGGGACTTGTGGTACGATCTGAAGGAGAGATTCTCCAAAGGTGATCACTTCAAGATTTCATATTTGTTCCAAGAAATCCATTCCATACAATAAGGGGAAATAAATGTTTCTGACTACTTCACCAATTTGAAGATTCTATGGGAAGAATTAAAATTGTTGAGACTGATCCCCACCTGCACATGTGAAGTTAAATGTAGTTGTGAGCTTATCAAGATCATTATCAGACCTAGAGAATCTGAACATGTGATGCGTCTCTTGAAAGGCCTTGGAAAAATCTTTACCACTGTCAAGACACAAATTCTGCTCATGGATCCCTTGCCTATCATCAATCGTGTTTTTTCACTTGTTCTTCAGCAAGAAAGGCAATTGATCGGAAATAATACAATTGAAACAAAGAACCTTTTCAATGTAATAAAATCACAAACAAACTAGAAGCAATAAGGATGAAATAAGACGAATGATTGGAAACAACAAGGAAGGGGTAAATGAAGAAATCCCAACTATGGAAGGTAATGCACTTACTGTCACAAAATGAACCACACTGTTGAAGAATGTTATTCCAAACACGGATTTCCTCTTTGGTACAAGCAGAAGACTGATCGTGTATCAAACAACATTACATCTAGTAATGTTGAAATCAAGAATGAAGAAGTTACGTAGGTCAATCAATGCAGTGGTAACATTCAATTCACTCATGAACAGATGCAACAAATTTTAAAGATGATACAAGACTTGAAACCTAAATCACACCATAAGGTGTAACTTCATTGGTGAGTCTTCTACACGTCACATTGAAGAGGGTAAGTACATTCACAATCTTTAGATTCTGGATACAAGGTCCACAGACCATGTAACATACAATATTTCATGTTTTACTAACTTTTACAAAAATCAAACCTGTAAATATAAAATTACTTAATGGATCCACTATCACTGGTAATCTTACTGGAACTATATATCTAACTAACACTCTATCAATTTATATATTCTTGAATTCATTATCAATCTTTGTTTGTACAATGCTTGATAAAAAATATAGACTACAAATTGACTTTTTCCCATAAGGATTTTCAGATTCTGGATACCATTTTAATGAAGACGATTGGAAAAGCTAGGTTGATCGATGGCCTTTACTACCTTGAAGCTCCTAAGAAAATAAGCTTGACCTATGGTGTGACTGCCAACAATGAACAAAGCTACTTAAAGGAAATAAACATTGATCTTTGACACCATAGGCTTGGGAATCCATTTGATCATGTGTTGCAATCTACGAGTAATGTGTTCTCTTATATTCAATATGATAAGACTAGAATTTGTGACTCCTGTCATCTTAGTAAATAATACAAACTGCCTTTTAATCATAATGATACAAGGTCTTCATATGCATTTGAATTGATTCATGATACAAGGTCTTCATATGCATTTGAATTGATTCATGTAAATATTTGGGGTCTTCTTTCTAAACCCTATGTGCATGGTCACAAATATTTTTTAACTATTATAGATGATTATAGTAGGTATACTTGAATATTCTTGATGAACAATAAAGCTGAAATTAGATTTTCTTTAACCAACTTGAATATAATGGTAAACAATCTTTTTAATGCCAAAATTAAAATAACTAGATCTGATAATGGACAAGAGTTTGAGTATGATGAATTCTACAATAAGTGTAGAATAATACATTAAACCTCATGTGTTCAAATCCTTAAGCAAAACTCAATTGTAGAGAGGAAGCATAATCACATCCTTAATATCATAGGAAGCTTACTTTTTCAATCCAATGCTCCCATCGCCTATTGGTCTTATATGATTTATCATACAGTTTACCCTTATAAATAGGACAACTTCTAAGGTCATGCGTAACAAAAACCATGATTTATTACATAAACAAATACCAAATTTACTTAATCTTAGAGTATTTGGTTCACTCTACTATACTTGTACCAATGAGAAAAACAGAAGCAAACTTGATCCTAGAGCTAAAAAATTCATTTTCCTAGGATATAAAATTGGAACAAAAGGATACGTTATGCTAGATATAAAATTAAGAGAAATATTTGTCTCTAAGAATGTTATTTTTAATGAACATGTCACCCCTTAAAAAATTAACACTGACAATCAAAATAAGTTGTATGAAAAGTAGAATATCTTCAATTACTTTATAGAAATACTTAATTATCATGAAGACAACAGTAGAGAAACTAGTAATCAAGAAACTGAGATACAGTAAGAAGTCACCAGCAATCCAAGGAGATCTATTAGAAATTGAAGAATGCTAGCATTTTTGAAAGATTATCGCTATGACCTCATCGGTTCTAATGACATTCAAAAGGCTACACCTACTTGTAAGAAAACATATCTCATATCTTCTGTTTTGAATTATCTTAGATGGTCTATGAACCAACTACATTACATTATGGCTATTAGGGGTGTTCAGAACCGAACCGATCCAAAAAAAAATCGAAAACCGATCCAAAAAACCGCAAACCGATTAAAACCGCAAGTTTTTCGATCACTTTGGATTTTTTTTGTTAGAATTGCACGGTTCGGCTCGATTTGTAGTTTGGTATTTCAAAACCAAATCGCAATTATTAAATAATATTATATTTATTTTTAATTTTATTTTGCAAAGAAAATCTACTATTGTTTGTTACAACTTTCATTTTGTTAGACGTATCTTAAGGTTCCTTACTTGAAACTCCCTTACTCTGATTTCATTATCTCATCATTAACTCTTATTTAAATCCATCTTCACCACACCATTTCACCTTCTATCTAATTATTCTTTTTATCTCAAGCGGTAAGTTTTTTTTTTTTTTATTTCATTTACTCATTAATATGTTTTCCTGCAATGTTATATTTTTATTAGTTTATTATTTAAAAAGATAAAAATAGTCAATTATTAATAAAAAAATAAAATTAAAAATTAAAAAAAAACCGCAAAAACCAATCCAAACCAGACCGCTAAAATTGGTTTGGATTGTTTCAGATTTTTTTTTTATTTCAAACCGAACTGCAAATAATTTTTATATTTGGTTCGGATATATTTTAGCGAAAAATTGAACCAAACCGTACCATGAACACCCCTAATAGCTATATCCCTAAGTGACTAACCACATAATTATGACCAAGCAAAACATATACTAGAATGGTGTGAAGATATGAAACAAGAGATCAATGCTTTAGAAACTAATAAAACCTGGTGCATCACTGAATTACCACATGGCAAGAAACCCATTGGATGCAAATGGGTATACAAAATCAAGTATAAGGCTGATGGTAGTATAGAAAGATATAAGACATGCCTTCTAGCGAAAGGATACACCCAATTAGAGGGAATTGACTACCTTGACACCTTCTCACCCGGTAGCTAAAATAACCACCCTTCGACTTCTCCTTGCTATAGCTATCATTCAGAATTGATATCTTAATAATTAGATGTCGATAATGCATTCTTGCATAGAGATATGAATGAAGAAGTGTACATGGTTCCACCTCCAAGAGTGATTGGAAAAATAATGAAATCAAGTATGTAAGTTGATGAAGTCATGGATTAAAGTAGACAAGTAGACCATGATTCGATAAATTATCTACTTTTATGAAAAATGTTGTATTCATTCAGTCCATGACTGATCATTCATTGTTTACCAAAAGAAAAACTAACTCATTCATTGTTTTATTAGTTTATATAGACGAAATTATACTTGTAGGTAATTTGGATTCTGACATCTTGAAAATTACAAAACAACTTGATAGAACATTCATAATTAAAGACCTTGGAGACAAAAAGTTTTTCCTTGGTTTCAAATTTTTTCGAACAAAGGAAGAAATACATATTCATCAAAGACGATTTGCTCTCAATCTTCTTGAGGAAACAAGATTGTTAGCTGCTAAACCATGTTCTACGCCCATAAGTAAGAATAAGAATAATAAACTATATGAAGGAAGGATTCCCTTGGATGACGTTGCTTCCTACCAACAACTTATTGAAAGACTGATATATCTTAATAACACCAAACTTGACATCAGTTTTACCATCTAATATCTTACACCTATCACTATAAGCCGTCTAATGAGTAATAAGATACATTAAATAAGCACTTATAGAAAAATTATTATTCTTAAATAGTTTATATATATATATATATATTATATTATATATATATTTCTTTAATTTTAATAATTTATCTCATAATATAATACATCTATATTCTTCATCTTTTTATTTTATAATAATTAAATTTTTATTTTAATATATTTATTCTAATTAGATGTAATGCTAGCGTAGTTTTAGTATTAGTATGATTTATTTTTTTTATTACATAAATATTAATGAGATAGTAATGTTATAATGATTAAAAACTTATAAAATAATTCATTCAAATAAGACATAAAATAAAATAAATTATAGAGATGACGTAATATTATATATAAAAATTTTCACATTTAAATATTATTATTACTATATAGTATTATATTAATACAAAATTAAATTATAATTGATAAAAGTTATCATAAATTAAATATGATATATAAAAATATTCATATTTAAATATTAAGCACTTTTCATTGTTATTAATATATTTTTTATAAGAAAAAAATTATAATTATCAATTTCATTTAAAGATAAAAATTATTGGTTTATAATTTTAATTTTTTATTCATCTTCAAATAATATGATGTAATTTTATTATTTAAGAAAAAAAATTCAAGTATTATTGATAAATATATAAATATGAAAGTGTTTTTAAAAAATAATTTATGCATAAATGAATTTTAATAAATAAAAAAATTATCAAAATATTATATATATATATATATATATTCATATGTGAAAAAAATTACAGATTTTTTTTTTATTATTTTTTAATTTAATAATTAAAGTGAGTTAATAGTGTAGATTATTGAATTAAAAAGATGAATAATGAAATTAAGTGAAAGGAGAGAGATGTACTCACTCTAAAAATAAAAGCTAGTTAAAGATTTACTTTTTATTTTTATTGTTATTTTTTAAAAATCTTATTTATATATATCGTTGATCAGTGATGTGTGATTTATGGGAGTATCCAAACAATCATGAGATTGATCTTATCAGCCTCACATACAAGAGTATCCAAGAGTAGTTCGAATTAGAAGGTTAAGACAGAAAGATCTAATTTGAACTAAAATACATAGTAGTTCACTCCTTTGAGTATCCAAGAGTAGCTCGAATCCGTAATTGAAGGAAACTTACTTCTTTTCCCCACCACACTAGAACCACTATGGTTAACTACTTTCTATTTTTTCGATGGGTCACTGAAAGAGCTCAATGAAGAAAATTCTACCTGTTCCTAACAATAGAATGAGCGAAGCAATTATGGGACCGTCACTAGCTCCTCCTTTAGAGAAGAACTAGTAAGAATGCTTCCTAATAGAAGACAATGATTCTCCAATGAGATAAGTCTCTCTTTCAACATGAGCTAATGATTCTTGAATGATATGAGTCTCTCTTTCAATATGAGGCAATTCACTCATCTCAAAAAGAAGAAGACATGATAGGAATATTAGAAAAAAACAATATACCTTAAAAAGCTAGTAAAGGTACAACATCCACAACAAAGATGACATGAAACTAGAAGAGAAAATAAGAGTAAAAGAAGATGAAAGTACAAAATATGAAAGGGCAAAGTGAGAAAGTGTATCTTATACCACTCTTTTTATACTTGATTATTTAATATTTTGCACTCATAAAGATCCTTCGTGCTCCCCTAAAATCCTTTATTATGATTATACGAAAAGAAGTAATAATTACAATTTAATATGTTGTTCAATCATTTAATGCAATGTTTTACTTATCCCTCTTGAACAAATGTTTCAATAATCCAATCACAATGATTATAAACATAACCTATAATATGAGTTCGACCATTTAAAGAAACTCAATTTATAAGTTTTATATAAAATAACTTGACTAAAAAACAATTGATTAAGTTACTTTAATAATATTATCTAATATTGAGAGAAATTTTTAAATTTGTTTGTTCTTAATATCATCTATTTAATAGACCTCAAGTTGAGAAACTTATGTACATATTTGAGTATATTAACTAATTTAAGTATATAATAATTTAGATGCTATTCTCCAATATCTTTATATATTTAGGGTTTTAGAGTTTTAAGTATTATTTTTTTTCTTATTTTTCATTATTTTAAATAAATTACTCATCAAATATATATAAATTTAAATATTAAAAATAATTTTATAGATAAACTCCTGTCTTGTTGTATAAAAAAATATAATATCTTAAGAGAGTTTGATTCCTTTATGTTAAAAATGAACTTCTGAGTCAATATTAATTTAATATTTTAATTTTTTTTATAAATATATATAAATTTTATTATTGAAAGTATAATTTTATTTTTTTATAAAATGATATTTTTTTTATTATTTATTAAAAAAAACGAATTAAATATATTATTTCGTATTAATAAATTAATTGATATTAAAGAACGAAATAATTAAGTTTATAAAATAATAATAATAATTGAATGATAAAGCATGTAGTTAAATTGTAGGTAATAATATAAAAAAAATTAAATTTAATAAATAATAATTTTCGTTTTCATACATACTTACCTAACTCTTTTCACTAAAAAATAATTGTTATTTAAGTTTTAAGGGGAAAAAAAATATAAGTTTATTTTTCATGAGTATTGATGGAGACATTTCAACTACTGTATTGCATCGGAAACACCGAAACCACAAAAAAAAAAACCTATGATTGTATTAAAAATGGAAGCTTTAGAAAGTTAATCTCGGATCCCCATTCTTTTCTTTTCCTTCCTCGTTACCTTTCTCTTTTTCTTTCATTTCTTTTGACTCTTTATCTGTGGGACAGTTCATGTTCATATTTGCATTGTTTATGTAGAGTTATGTGGAAATTGATCAACCCATTAACACTAATAAATTGATAATTAAATAATATTTTTACATTTGAAAAATATATATGATATTAATTACTGTACATAATTCAATGATATTTTAATTTATAACTTGTTTTGAATTAATATAAACTGTATTAGTATAACATATATATGATATATTTAACAATCGTCAATCTAACATAAATTTTAGATTATATATAATTATATAAACTGAGTATATATATATATCGGGGCGGAGCCCGGGAGACACGTGCTCCTCAACTCTCAACATTTTGAATTTTTTTTATTATCATATAAAATTATAATTAAATTAGGAAATATATACTTCTTGGCCTCCCTGTTCCGTCTTTCCTCATAATATGATATAAAAATATTATATATAAATTAAATTTAAATATAATTTTTTTAATTTTAAATAATCAAATATATAATCTTATATATAAAAGAAAATATTTTATCAATTTTTATATTTATATTATATATCTTTTTAATAAATATCATCAATTAAAAAAAAATATAATAATAGATGATTTTATGAGATTGAATTAGATTTTATGATAATTGATAATTTTTATAATATAAAACATTGTCGAGTACAATTAAAAAATTAAATGTACCATATATATTTGATTTTATATATAATTATTTATGTTGATTTTAAATATATGTAAATGATTTATAATTTATTAATAATTTTATTTATTATATTTATTTTTACGTGATAATTAATTTTAATGTATATATATTAATTTTTTTTAATTACTCTGACTCAGTCCGACCCAATCCGGTCTGACCCGATTCGACCCGGTTCGACCCGGTTCGACCCGATTCGACCCGGTCCGGCACCCCTTANTATATATATATATATATATATATATATATATATATAAATAAAAGAATATACTTATTTCAAAAAAAATGTTTAAATTAAATTTATTTTATATCTCATAATTTATTTTGTTTAAATTAATAAAATTAAAATAAATTTATTTTAAATTATTTAATTGTAAAAATAAAAAATAATTTTATTTTTACTTATTTTTAAAATAAATAGATCCATTTTCTTTCTCTCTCCATATAATTTATTTATTGTAAGAATAAGAATTGGGAATTTATTTTCAATTTTTATTATTTATTTATTTAATCTAATTAATAAGATAAGTTATTATTTTAGATTATATTATAAGAAAATAAATTATGATGATGAAAAATAGATTTATTTACTTATTTTTGAGATAAATAAATTCATATATATATATATATTATATAAAAGAATCCAAGAATAAATATTAAAATTTACTTAGTTTTAAAAATAATAATTGTAAAAAATAAATAATGAGATAAAGAATAAATGCAATTAATTTTTGGGACTCGAACTTGAAACCTTTGATTAATTAAAAAATCTCTCTCAAGTCAATCCATATGTATAATGATTATTAGTGCTTTATTTAAGTCACCTATTTCATTATTAGTTAAAATTTAATAAAGTTACAAAATTTTGTAAGTCTCACTTTTTATTTAATGATATTCACATATACTTGTATGAGTAGATAACAAAGTTAGGTACTAAAATTATGTCATTAATCCTTGAAACTAAAATGAACCTTAAATAAGTCCTTTAATATTTTTGGGATTTCAATTAAGTTCCTATATAATTAATCATTTATTTTTATTTTCGTCACCGGTTCAAACAATTAACTAATAAAAATAAAATAATAATAATAATAATAATAATTTAAAAAAAAAATTAATTTTAAGGACTTAAATTTAATTTCATGATCTCCCCTAACTTTTCACTAAAAAATACATTAAAAAATATCTTAAATAATAACATTTTTACCACTCTTCTAACATAATAACCAAGACTTCCCATTGAATTTAAAACTCTATTTACCTTCTACAAAACTATTTAATAAGCGTCTAAAAATATAAAAATATATATTTAAAAACATGTGAGAAAAAATATAAAGAAAAATTTAATAAAAAATATTAGATATTTTAAAATAAACGTCTAAAAATATCTAAAGATATCAGTATTCTACAAAAATAATTTTCTATTTTTTTATGTATACGAGTTTCATAATTTATATATCTATGTAATCTGTAACAGTTAATTAAGTTTGTAATCACTTTCTACCTTCATAAACCTAATTAGACCAAATTGATAATGAATTAACAATTTCAAAGATTAAAGGAACATTAAATTGTAAAAACTCTTACCAGGTTAGCTAGCCAAGACAATCGTTGGCACTTCCATAGTTATCCCTTCCAACATTGAATTCCACTTGTAGTGACTCACAAAGTCACCTGTCTAGTCACGATTCCACCTCTATGTGTGGTTTCCATGGCATTGCCAAGTGAATTTTTTTTACTAGTCCTCTTATCCTATATTGATCATTTCTCGAGTCACAAGAATGTGTTCCAGTTAAAAAAGCAAGAAGATGTGTTCATGAGTAGAAAATGGGGTCATAGGTCTTATGAATTTTCTGACGCTTTGCTGATCAAACTATTTTTTTAAATAAAGTTAAGAAAAAAATTCAAAATATCAAAATTCATTTCATCATTATTCAAATTCAATCTATTTAAAATCTATTTTAACAATTTCAAATCTAAATTCATATTTTTAAATTTTAAACTCAATCTAATTAATTAAATTTAATTTGATATAGATTTAATTATTTTTAAAATTTTAAAATTAAAATTTATCGATATTTTAAAATAAAATGTATAAGTTTATGCAAAAACATATTTATATGGATAACACATATAAATTTAAATTGAGTAAGGGTATAATAAGTCAGATTGAGCTTGAATCTAAATTAGGTTAAAATAAAGTTAAGTTCAAGCGAGTTGGGTTTATGATTGATAGATCAAGTTTGAGTTTGAAAAAATGGGAATTTGAGTTTGAATGAACCAAATTTGAGTTTTAGTAGGTCATGTTTGAGTTTGAGTGTATCAGATTCAAGTGGGGCAGGTTCAGTATTAAGTCAGATTGGATCGGATTGTGGTTTGAACATATTGAATATGGATCTAGACAAATTAAGTTAAGTTCAAGTAGGTCAGATTTAGATCTTAACAAATTTAGGATTGACTTGTTCCATGTCCATAAAATCTAAGTTTAAATTTTAACTATTCATATTTTAATTTGGATAGACTGAATTTGGATCTTACCATACTAGATTCATATTTAAATAAATAAGTCAAATATAAATTTGTACAAAACCATAACAATGATATCTTAATTCTAATAAGTTGATTTCAATTTATCTTAATATTAATATAATTTTTATTTAAATTTATAGTTATATTAAAATAAATGTAATCTATTTTAATTTTAATTTTAAATTATATTTAAAAATTAATTTAATTAAATAAATTTGAATTTTAGATTCAGCGATTAAATTTGGAATGTGTATACTATCTTTAATAGTTGAATGTCATTTCAATTGAGAAAGTTATTAATGTTTTGCTAATTCAATCCCTACTAATGTATCCACGAATGGTCAACCATGTAATAGCTCGACCTTGGTTACTTGTAGGTTTCTGTATTGGGTTGAAATTTGAATGGGTTTTGAAAACCCAAAAAAGGCTATCTACATGAGTTTTTCTTTCTCTTGATTAAAAAAGTCATAAGTGTCAATTAAAAAGTTAATCTATGTTATCAAGTGGTATTAAGAGGGGGTGAATTGATGATAAAGTTAAACCTTTTTAAAGTTTTTCCTTAAAAAAAATTTATTCCTCTTGATATTAATTTGTCTTAGCAGATAAATAAGAACGCAATGGAAAATTAAAGAGGATAAGGGAAAGAAGAAATACACCCAGAAATTTATACTGGTTCGGGTTAACACTTTTAACCCTACATCCAGTTCCCAAATCACCTCAACCCGAGATGATCTCCCACTCTTATATTTTAATTTTTCACAGATTACAACCACCAATTACCAGTGAAACATGTAAAAAGAAAAATTAAAATTCTGACAATCTCTTGAACCCACAAGAGAATTCCCACCCTTCCTTGAGTCCCACAAGGAAGTGAAAACCTTCCTTGAATCACACAAGGAAGAAAACCTTACCTCCTCTGAACAGCCTCAGAGGAAGATCAGAAATTAAAAATAAATATCACCTGTACTGTGAAGATATCAAAGCGTAGCACTGCTCTGCTCAGGGTTTCTCAAAATCCTTCAAAGATGATTTTCTCTAAACACAATATTGTCCCTTTCTAAAAATAATAATTTCGTGGCTCAATTCAGGAGAAAAAGAATAAGTGAGAGTTATGTTATAGATGTATTCTCAAAAGCTTATTAAATAAGAAAGGATTCTATAGAAAATATTTTCTATTGTTTTAATTTGAAATTAGATACACAGAATCACTCTTAACGTTCAGAAAATCATATCAAAGATACTCCAATATTTTCGGAGGATTCTGTGCAACGTTTATAATTTTCAAAACTCTACGAACATAATCGATTATCTTAAGTACATAATCGATTATCTCCGTGTTGAAAAACTTTTTAAAACCACTGATAATCGATTATATAATCGATTATCACCGAAAGACATATTTTCTAAAAGGACCATAATCGATTGTCTAATCGATTATCACCACAAGTAATATTTTCTGAAAAAGCTCATAATCGATTATCGATTATCGCCGAAAGGAATATTTTCTATTTTCAAAAATATAATCGATTATCTAATCGATCATTGCCGAAACAAATACTTTTTCATTTTCACAAAACATAATCGATTAATCAATTATTGCCGTATCAAAACTTTGTTTTTCAAAAATCCTGTCTCATAATGGATTGCTTCATATACATAATCGATTATAGTGTCTTACAAAAGATTTTATAATAAATAATTTTCTTTTGAGAACCTTCTGAGCAAAGTGATGTTTCCTTTTTTATTCTCACTTCTAAATCTAGTCTAAGATCTTCTGCGATCCTTTGCTTCCTTCTGATCTTGATATCTTGAATACTATTGCAAATTTTTTATAGTCTTGATCATTATAAAAATTCTTGAACAGAATGACAGCAATCTCCTTCTGTAATAATAATTTATTGGCTACATATTTTTTTATACAGTAAAGTTTATAATAAATAAATAACTATAAATATGAAAATTATATTATAATATAATTAAAATTTATAATCAATAAATATTTTTGAACTTATGAATTAAATTTTAGATTTATAAGAAATATTTTGGCTATATATTTTTTATAATTTTTTATTAACATATCCTAATCTATCGTATTATCAATGATTAAGAAATATCTTATCTACCAATCCATAATATCATATTGGTATCATAAATTTGTTAATGCATAATACTGACTCTGTAGGCATCAATCCCTATGCAGAAAGAATATAAGAATACATAGACAAAAAATGGAAACCAAAGATGATACCATAAGAATATATACTTTAGAAGAAGCTAGAGTTGGCTTATGCCCAAAGTTTCTTCTTCATTCAAAATTCCAAATCCAAGAGATCAAGCAATTCCCTCTTTTGTGAACTTTATGAAAAGGGGAGTCTATAAGACTGAACCACAGCAGAATCACACTATGTCAGAACAAGCAAAAAATTGTGTTAATTTATAACAAGTTTCTCTAACTCTCTCCTTCCATTATCTCTTACCTAAACCACCACGATGAATTCAAACGGTACCACAATTCTTGCACACTTGTTTGGCCTCCTTGCTCTCATCCTCTTGCTTGTTTGGTTGCTGCATTATCGTGAGGGCATTGAATATGATTCTGACGATCCATTTCGTGTTTTCAATGTAACACTTTCTGTTTTGTTTTGTCTTTCTTTAAGCACAAAATTCACATTCTACTCCAAATATATGAGTCTCTTTTTCCATCTTGCAGGTTCACCCTTTTCTGATGTTCTTCGGGTTCATTTTCCTTGTTGGTCAAGGTATCTTACTCTCGCAGCATGTCCTAATTTAGCATATATATATAAATAAAATATGTGAACAACTTAATCAATGTTTGATGCATACATACATACAGTTAAATAAGGTATGATCTGTAAAATGATTAAGTTGGTGTGAAATTTGAGCAGCAATACTATCATATCAAACGGTGCCAGGAACGCACGAAACGCAGAAGATTGTTCACTTGACACTGCATCTCATTGCTATAGTTCTTGGGATTGTTGGTTTGTGTGCCGCTTTCAAGTTCCATGATATGATGAACTGGGCTGACGTAGACAGCCTCCATTCATGGATTGGCATTGGCACCTTTTGTTTGTTTGGTTTGCAGGTATGTCTCTATCATAATATCATGTTAAACTTTTTCCTAAGTTAAAATACACTTTTAAAGTGTAGTGAAGATAACCTTATGTTAAGGGTTTAATAATTGGGATATGTGATGATTTTGTGGATGAAGTGGCTTTTGGGTCTGGCGTTCATGCTTCAAGGATCTGTAGAATCAAGGGCTGCAATGGCCCCATGGCACGTAGCAGGTGGTAGAGCACTATTTTTCATGGCAATATGTGCTGCATTAACAGGGTTGATGGAGAAATATACTATGCAAAAACCACCCCAGGGAGAATCACATTTGATCAACTTCACGGGTCTAGCAATTCTCTTGTTTGGAGTTTTTGTTGATATGGCTGTTGGTGTGGCTCGTTTTCCCTGAATTGCTTTTCTCCACCATTTCTTTTTTGGATTTTCTGATTCTGTTTTCTGCAAAAATGGCTTGTCTAATTCTTTTCTTAATTTTTTTAATTTGGATTCTTATGGAATATACTTTCACTGATTGAGGTGGTTTCTTTTCATGCTAAAGTAAGTTGCCTATTTCTTCCACTGCCATTATGACAACAATCTAATGCCTGAACATAATTTTATTACTTCCGTGTCCTCATAAACCCATAAACCTAAGTACTCTTTCTTATTAATTACAATTTATCTAATACTATAAAATTAGAAGAACTATTTATTAAATAATTATCCAAACTTATAAAAAATCATTTTTAATAAATTTAAATCCATAATATGTTATTAATATTTCTTGCGGTTCACATTTTAGCTTACACGTTATCCCAAACAAATAAAATAATCAATATATATATATATATATAAAGATACACATATGTTAGAGACGTATTTTTCTACAATCTAATAATATAATATTCTAACTCATATTAATCATTAAATTACAATAAAATGAATAGGTTATATATATTAAAAAAAATTATTTTTTTAATCCTTAATGTAACTCATAAATTTATTGATACTCCACTGTTTCCATTTGTTTTAATGAACGATATATTTTTATGATATAATAAAATAAAATGGAAATAAATAATATTCCAAATTTCGTTTTTTGTGGAGGTGAATGGTAGAAGTTGGGCCACATTCTCTATTCTCCACGGACCAGCAGCTAATGATAATGGGCTCACCCAGTTTCTTTTTTATTGGTAATAAGAAAAAATCAAATTTCCTATTTTAATAATTAAATAATATATATATATATATATATATATATATTATTTTAGATTAATTTATTTATTATATCTGTAACAATATAACTTATATCGTGGACACCCATTTAGTATATTTCTTCAATCTATTATTATTATTATAATAATAATAATATATAATTGGATATCTCTATTTGTATTAATTGCAACAGTGGAAGATGTCTTTTTTTACCTATAGAAGCATTTGCATTGTAAAAATTACTTAAAAGGATTCATTTAACTGAGTTTTACATTTTTAGGTCAAGTCGTTGTGCTTCTAAGCATGATTTTGCATTTTTTTTAAAAAACTAAAGAAATCGTATATAATAGCACGACTTCACTTTATTATTTTTTAAAAAAAAAAATTGAAGAAATCGTGCTTGATAGTACGATTTTAACTTTTTTTATTTATTTTTTTTTTAAAATTGAAAAAGTTGTATTTAATATTACGAGTTCAACTTTTTTTTTTTTTTTTAAAATCATTAAAATTAAAGTTGTGGTTATTTTCTTTTAAATTATTAAAGATAGATTTTAGTAATTGTGTAAAGAAAAAAATTAATAATTAATGTATTTAATTAATATTTGTAAAAAATTTTATGATTATATAAAATATTCATTTTAAATTCATTTTATATTATTTAAATTAATTTCTCAATGTTCATTAATAATATAAATTAATTATATTATGAATAATGGTGAAAACGTAATGTAAATGAAAAAATTAAAATACATATTCATTTAAATAATAATAATACATTGAAATAAATTGAAAAAGATGAGATTAAAGATAAATAAATTAATTGAAAAAGAAATAAATCGAAAGACATACATTACAATTGAAAAGTAATTAATTAGAAAATTAAAATAAAAATAAATTAAAAGAGATACATTGTAGATGTTGTTTTTCCTGTAGGGTCAAAGTTGTCTCTTGTATCTCTTTTAATTTCTGCAAGGGTTGTTACATAACGCAAATCAGTAGTTTCAATAAATAATTCAATATATCTCCATGTCTGGTCACATTGCACGCTTTTATATGTTGTTTGAGCCTTTTTCCATCTTCTAATCATTTGTTGCACATCAGAATCAATATTGATTTCTATGGAGTCATGAAATAGTTTATTGTTGACAACTTGGATTGGACGTCGATAGTTGATCTTTGTTATCTGTTTACGGTCTCCATAATCCAGTATTTCACTGATTTTTTTAAAAAATTGGTTGAAAGACCAATTATGTTTAACTACCATTTTTCTTGGGTAAAAACTAGAGTAAATAAATCCAAAACCTAGTTGTGTACCTATTTTCTGCACAGATGCCTCACTCTTTTACAAATAAATATACCTCTTCAAATAATGCACAAATTTCTCTCTTCACAGTAACCTACACACTTTATAATTTTTTCATACAATGCACAATAGTTTTTCTAGCTTTGCAGTAATCTTTCAACTCAACAATGCCCTCTCTTTTATACACTCAGATCAACTATGCATTATAAATTAGGTTTGAATTCCATGGCATTGATTGCTTGTTTGAATACTTGTTTCAAGTTTGAATGACCAGTGCATTTTGAAAGTGAATGTTGAATCACTTATTCCATGATGTGGCAAGATTCCAATATGCATAAAATCCACAACACACTCTACACGTCATGATAAAACTGGACCAGTGGGATACCACTTAAGTCGTGCTTTTAAGCACGACATTAGTACAAAAGAAGTCATACACGACTTCTATTGTACTTTCAATGTCCTATAAATCAAATTGAACCCCACTCAATGTACCCACATCTGATTCGGTTTGTTCGTAAGTGGTTCCAGCATCTCTTCTTCTAAAAAATTCTAAAAATCAGCGTGGATTTTTTTGTTATAATTTGCAAGGTGTGTATATTTATCAACTACAGTTAATGTTAGGGTTAGAGTTTGTATATTACTATTTTTAAATTTGATGATTCTTATTATTATGAACTGATTATGTATTTTATTATTGTAGCATATTCAAATAATTTGACACTCTATAATTTTTTCACACAATGCACAATAGTTTTTCTTACTTTGCAGTGATCTTTCAACTCAACAATGCCCTCTCTTTTATACACTCAGATAAAGTGTGCATTATAAATTAGGTTTGAATTCCGTGGCATAGATTGCTTGTTTGAATACTTGTTTCAAGCTTGAAAGATCAGTGCATGTTAAAAGTGAATGTTGAATCACTTATTCCACGATGTGGCAAGATTCCAATATGCATAGAATCCACAACACACTCTGCACGTCATGATAAAACTGGACCAGTGGGATACCACTGAAGTAGTGCTTTTAAGCACGACTTCTGTTGTACTTTCAATGCCCTATAAATCAAATTGAACCCCACTCAATGTCCCCACATTTGATTCAGTTTATTCGCAGGTGGTTCCAGCTTCTCTTCTTCTCAGAAATTCTAAAAATCTGCGTGGATTTTTTTGTTGCAATTTGTAAGGTGTGTATATTTATCAACTACAGTCAATGTTAGGGTTAGAGTTTGTATATTACTGTTTTAAAATTTGGCGATTCTTATTATTATGAACTAATTATGTATTTTATTATTGTAGCATAATCAAATAATTTGACACTCTATAATTTTTTCACACAATGCACAATAGTTTTTCTTACTTTGCAGTGATCTTTCAACTTAACAGTGCTCTCTCTTTTATACACTCAGATCAACTGTGCATTATAAATTAGGTTTGAATTTCATGACATTGATTGCTTATTTGAATACTTGTTTCAAGTTTGAATGACCAATGCATGTTGAAAATGAATGTTGAATCACTTATTCCATGATGTGGCAAGATTCCAATATGCACAAAATCTACAACACACTCTGCACGTCACGATAAAACTGGACCAGTCGAATACCACAACACGACTTCAGTACAATGGAAGTCGTGTTTCTTAGCATAACTTCTGTTGTACTTTCAATGCCCTATAAATCAAATTGAACCCCACTCAATGTGCCCACATCTGATTCAATTTGTTTGATGGTGGTTCGAGGTTGTCTTCTTCTCAGAATTTCTAAAAATTTGCGTGGATTTTTTTCGTTACAATTTGTAAGGTGTGTATATTTATCAACTATGTGTTAGGGTTAGAGTTTGTATATTACTGTTTTAAAATTTGGTGATTCTTATTATTATGAACTGATTATATATTTTATTTTCTTAGCATATTCAAATAATTTGATATTTTAATTTATTATTTAATGACTTATAATTAGTATTTTTAAAGTATGGTATTTTGAAAATATTGTATATTATCAATATATTTTTTAATTTAATTCATAATATTTTATATAGAATTATATTATAAGTATATTAAAATTTTATATTTTTACATTTTTCTACAACCTAACTAAGCATTGTCAAGTTGAAATGTTTTAAAAAGTTTAATAATAATGGTATTTTATTATTGTAGCATATTCAAATAATTTGAAATTTGAAATTATTATTTAGTGACTTATAATTATTATTTTTAAAATATGGTATTTTAAAAAGTTGTATATTATCAATGTTTTTTAATTTAATTTATAATATTTTATATAAAATTATATTATAAATATATTTAAATTTTATATTTTTACATTTTTCTGCAACCTAATTATGCATGGTCAAGTTGAAATGTTTTAAAAAGTTTAATGATAATGATATTTATCAATCTATGCTTTAGTAAGAACCACATTTGAAAAGATTAATTCATGGTTTGTAGAGCGCGGATCGAAAACTCAATGCATGTTAAAAGCTGACCATCAATATCTTGAAGAAATCGTGACTGTGCTAAATCAGAATGAAGATTATTCAAAGATGTCACGTGGATAGCTTCAGAAGAGATTATCAAGAGTTTGATGTCGCAGAAACAGTAAATATACGTATTGGTGGCTCCCCAAAACATTTCATATTAAAAATAAATGATTGGTGGTGTCATTGTGGGGGAGTTTCAAGCTCTTCGATTACCTTGTCGTCATGTCATGACTTTGTGTTCCTTTGCTCACCTTAAGATTGGTCAATTTATTGACCCGTCTACAAATTGGAAACCATTTTCAAGGCTTATGAAGTGGAATTTCATCCTGTGCAAAATGAAGATTATTGGACTACCTACACAGGACCAAATCTCATACCTGACCCAACTACAAGACGTAAACTTTCAGGAAGACCTACTATAAATCGCATTCATAATGAAATGGATCAATCAAATTCAAATAAGTCCAAGAAATGTTTGTTTTATAGAAATGAAGGTCATAATAAAAGAAATTGTCCTAATAGACAATAATGTATTATTATTATTTAAATGAATATGTATTTTAATTTTTTCATTTACATTATTTTTTCATCATTATTTATAATATAATTAATTTATACTATTAATGAACATTAAGAAATTAATTTAAATAATATAAAATGAATTTAAAATGAATATTTTATATAATCATAAAATTTTTTACAAATATTAATTAAATACATTAATTATTAATTTTTTTCTTCACACCAACCTTAAAACCTATCTTTAATAATTTAAAAAAAAATAACCACAACTTTAATTTTAATGATTTTTTTAAAAAAGGTGAACTCATAGTATCAAATAAAACTTTTTCAAATTAAAAGAAAAAGGTGAAGTCGTGTTATCAAACACGACTTCTTCAATTTAAAAAAAAAATCGTGAAAATTTTAGAATACAAATACCCTATAGGTAAAATAGCTATGGAAGATAAATAAAGTACATGTATGTAATTATTTTTTGTAAACCCAAATACTTTTTCTTCAATATTTTTTTTCCTTCATCGTTAATTTTGTATAAATTTTAAAATGTTTTTAAAGATAAAATAGTAAAATGATTTATGTACATCAAAATGATAATTATATATATATATATATATATTTAAAAGTAAAATTGTAATGAAATATATGTATTTATATAATTTGTTATTTATTATTAATTTTCAATTAAGTTTCTCAATTTTTAAATTAGTATAAATCCCTTTCATTAATACAAACAATATTATTATGGTGTAGCGTAAAGAAAAGCACATAACAAAATAGACCACATTGATATTAATTTAAAAAAATAAGATATTTAATTTAAAATTTTAATAATAAAGACATCAAATTATATAAATTATATAAATTTAATAACAAAGAAATAATTAACTTTATTATGGAGACTTCTATGCATAAAAATCCAAATAGCTTGTTGAATTATTAATTAATATAAACTTCGAAATTACGTACTTAAAAACGGTGATTAGATAATAATAAGATGGTGATCCAGCCAGAAGGTTAATGAAAAAAAATTCATACTCATTACGTCTCTCATCATTAGTTGGGTATCTTTTAAAAAAAAAACAATATTAATCATAAAATATTAATATAAATAACATTAATTTTTTAAAATATAAATTTAAATATATTATAATATAAAATATAATTATAAGTTAAATTAATTTCTTTGAAAACTTTAATTTCATAATTTATAAAAAATATAAGTTTACAGAAAATAGAAATATATAAAATTAAATTTAAATAATTATTTAATTATTAATTTTTTATTAATAAATTTATTTGTATTATTTTATTTTAAAAAATATTAGATAAAATTTATTAATAGATAACGAATATTTATCTTATTACCTTGGAGTAATTAAAATATCTACTAAAAATATTCATTTAGTATCATGGATTAATATCTATAAACACTAATTTTTTTATCATCTAATAATAATAAGAATAATAAAATTTATTTTTTATTTTAAAATGTAAAATAATATTGTTTAAAAAAATTTAAATGAAAAAAAAATAATTTTTTAAATTTAATAAAACATGATTTTAATTCTTAAACAATAAATTATTTTAAAAACTAAAAATATTTTCAAAAATTTTATTTTAATCCCTAGGAATTAAAACTATACTTTTAAAATTTAGAAAAATTAATATAAATACATTAAAATTTAATAAATTAAAATTAAAATTATCCTAAATATAATAAGTAAACTTAATAATAACAACTAGACTATGGTTTCTTTATATTGGAGAGTGAATTTGAGAGAGGGAAAAAGAAAAGAAATGAAGAAAAAATAAAAGGAAAGTCAGTAGAAATAAATAGAAAGTAAAATAATATTATTTATTATTAATAATTTTTGTAATTATTTTAAATATTTTTTAAATATTGTTATTTTTATTATAATAAAAATAAAAAAGAAATACAATTTAATGTTATATTAATAAATTTTTTAATTATTTATAATTTATTATTATAATAAAAAAAATATTATTGTTAATATATATTTTTAATTATTTTTAATTTATTATTAATATAATAAAAAACAAAAAAATATTATTAATATTTTTTAATTATTTAGAATAATATTTCTTAATTTATTATTATTATACTAAAATAAAATAAATAACTATTATTAATTTTATTTGATATTTATTATTATAATATTATATTAATTATTTATTTATTATTATTATTATTATATAAGAAATATATTAATAATTTTAATATTATAATTAATTATAATTTTTACCTAATAATCTAAAATAATATTATAATAATTTTTTACTATTTTCTTCACATTTTTTTTCTTATGAGCGAGAAAAATCAATTAGATAAATTTTTTTTGAAATGTGAGCTTTATTCTATTGATTTCTCCACTTTCCTTACTCTTCCGTTTTTCTTAAATTTCTGTCGTTAGATCCAAACAAATCCTAAAAGTGTGTTTAGTGTCTTTTTCATTCAATCACTTCAGTATTTTATATCAAAACTCACTTCACTTTGCTTATGTCCCAACTTACCCACTTTTTCATTATTCTCCAAATGCCAATCTGCCCAATCACCACTTCAAACAAAGAATTGTTGACTTCCTAATAACCTTATTTTATTTTTTTTTATTTTTATTAAATATTTTTTAAATTAAATATAAAAATTAGTCACAATTTAGTTTAATTTAATTTTAATTTAATATAAAATTTAAATTAAATTAAATTAATATTTTATAGTTTAATTTGATTTTTATTATTATATATTTTTTTTAAAATATTATATATTTTATAATAAAAAATTATTACATAGTTTATAATAAAAAATTATTAATTATAGAAATATTTTATAATTTTTATTTATATGAAAATTATTTTATTGATAATTTTAATTATTCTTATATTTATAAATAAATTATATAATTTTATATTTTAAAATTATTATAAAAATTTATTATCATATTTTATAAATATAAATATATGATAAATATAATATAATCTAACAATTTTTTTTATAATACATACATCTATATATTTAATAATTATTATTTAATTTTAAATATATAATTTTATATTTAGATATAATAAAAATTTGATTTGATTTTTTATTTAAAATTCAAAATTTGAATAAATTAAATAATTAAAAAAATATATTAACAATTTAAAATAAACTCATATAATTTGAAATAATTTTAAGTTATTTTTTATATTAGTTCGATATTTGAATCCTAATTTGCATTTGTACCATTTATTTATTATCTAAAATAATTACTAATTATGTTAAAAAAATTTAAATATATTTCTAAAATGATATTACTAAAATTTATAACACAAATCATCACTATTTATAGTAATGAAAGTTAATCTCACAATATAATATATATTTTTTAAAGTAAGAAACTGATAGTGATAAATCTTGTTTAATTTTTTTATAAAAAATATAAGATACTATAAATCAAGGGAAGAGAGATAGAAAAACAATGTAATTTTTTGTTATCATATAAATGTTGGAATAAATTTTCTCGAATAATCAAATATTAAAGAAAATAAAAATATATGTTTTTATTAATAGTATAATTAATTATTATATTTTTTTTTAAATTTTTATCATAGTATAAATGATAATTGATATAAATGATAATAAAATAAGTAATATTAAGACATATTATAGCAAATTTTATATTTTTTATTATCTATACCATAAAATATAAAAATTAAGTTTTAAAAATTATAAATAGGTAAGATTTAATTTAATAAAAAAAATTTTGTTTAGTCAAAGTTTTAAAATATATAATAAAAAATTAATTTTTTATTTATTTTTTATTTATATCAAATCATTATTATTATTTTTTAAAATTTAGATTTTTTATTTTCTTTATAGAGTTATTTATCTATTTTTTATTTTTTCAAAATTTAAAAATATTAGATGGAAGTTAGCAAAGAGGAGAATATTTCCATTTGATTGAAATTTTGAAAATAGTGAGTTATTTTTTTCGTAAAATTTCCATTAACCTTTGAAATAGTGGATTGTACGGAGGCCTTAGGATTTCTGTATGGGTGATTTTTATCTTCAAAATAAATTTATACTATTCTATTCTAAGTCCTTAATAGTATGGTTGGTTTATGAATTAAGTACTTTGAGAGCAAGTTTAAGCATCTTATGTTCAATTCTTATTTTCAAGTTAAGATTTTGGAAGCACAGAAATTAGGTAAGGGAAATTATAATTTTAAGTAATCCAAATAGTACCTTCGGATAGAAAATTTAATAATGGATGACATAATCACTTTGTTTGAACTATATAGGGAATATATTTTATTGAATTTTTTATCGTTTGGATACTTGTCTTGAGTGCCTTCTTATTGTTGAAGTTATGAGATGTGCTGATTAATTATTTTTTTGAATTTGATGGAAGCCAAACATAACCATAGCTTGTAAGCAAAGTGAACTATAGATTGAATGATATTGTTTTTAGAGTTTGAATTGATTTATACAAATTTTAAAACATGATTATGATTATGATTGAGAATATGAGAAAGATAGAATATGAACTGTGACTCAGTCATAAGGGCAAATTTTTAGGTTTTGGTATGAGTATAATGAGCCAATTGTTGTATATAACAAATTTGAATTTGAGGAAATAGAAAATCAATCTTATTCATATTGAAAATCCATACAGGATTATACATAATCTGACTGATCACGTGCATTAGCTCCCCTCAAACTGGAAAATATATATTAGTCATTCCTAGTTTGGAGAAAATGGATTTAAATGGTTCAAGTGTTAAAGGTTTTGGATAGATGTTAGTCAATTGTTGAGCTAAAGGGACAAGAAGAAGATGAATAAGCCCTTGGTGGAGCTTCTCTCGAGCAATATGATAATCCAACTCTATATGTTTTGTACTTATGGAAATTGAGATTATGAGCAATATGAATTGCAGAGCAATTGTTGCAAAAAAGTGACATAGGAGAGGGTCCAGTGACTTGCAAATCTTCTAATAAATAAGAGACCCATTGTATTTCACATACTGTTGTTGCGAGTGCGCGATATTCAGCCTCACATTAGGATCTTGTTGTAGTAATTTGCTTCTTGGATCGCCATGTTATTACAAAGGAACCAATGTATAAACAATACCCTGTAATAGATTTTCTAGAATTAATGCAACCAGTCCAATTAAAGTCACTGTATACTGTGAGCTTGTGAGTGTTTGATGATGGATAGAAAATGTCACACCTAGGTGAACTTTTGACATAAAGAAGGACTCTGTGAACAACTGTTTGATGTTGGTCTATGAGAGTAGATAAGAATTGACTAAGTTTGTTCTTTGCAAAAGCTATGTCTAGTCTTGTAGTGGTAAAATAAAGGATTCGTCCTATCAATTTTCTATAGGAGGTGATATGTGAGAGTTGTTCCCCAATATTAATTCCCAACTTAATTGAATTATCCATAGGTGTTGTTGCTGGCTTACAATTGAGAAGTCCGAAGAAGTCTGATAAAAGTTCCAAGGCATACTTTCGTTAGTTAATCACTATGCCTTTTGGAGGATCGTGCAATTTCTAATCCCAAGAAGAACTTGACATCTCCAAGATCCTTAATGCGAAACTGTGTATGAAGAGATTGTTTAACTTTATTTATCTCAAAATGTCACTTTCTACTAATAACACATCATCAACATATATTAGTAAAACTGCGAGGGATTTCTCTGTCTTGATATATAAGGTGTGATAAGCTTGACTTTGAGAATAACCAAGAACCTCTAGAGCACGTGAGATAGTATTAAACCATTATCAGCTAGCTTGTTTCAACCCATAGAGAGATTTCTTTAATAAACAAACCTGGTTAGGCTTGGAAATTGATAAACCTTGTGGTAAAGTCATATAAATTTCTTTTTCTAGATCAGCATGTAAGAAATCATTATCTACTATCTACATCCAATTGATGTAAGAACTAATTTTGAGAGGAAGTTAAAGCCAACACAACGCTTAGAGTGATCATCTTTGCTACGGGAGAAAATGTATCTATGAAGTCAATACCTTCTATTTGAGTGTAACCTTTCACAACCAACCTTGCTTTGTATCATTCTTATTGTTCCATCTTATTTGTGATTGACTTTGTACACTCATTTGCATCCAATGAAGTTTTTATCAAGCAGTTTATCAACCAAGACCCAGGTATTATTCCTTGTCAGTGCCTCTAGTTCTTGATTCATGGTTATCCTCCAACATTCATGTTTGATGGATTCAGAATATCTGGTGGGCTTAGATGTAGTGGTTTTATTCATAACAAAAGACCGATATGGAAGGGTAAAACAATCATAAGAAAACACTTGAGAAAGAGGATAAAGATTACCTTTGCTTGAAGAGTGATGTAGCATAGTAGTGACAACAACAAGATTGTAATGATATTCTTGTAAATATGAAGGAGGTTTTATTATTCTCTTGTATGTGGTGCGGGTACTATATCTGCTATTTGGCTATCGGGAGGATTATTTTGTGGTGTTTTAGGTTCTAACTCAATATGTGGTGAAACGTAATCAAAAGGGTTCCACAAGAATAAAGGTTGTTGGCAAAGGAATATTAGAATTGATAGTATCTTTGATAAGGGAATATTAGAATTGACAGTATCTTTGATAAGGAAATATTAGAATTGATAGTATCTTTGATAAGGGAATATTAGAATTGACAGTATCTTTGATAGATGATTGCCGTTTATATGAAAAAATATTTTCATGAAAAAGAACATTCCTAGATATTGACAACTCTCTAGTCTTGAGATCAAATACAATATAACCTTTTATTCTATTTTTATATCCCAATAAAATAAATTTAGTTCTATGACTAACAAGTGTGGAGGAGAAACAAAGTGATCCAAAGACCTTGAGTTGAGTGAGGTCTAGAAGACATTTATGTAGGAGTTGATAAGGACACTTATTATCTAAGACTGGTGTGAGGATCTTGTTGATAAGATAAACTGAGTACAAAACTTCATAAGACTAAAATATTTTTGGAAGATTAGCTTGAAAAAATAAGGCTCTAACAACATTGAGAATATGTTGGTGTTTTCTCTCTACTATTGAGTTTTGTTGAGGAGTTTCTACATAACTTGTTTGATGAATTATTCCTTTTCAGCATAAAATTGGTCAAGTTTGAACTCCCTACCATTATCAATTCTAATGGCTTTAATTGTGGTTCGAAATTGATTTTCTATCAATGCAAAAAAAGATTGAACTAAAGGTTCTAATTTTTGTCTTATTTTTCAACAAATGAACCCAAATGTGTCTAGAGTAGTCATCCACTATAGTAAGAAAATAAGAGAACCATCCATAGCCATTGCAGAAACTAAACCCCAAATATCAACAAGAATTAACTCAAATATTGTAGTGGTAAAGGAAGAACTCAAAGGAAAACTCAATTTTTTCTGTTTTGCAATATGATATATATCACAAACGTGATTTTTTCTGTTTTGCAATATGACATATATATATATATATATATATATATATTTCACTATTGTCTGACCTCTATCAGAAGATGGATGACTCAATCTATAATGCCATAAATTAGACAAATTAGAAGAAAAATTATAGGAAAAATTTTCTGAAATGGTGTTGTGAATAGAGGATTGAGAAGACTCAGTTGTTTGTGTGAGAATATATAGACCTCTTTCTGCTTTAGTTGTACCAATCAACTTGCAAGCATTGGAATCCTGTATTAAACAAATATCATCAAGGAAAGTCAATTTACAATGAAGGGTTTGAGCTAATTTCGTAACTGATATTAAATTGAATTTGAAGTTTGGTAGAAATAAAACGTCCATCAAAACTGGATGAAAGATGAATTGTGTTAGAAATGTTGGTTGAAACCAACATTCTGTTGGGAAGGAAAACTTTGATAGGTGGTATAATCTTGTATGTAGTAAAGTGATTGAGGGAATTTGAAATGTGGTCTGTGACACCAGTGTCCAGATCCAACTAGATAAAAATATATTACCATTGTTGGTTGGATTTGAATTAATACACGTGTTTACACGAGCAATATAGGGATATGTAACTTCATTATCCATTAATGTGTGCAACAGAGCTCTCCTTAGAGAGTTTTGATATCATAACAAATTTGAATTTGAAGAAATAGAAAATCAATCTTATTCATATTGAAAATCCACGTAGATTGTACATATATAAAAATTAAAAACTAAAAATAAGATAATAGGGACAAATATTAAGAAAATAAAATAATGATAAAGATGAAATCAAATAATTATAAAAATATATAAAAAATCTATCAAAAATAAACTTGATTAATTATGAAATATAATGTTGGATGATATAAAAAATGTGAGATCCATCTATAAATTTGATACATAATAATTACATTTATAAATTGTGATTATTAGATATAATATATATTTCAATTTAATAATATCTCATTTAAATAATAATTTATTTTGAATGTTATTTATTTAAAAGTAATAATTATATTCGACATAAAGTAGATAATATTTAAGAGATAATATTTAACAATAATAAATTAAAAAATAATATAATAAATAATATTTTTTTTATTAAATATATTTTGAAAACCTTTTTTACACGAAAATTTAAAGTTATAATATATAATTAAGAGTAAAATGAATGTTTAGTTATATTATATTAGAAAGGAAATTATATTTGGGATGATTTGTAAAAATATTAGTGTTATATAAACACGAGATAAACATCTTTCTGCCGCTTCAGTACTAAATTTTTCATTTATTAAAGAGAACACATCAAAGTAGTTAAATCATCGATGATTGTTGTTTACGTATATAATATTATTTAAATAAAAAAGTATTTAATTGAATCTATCTGAAATTTATTAACTTATTTATTGTAACACCGAGTTCTAACTTTGTTATGCATTAGTTTTTTAAAATATATAAAAAATAAAAATAAAAATGAATAATTAAAATTAAAATGAAATATTTAATTAAAAATAATTTTTTAATTTTATATTTTAAATAATATCTCTATATAAAAATAATAAAATTAATATATTATTTAGATATATATTAAATTATCTAAATATATTTAAATAATTATTTTTTATTATATTTCATAGATATTTATATATATATTATAAAATTTTAAAAATTATTATTAATAAAAAATAAATAAATAAATAAATAAAAATAAATATTAAATATAAAAATTAAATATAATTTTTTTAAGATAATTATTATTAATATTAAATAGACTATTATATGGAAATATATTTAAAAAGTATATACCTTTCTGATTTTATTTACAACCTTTTCATTATGAAATAAATTTCATTTTGAAGGAAATAAATTTTAACTTATATTAATAGGTTAGTTAGTGATATTGTCTTATAGAATTCTTTGAAATGAAATATTTTATTAATAATTATATATATATATATATATATATATATATTTTAAACAGCTACAAACAAACATGAAATATATATTTAAAGATATATTGAAATAAATTAATTAATTTAAAATATTTATAATTTTTTTTTTTTTTACTTTTAAGGGTCAAGTAAATAATGTCTTTGAAATCATAATTTTATTTTTCCAGATGTTGGAAGTCTCTAGTTTTTATAAACAATTCAATCTTTTGCCATGTTTAATATCTGAATAAAATTCAAATGTTTTTTTTTCTTGTAGTGGTCATCTATAGTTGATTCTTGTTATCTATTTTCTTTTTGTCTCCATAATCTAATACTTCATTTATTTTATTAAACAATTGATTAAAACTCTTGAATCATCATTGTCCACCAAAATAAATTATGATTTTACTGGTTGTGATGGATTGAGGATTTGATGAAGAACTTGTAGTTGGTAGGTTTAGAAGTATGATAATTTTTGTTAGTGATCTTACAAACAAGACATATAATTAAAATATTGTATCTATAGGAAAATTAAACTTTGAGGAAATAATCTGCATTACAAGAACATATATTAGTAAAAGAATAACTTTATATGTAATTAAAGACATATTTGGTTTGCGATAGTACAACTTCTTAAACAACTTCCTAAACTATTTATTATTAGGAATGTTGCACCACATATTCTTTCTTTCAACTCAATAAATATGCATTGATTAAGGATCCTAAATAATTTGGGAAATGCACATTGGAAGCTCACACCTTTATAATTATGAGATATTTCCCCATTTAGGAACACATGAGCTTTGTAAGAATTTGTCAAATTTTCAATGTTTGATATGTCAAAGTTTAGTACTTAAATTTTGAGTATGATAATTTTCATAATAAAAATATATCTATGTAATTTATAGAGAAATGTTAAAAAAAAGTGAATAAGAAAAGTGAATGATTTACCTTAATTGTATTAAAATGAACGATTTAGATTTTTTTTTTCTCAAGGTAATATTTAGTATTTTGAAATTTTATGAAATGTCTTATTTTCTTTATTTGATTCCTTATAAAACTATAGTTATTTTAATTGATGATAAAATAAAGTCGAAATATTATTTAACATGCTAATGTCTTTATTAAATTGTTTAAATTGTTAGTAAAAAAAAAAAAACTATTGTGTGAGAGATTAAAATAGAATTGTTTAATTGTTAATTACATTTTTTCACACTATTTTTATTAAAATTTATTATTTAATATTATTAATAAATCTCTATAATATTTAACTTTTATATTTAATATTTATTTATATTATTTATTTTTTATTAATAATAATTTTTAAAATTCTATAATATATATAATTATCTATAAAATATAATAAAAATCATTATTAAAATAAATTTAGATAATTTAATATATATCTAAATAATATATAATTTTTATATATAAATATTATTTAAAACTTAAAATTAAAATTTTTATATATTTTAAAAAAATTAGTGCAAAGTCAAAATTCCATTTTCAGAAAATCTAATTCTGAATTTATATAATAAATAAATTCACTCTGATAAATAAATTTAACGTAAATTCTAATTATTTTTTATTTAAATAATATTATATACATAAAAAAGTCAGATTCTTAATAAATCATGATCAAATGTTTGATATTTAGAAAATAAAATGAGAATTTTAGATAAAGTTATTGGTAACGGTTTCCTCTCATCTAACTCAAGTATCTTATAACAAATAAAAAAAGAAAAAAAGTTTTCATTTTCAATTTCTATAAAATTTAATAAAAGAAAAAAATAATCTAGTAAACTTCTAAAGTGAAAAGTAGAATTTGTCAAAAATATTAATTTTTTCAGTTTTGAAATTAATAATAAAGTGATTACTATTAGTTATTGGTGACACTAAAAAAAGTAAAGAGAAGAAAAAAAAGTTTCTAAAAGGCTTTTTTAATTATTAACTTATACTAAATTCATATTAAATAAATTATGGTACTTATTTTTAAAGTCAAGGAATGCTATTTTTAAATTTAGATGAGAGCAATATGGATAATCTTCTTTAATATTTTTTTACACAAACAATAAAAGTCGTATCTTATACAACTAGACTCGAATCTTAAATAAAATAAAACTCATTATCTCAAAGTATCTAACGTGTTCCACTTTATGTCAAGAAAACTTGTTCCACTTGGAAAAGAAACTATCTAACTTGTTAGTTGTTATTTCAATTTGAGATGGTATTAAAGTGTATAATTATTACATCTCTGAAACATGATGTAAATTCGATTCTACCTTAACATAATAGAAAATTGAAAGTGTCCAAATAGATAAGAATAAAAGGAATTAAGATTGGTTGGATGTCACTCACTGATATGAATGAAACTATGAATAATGTATTCAGATTCCCTTTCATTGTCACCTTAGTGAACCAGTTCCAATGCTGAGAGTGGCAAAACTCACCATAAACATAAACAGTTTCATATTATGGTGGAAGAACCCGCAATCAACGGTGAGAAAATAAAAGCACCCCCACATAATATTCAAGCCAAGTAGTGCCTTTGAGCATTGTCCTCCTTTATGCTCCATCCACTGAGATTAACAAAACTAATCATGTCAACCTTTGTCTCTTGTGCTTGGTGGGGGATCTTTGTATAATAACATGCTTTACAACAACTTTTCGTAATGAAATTACATGTTTTCTTTATTATTAGCACCCAAACTCTCTAATAACATAGTTGTAGAGAAAAGTTCGGATTTACCAATTGGGATTGGTCTAACGAATCCACAGCATGATAAACCAAAGTTTAAGTTTTCGTTGAAAGAAGCGTCCACATTTAGTGTTTGGTTGTGCATTCAATGAACTAGGTGATATGTTTCAGAACTGTTTAATAAAGATTTTTTTTCCTTAATTCTCTTATAATAAAAAGATTTTTCTTTTAAATAATATGAACCATAGATAGAGGACAAATCAATTTCTTAAAGGGCAAATGTTAAAATAAAGAATGATATGAATCTATGCGCAACAATGATATGTGATTACTAAAAAAATTACAAGTTTTACAGTCTCACAAGTCACATATAAACAGTAACAGGAAGTGCAAAGCTTTTCACACAACTTGTCCAGCTTGAGATTTGTGCCTTCTCCATTAATGAAGGAAATAGAAACAAAGATGAAGCACCAAAAACTTGAATTTATCAATGGAAAGCCATTCATTCTGAGAAAACCAGAATTCCAAGACAGAATATGAATAAATTTCACACATTTGAGCAGAATTCTGAGTAAGAAAATATAAGAAAAAACAACAAAAGGTGTATAAACTAAACCCATTGTTGCTTTGTTGCCTCCATTCTCCGCAACAAACCATCAATCTCTTCTTTCATTCTCTTTTTCATTTTATAGTAATCAAAATAGGAATTTTCCAAGACTTTCAGTTCATCCATTTTCTTCCTCTGCGTTTCCTCTGTCTCGTGCAAGCAGAGTTTGGAAAGCTTTTCAGCATACTCTTCTTCCATCTGGGCAGTCTTCGTCCTGATCATCCTCTGGAACCCTTCTGCCTCTCTTCTTGCTTCATCTGCCTTGGTCTGGAACATTCTGGCTTCTGCCTCCTTTATCCTCACAATGCTCTCCAAACTTTCAAGTCCACCTTTCCTTAATAAGGCCCCCAAATGGAAATCAGCCTCATTTTTGATATCACTCAGGATGGAAGATTTGAGGTCTTTCTGAAGTAGTTCACTTGACATGGCATCAGTATGTGACCTTGAATAGCCCATTTCATAACCATATTTTGGTAATAGAGGGTTAGGTTTGGAAAGAGCTGGTTTATCCTTTGTAAGGTTAGTTTGAGAGGCTACCAAATCCTTTGAAGAAATGCCAGCAGAAGCAGGAAAGTCTGACATGCTGTCCTTATCTGTTTATCAGAAAAATCATCTGAGTTAGATATCGTTGTAGTAATTTAATCAAGCTAAAGAATTTTGATCTATTTAATTAAGCATATTCAACAAAGTCAGAGAGAGAATAATAACACCATGCGAACAACTTAGGTTTATAACACATCTATCCCGTTTTCCCCACCACTGTCATTCCAAAGAGATAATGACATTCCATTGCTTACTATCTCAATGAACCACTACAGTACCAAATGCAATGATAAGATGTAAAATTTTAACCAGGAAGGAAAAATGATGCAAAATGATGCAAAATGCTTAAAACCAAGTCTGTAACACCTGTGCCATTTTAGGAATGGATGTTCAATGTAGCATATAATTCATTATTCATTTCATGCAAATTCAGCATCAGAAGCCAATAACTAATTGAAGTATAGGAAGTTCAATGTTAAAAATAACATTCCTCTTCCTTTATTCCTCCAATCTATGAAAAAAAAAAATTGAACTGCATCAAATGTAATATAGAGCTCAACTGACTTAAACTGCAAGATGATTCCATTGATATATACAGCATGGATTTGTTAGGGCATTAAATGCTAGCAATATTGAGCTCACCATAAAACTGCACATAGGAAACAACAGCCTAGGATGGGAAGTAAATATCCAAACTGAATGGTGAAAGCGAATTGAATGTGGTAAATAAACAAGCCTGATTGATTGTTACAGAACAACTTGCATATAAATGACATTCAAATCTTCCAATTAGTGTGTGCTTGGATTAGCTTTTGTTTTTGAAAAAGCATATATAATTAAAATTTTCAGCAGACACATTTTGGGAAATTTTTCCCTTATTATTATGGTTCTCAATTCCCATTCTTAATGTCCAACAAACATTTCCCAACTTACCCTGTATTTTCCACTTCATAAAAAAACTGTTGCCGGAAAACTATGGTTGTCCTTCCTCATTGTTACTTTATTTTTTGGCCTTGGACAGCAAAACAGTAAGGGGCGTAATTATATTTTGGTCAAGTGGAAAATTGGTTCAAAGTTTCATAAGTAATTTGTAAAAAGAGCATAATTGTTTGAGTGTCACTTTTTTATGAATCTGTGTAGCTCTATCTGTCAGAAGCAAATTTTTTTTATCAATAATACTTTCCCTCCAATACAGCATACACACTTAATCCTCAGTTATTCACAATCCAACAAAATCACAAAAAGAACCACTGGTTTTTACTCATTTCCAATAAATAATGCTACTACAAGAAAACCCTTCATATCACGTCAAAATGTTTTCATGCAACTACAACTACAACATTAAGAGCTGAAATTTTTAACTCAATCCCATCATATAAAATGGATTGATCCCTTACTCCTAACTGATACCAAGCAAATCATGATACATTCGTAGTGCATCCATAGCGCTTAAATGATGTATCTATGTTGCCCCCTTAGCACTTATTTATGAAGCAAATATTTTTAATTTTAAATCCAAACATATATTTAAATATGAATAGAAAAGAGCCAGGTTTAGGCGCTTACAGTTGAAAAATTGTACGATGTAATTGCAAGCTTCCCAAGGAGATATCATTTTAGTTTGAAGCTTTAATAGCATGTCATCAGTTTTAACATGCAATTCCTTCCCTTTGCGATTTTCACTTGCCCTGAAAATCCTCCTTACACAGTCAAGCTCTTTCATCAAGGTTTCAAGACCCCAATCTTTTGCACAACACACAAACACGTCTTTAACAAAACCAAACATTTCCGAGGCATGTCCACATCCGATACAATGAAATTGCATCTCTGAGGTTCCTGAAGGCCCCTTCAAGCTAGGCCCAGGCTTGATAAGATTTCTCTGAATGCCACAGGTAGCATGGCACCAATGGGAACAAACATCACATCCTATCCAACTACAAGTGTTATTAGCACAATCAAAGTTCAAACAGACAGGACACATGCAAGAACTACAAAAGCCCTTATTTCCTGAGCAAATCTTGCAGTCGCAATCATCAACAGGAAGCAAATGCTTGCAGGTTACATTCCTACATCTCTTATACAAGAAAATCTCTACCATCTCAGACAAGTGAACTTTGCTAGATAGGAAGCTAGCAAGCCCCATCTTGACAGCCACTAAAACCTCTAATTGCACTTTATGGCACTTTGAAAGACTCTCCTTGGTAAGGTCAGATCTTCTGTCAAGTCGATTTTGGAGGCTTACCAGTTCCTCTTTCTTGTCAGGCTTCTCAATGAGGTTCTTTAAGTAATCCTTAGTTGATGCTATGACATCATCAGTAAGCTCCTGAATTGTCAATGCCATGACAGTGATAGACTCTGAAACAATCTCCCTTATAATTCTCTCTGGTCTAGAATGCTTCCTTACCTTCCCATCATCCAAGCCATCCAAGATTCTCAGATTCTCAGAGTTCCTCCCCCTTGAGTCGCCTGACTGGGCCTCAAGCCTTGGCCTGGCAGGCAACTCTGAAGGGAAAAAAGAATGATTATCTGAACTAGTAGTTTTATACTGACTATTACCTTGCATAAAGGAACTAATACCAGCACCATGGTTGGACAAAGCAACCCCATCTCCTATTGGCTTGAACCTACTATGCACAGACCCATTAGTCCCCTCCCCACAGTTCCAAATTTGGTCATCTTTGCTCACCGAGTACTCAAAATTATCGGTTGAATTGCGGGTGAGTGAACAGCTTGGGTTGTGAGAAAATGGGTGGGAATAGGAGTAAGACAAAGAAGCTGCTGTATAGTCATTCGAATATGAAGTGTGAGTGGTGGATGGCCGGCAAGGTTTCATTCTAACTAGTTGATCACCATTTTGCAAGGCGTTTGAAGCTGTGAGAGAAAGTGACACATCAGGCAAAGCAAGAGAGAGATTGAGTGTCTCCAGTTTTTGCTTCTTCTCCCTATTACTCTCCCTCTCAATAACTTCCTCAAGGGATCTCTTTGAAGAATCCTCTCTTGGCTCACTCAAGCTGAGGAAATCTCTTTCCACCCATTTTCCATCCTGATTTGGGTTCTCACAAATCACGACCTCTTTCCCTTTGTGGCTCATTCTCTCAAAGGAATTCAGCAAGCTTTTAGCAGGATTTTCTTTCTCAGATAGACTCAGTTTTGGGTTGTCACAGAGGTAGCTGAGGGTCAACTCTTGGAACCCTGAGCTTCCAACAACAACCTCGGTGGGTTTTGAGTGAAGAACCCCATCAACACCTCCATCACCACCCACCCGTGAATCCCTCACAAATTCAACACCTTTCTCATCTTGGTACTCGTTGTTAGCCTCAAAATTGTGCCTTGAAAGCTTGCTCCTAGAGTTCTCACCCTCCGATTCAGCAGCACGATCTTTACCTCCAATCATGGCCAGAGGAATGAACGACAGAAGAGAAGGTTACGAGAACGAGAAGAGTGATGGGGGCAATTCTGAAAATAAAGGGAGAATCAGAGGTTTTTTTTTTTTTTTTTTTTAAGTTCTGGACATTGGTTTTGGTTTGGGATACTCTTCAAGCAACGGCAGGAATTTCATGTTTCTCTTCTATAGTGTTCACACTGGGTTTAATAAAAAAAAAAAAAACGGCGATGCTTTTGCGCGTCTGAGATTACAGTCTTAACCCTTGAAAGTGGAGAGAATTACTCTCAAGTGGACCACTTTTTTTGACTGCAACTTTACTTTTCCTGTCAAACAGCACAGCTCACACCTCTCACCTCCTCAAATCTCACCTCACCATCACACGACTTCATTACTACTTCAACACAATTCATATCCATTTGCCTCTTCCACTTCTATCATACTACACATTTATCATATATTTATAATTATTCATAAAATTTTAGACTTTTTAGTGAGGAATGTAAGAAGAATCCAACCAAAATCTACTTGTGAATTTGACTCTAATACTCAAATCAATAAATAAATAAATATTGAAAAATTAAATTGAAATGAATATTTTTATTAATATCTATATATAAACTTTAATAAACTTATATCTTAAATTAATAATATAATTTTATTAAGTTTTATAATATTATTGTAATAAAATATTATATTAAAAATATAATAAAGATAATCAAGTTATTAAATTTTATCTTTAAATATGAATGATTTATAAGATATCTAAGTTATACTCTCAAATATATATACAATAATAATATTTTTGTTCGAATTCATGTTGTACTGACTTAATTTAGTATCATATTTATGAGTAATATTTTTTTGTAAAAAAGTATTAGATGTTTTTAGTGAGAGTTTTTATGGATTTCAAAATGTAAAGGTGATTCGGCTGTTAACATTTTGTTTTTTTGGTAATTAAAATTTTGTGTTCTAAGAAAAATTCCAACAGGAATTGCTTAAAACAATTGCTTGCACAAAAACCTGTGTTTTGTGGGACTCTACTACCAAATCAGCATTAAGCAATTCTCTCTTAAATTTACTCCAACACTAAAAGTTTCAACTAATTTTAAGCAACTCTATTATTTTATAATAACAATTAGCTTTCTCTCTAGAATGGAAGATTTAATAAAATATTGTTTAATTTGTAGGGTTGTTTGGAGAGTTGCTTAAATAAGTAATTATAATTTCTTTTAGCAACTTAAGCTTCCATGTAAGCTTGCTCCAATCTTGAGTTGCTTGAAGTAACTACTGTTCATGAGGGAAGCACCGACTATTCAAGATGGCCTAAAGTGATGTTTTGTTTGAAAGTTGTCCTTTCTACATAAATAAGGATAATTTTTTTTCATGATTTTCTTTATTATTTTTTTTATTTATAAAATTTTTATTTTTTTTCTCTCATATTATCATCTTCTTTAAATCTCTTTCTTATATATTTAGGTATTTTGATATTTTTTTTATTGTGTTTAGTTCATTTGGAGTTTAAATTATGAGATTGTAAGATGAAGCATGACTGATTATAGCAATGTTTGATTTTATTTTTAATTTAAAATATATTTGAATTTGATTTAATTTGATTCAATTTTTAAATAAAAAATCTAAATCAAATTAAACTAATTTTAATAATTTAATTTAGATTAATTTTGTGATTTTTAATTTTTAATTCTATATTTTTTTTAAATGTTGATTTATTTTTATTTTTTAAATTAAAAATATAATATATAAAATATACTATTTAAAATTTAAAAAATATATTTAATAACAAATTGATAAAAATATAATACTATATATTTAAAAACTAATAAAAATTAAAATCATATATTATTTTAAACTAATAATATTAAATTAAGAAAATTAGATTAAGAAAATTATTAAAGAGAATATAAAAAAATACAAGTAAATTATTAAAATTGTAATATTTTATTGTACTTTTTATAAAAAATAAAAATATAACTAGTTTTGAAATGATTATATCATAAAAAAGAATTCATTCCAAATACACTAATTATTTTAACTCAATATTAGAGTTCTCTTCAACTAGTCGTGAGATTTGACTAAATTCTAAAAAAATATAAAATTAAAAAAGTAGACAAAAAATAATTAAACAATTAAAAATTTTAAATAAAATATAAAAATACTCATTTCAATTCTTTTCAATGTCTTGTATGAGTTATTCAATCTTCGTTGACTATGAGGAGGATTAACATCAATTTTGTGTACAAATCAATGCTTCAATAGTCTTTGGTGAAAAAGAATTCATATAATAATTAAGCAATCTACCTCCCATGCTAAAAGCGAACTCTGAAACCACAATAGGTACATGCATAACCAACAAATCTTTAGCAATTTGAGAAAAAAATATAATATTTGGTAGAATTTATTTTCCATCACATTAAAATGTCAAAATAATTATCATTCTTTTTCTTCAAATTCTCCATTAGATATAAATCTACTTCATTTTTATTTAAATTCTTATTTAAATTCATGTCTTTTTCAAATTTCATTGCAAATGACAATTAATTTGATTCAAGGTTTTTGTGTTTTCATTTCATAAGGATATGAACAATTTTCAACTTATTTCTCATAATTAACGAAAAGACTATACACATCAAACAACTTATATAATGCCTCATTTATCTTTCCACAGAAAAATCCAGCATCATCATTCTCATACAATTTATTTAAACTCAACTGTACAAGTTGAAACTTACTTTGAGAATCACATACCACAACAAAAAAAAATCAATATATTGATGTGTTTAATGTTCCTCTAACACTTATCACACTTAACTTTCCTTTTCCAGCCATGCTTCAAGCAATTTGTCAAAATTACCTATCCATTTCTAAAATGCAAATAATATCATATAATATTCATTAAAATATTGAGAAGTTACCAAATTTTTCCCTAACACTTTCTAAGTGATATAAAAATATATTTTCAAAAATCTAAGAAAGTATCTTACATTATCTCAATCTTCGTTACATGGAGCATGACTAGATAACATGGCATATTCAACACACTTTTCACCAATCTTTTAAATGCCTTTTGCAATTTTAATGCACTTCAAGCATTAAATAGGTTGAGTTTCACCTAGTGGAAACATCTAAATGCACAGTAGTCTTTTATGTTATCCTAATTTCCTTAATGTAAATTTTGAACCTCTCCATTTGACCAGGTGGTGCACAAAGATATTTTAGTACATTCTAAATTTTGTTGATTAAAGAATGACACTCCTTCAATTCATAGTTCACTACAAGATTTAAAGTATGTGCATAACACCTAACATGCATGTGTTCTCCTTTTAATGGATGTGTGTTGCAATCCTCCATTTGACTTTTCAAATAAGACATTTCAACATCATTTGAGCTAACATTGTCAAATGTGATGGTGAAAACTCTAGCCAACCTTTCAAGTACTTCTTAATTCTTCCACCAATTGTAATGGGTTGGGTTGAGCCAAGGTGTTGGGTGAGCTTTTGGCCTATTAGCTTAGGGGAGGGAATCTATTTAAATCTCACTTTCACTAACCCCTCTCTCATTTTTGTCAAAATTTTCAGATTCACTCATTCACTCTCCCTAACCACTCTTTAAAACACTCTCCAAATCTCTCCTAAATCTTGTTACTTCTCTTCGAGAAAATTATGTTTCAATATTTTAAAGAAATTAGTCTAAGAGCTTGGTTAAACAACCATAAGTCTAAACTATAAAATTACATAGCTCAATTACATTAAAAAACAAGTACAAAGTTTGGCTACTTTGATAAGATCAGCTATACAAAGCCAATTTGATTGTGAGCTAATCAATAAATAAAGTTCGACTACTTTAACCAGAACAACTATACAAAACCAATACGAGCACAGGTTAATCAATAAGAAGAAGGATGAGTATTAAAAGAAGTATGATTACACTCGTTCATCCTTATAAACTTGTTTAAATAACTCAAACTTTAAATTGGATAGACTTATGTACCTATCCGAAATATATACTTAAAATATATAATAATTAATATAAAATGATTTAGAAAATATTTTTATTATATCTTTACCAATATGAGATATTCGGTTAGTTATAATTCAAATATTTTATTTACTTATAAATAAGATATAACATTTATTCTTATTTCAGAAATATTCTTATTGAATACCTACTTATTTAAATATTAGAAAGTCTTTGTAAGTAAACCTCCCTCTTGTTTTCATATTTAAAAGAACTCGACTAAAATAAGTATCGAAACATTTTTGGTTGATAGACCTCCCTCTCGTCTCTATACTAAAAAAACTAGACTTAAAATTTAAGATCTTCCCCTCTTCGATACAACTCAATTTTTGTATTTTTACTTTTTTTTATAATAATAAATAGTATATTTCATCAACCTAAATTTATTCATTTGAATTTTTTTTCCAAATATTTTATTTAAGAATTTAATTTAGAAATATAATTTATTTTTTACTCATTTAATAGATTTTTTATCTCTTATGCTACATTCTCTTTTTAATTCTTTGGTGATAGTTTGTTGTGCCTTTTACCTAGTTGAAAAGTAACATTCTTTCCTCCATAAAACACAACAAGTAATGTGTAACTCTCTTATTGCTATTTTTTTTATTCAATTATTTGATTCTTTTCATTTTTATTTCTAATTTTTTTTATTCTTTGTTTCTTTTCTATTTAAAAAATTATAATTGATATAAAGCTTTATTATAATAGAAAAAAGAGTTGATTGAAGTTTTTAATTTGGAGAAATAGTTACACCAAATTTTAAAAAAATAAATTATATATTATGTCAATAAGAATTTAAGAATTAATAATTTAAGGTTATTGAGTTTTAATAAAGTACTTTGATTAAGGTTAAATTCTACTATTAAATATTTAAAAAACTTTTATATCATTGTTAGTATATATTATTAAAAATAGAATTCACTTAGGTCATGATATGTTAGGTTGATAGCTTATAATTTGTGAAGTATTATAATATCAATCCATTATTTTGAAAAAAAAAATTGTGATTGAATAAGAATTATGGAATTTAATTATAATTAGGTTAATTGTTGATAATTTGTCGAGTATTATAATATTAACCTATCATCTTAAAAAAATATATAATTGAATGAGAATAGCATAATTTAATTATATATATAATATCTTTAATAGGTATATAAATAGAAAATAACATAAATAATATATTTAATATATAATATATAACAATATTCTAGTATATCTTGTTATTATAAAATTATTAAGACTTATTTGATAAAACAGCCTCTCTCAAATTTGTTAGATAATTTTGGTGAAATTATAATTTTAAATAGTAGTTTATCATTAATTTTTACGTCAATATTTCAATTATCTTAATATCTAACGAATATATATCATGTCAAAAAATTATTAATATAAAAATATTATATGAAAGAATTATATTAAAATAAAATGCCAAATAAATTTATATACTCTAAAAAAATCCACTTAACTAAATTATCCACATATTTTTCTTTAAAAAATAATAATTTTTATTAAATAATTATCACATAAAAAAAGAAAAAATATTTTAATAATTAATAATAGAATAGATTCAATTCATAAATTATATCTCTTATTAATAGTTTACACAATAACTAATATGACAATAAAAAAATTCAGCTTAAAAAACATATAATTCTAATACATAAAATAAAACCTCAAAAAGAAATTATCATTATTTTTTTAAAAAAATAAAAGCACAAACAATTTTACCAAGATTTCCACTAAAAAAATCTCAACACAAACAACTCATTAAAAACTTCTAAAACCATCATATTTTAGTTGAAGTCTATGTTTCTCATGTTTCATCTTTCTCATGCTGAAAATGATAAACAAAATATAAGCCAACATCGTTGAGATATTTGGTTCTATTGTGATGCTTCTATATACTTTCGTTCTTAAAAAAAAAAAAAAAAATTATCCCCAAACTTAAGATCCTAAATCCACCACTGTGCAGAGTAAAATTTTTATTGAAGAAGAAAAAAACTTATGGCCATCCTTTTCTCAGAGGTGATTTCTAGTGATAACGTTGCTTTCTTCTTCTTCAAATAATTTTTATTTTTAAATTAAAAAGATGACAAATAATTTTAATTTTAATTTTCTATATTTATTTAAAATAAGTTTTAATAATAAAAAGTGATAGACATGGGCTTAGTTTTTCATTTAATGGACGAGAAAATTGTAGCCGGAGCAAGTCGGCAGGGTGATAAATGAAGGGAAAAGGGGAGGATGTTTCGTTTTGTTTGAGAGTCAAATTGGTAGCAAACGCTGAGCGTCGCTTTTGGTGTCCTGAGCAAACTCATTTAATAAGACCACAAATTCCTCTTTTATTATGACATGGCCATTCATTTAATGTACCAAAAACAATAAGTCAATCTTCTCCAAGTCAATCAAATTCAGATTCATTAATATTATTACAATATCAAAATTTTAATTTATTTAATATAATATAATATAAAGATTAAATTTCAATGAAACTATAATATATAAAAAAAATGTAAATTTATTTATTAAACTAGTTATAAAATAATTAGGCTTGTAATATATTAAAATTAGGTTAATAATATTGTTGAATTTGAGTTTTTAATATATTAAATCTTATTTGACAGATTATTAAATTTACATGTTATTAAATCTAAATTGTACGGTTACCTGTTAACGGATCACGTTCAAATTGAGAAAGTCTCTCAATATAAGAGAGAGTATTCAAAAAATTTTACATTAATTAAAAATGAAGTTAAACTATAATATATAATAGAGGTATAAATCTGACCTCTTTAATCAGATTTGAAGGTGAATTATATCTGTAATAAACTTTTATAATATAATTTAAATTTTATATAATATATTAAGATTATAAATTAAAAATTAAAATTAATTTTAGGTAATAATTCTGAATAATATAAAATTTTAAAACAAATAAATTAACTACTCAATGTATTACATGTTACTTAATAAAAAAAGCATCGCTCCTAAAAATATACTTCTAGTCAAAAGTGAAGATTCAAAACCAAAAAAATAATTAAACCAAGTAATGAAGTCAAATTAATTAAGAAGTAAATGTTGTTAGTAGTAAGTCAAAAATTTCCATAACTAATACCAAAATTGTAAATATATATTTAAATACTTATTTAATAATTCTCTGATTGTTAGATTAAATTTTTAATATCAGCACAATAGTTAGATTTAAATAAAATAAACTTGAACTTTTAAGTTGAATTTTCAATATCAGCATAACTAATCGAAATTTAAATTCGTAATTATCATTTATTTACTTAAAAAATATTAAACATTAATGAATAACCAGTTTATACGCATTTATTACACTATTTATTTTAAGATATTAATAATTTCAAAAGTTAAACTATTTTATAAACTAATAAAATCATTCTTAATAATTTAAAAAATAAAAATAAAATATTCAAATCAACATCATAATAGCTGTTGATTCATAATAAACGTTTGATTGAAATTTAATTTTCATATATTTATTCTTAACATTAAAGTAATTTTAATAAATATAAAATGATTTAATTATTTTAAAATATTCTATTTCAAAATATATATATATTTAAAAAATATTAAATTTATTTTTTTATGTAAAACGTAACCATTTTTTTTATAATTATAAGGATAAGTGTTACGAAACAAAGCAGTTTAAGTAGAAGTAAAATAAAAAAACTCTATTTTTTATCATAAAATAGTTGAAAAAGAAATTATAAGTGAAGAGAAGAGAATAATATATAAATTTTTTTAATATATAAAATAGTTTGTGAAAAAGAAATAATAAGTGAATAGAAGAGAAGAATATATAATTTTTTAATGTAGAAAACTTATTTAATATGGGAAGAAAAATTATGGGATCAAACTAATACGGGAATTTTACTCTAAAAATAAGATTATAAAAGAATATTTTTTTTATCAAAAAATAACATATTAACTTATCATTTTAAAAAAATTTAATTAAAAATTATAAAATTTTTCTTTTTTCTCTTATCTTAACTCACTAGTATTTTTTATCTTACAAGTTGAATTAATTATTTTTTTTTGTTTTTAATTCTCTTAAGACTTATATTTATAATGAAGGGTTGAGACTTCTCCATAAAAAATTATAATAGATATTAAACATTTTTCATCTTTCTACAAAGGAATGAACAAGTTTTCAAGAGTTAAGGAAATAATTCCAATACCTTAAAATAAACTATCTTTATTAGTTCTCATATATTTCTTGACTGCTATCATCTTAATCAACATATCGAGCTAATTATTTTTTGTGTAAATTTTCTCTAAAGGAGTGTTTGTTTCTATAGAAAAATTCTTATGAAGATTTGTGATGATTTCACAAAATTTGAAAAAAATAATACGATTTTTGAGATAATTTGTTGAATTGCTTCTTTCTCTTCTTAATTGCGGCGTGAGAAGTTGATTACGATAAATTTTACATAGATAAAGTTACAACATTTAATCGATTATAATAAAATTATTAATATTTTTTATATTATTATAATATTAAATAAAAATAAACATAATATTTAATAAATAAATAATTATTAATAATAAATAAAATTATTTATAATAATATTATAATTATTAATAATATTTATATTTTTATAATAATAATTAAAAAATAATAGTAAAACATATTTCTCTTTCTCTTCATTTATTTCATTTTTCACTCTCTCAAATTCATCTTCTAATCCAAACACACCTTAATTGTAGTAAATCATCATCCAAAATTTTCCTTATCTAGTGATAACGAATATCAATATGTTTCGAACGAGAATGATAAATGGAATTCTTAGCCAAATGAAGTCACTTTGATTGTAATAATACACCATAAACTTTTTTTTTTATTGTGACCTAATTCACACAAGAAATTCTTCATCCATAGGGTCTTCTTGCAAGCTTTAAATGTTGTAATGTACTTTGCTTCAATGGTCGACAAGACAATACACTTTTGTAACTTTGATTGTCCTGACATAGCTCCCCCTAAATAAGTGGTTACATATCCTGATGTAATTTGTTTTTTCATCTACATTGCAAACATCACCATTAGAGTATCCTTCCAACATGTGTTTTCCATTATCATAACATAAGCACCTTTTGGTAATTTCCTTTAGATACCTTAATATCCATTTTAAAACATTCTAGTACTCCTTATCAAGATTTGACAAGAGTTGACTCACAATTCCAACTACATAAGCAATGCTTAATCTTGTACAAATCATGACATACATAAGATTGTCTATTATAGAAGAATAAGACACGTTACTAATCTCTTTCTTATCTTCTTCACTTGTAGGACAATATTCTTTTCACAACTTCATATGCTCAATAAGTGGAACATTCACTAGCTTTCTCGTGTTAATATTGAATCTTTTGAGTACCTTCTCAATATATTTTTCTTTTGACAACCATGATAGCCTCTTGAAATAGTCTATTATAATTTTTATTCCAAGGATTTCATTGTTGGTCCTAAGTGCTCCATAGCGAAAGACTTGTTTAAAGATTTCTTTAGAGTAGCAATCTTTTTCTTGTCACTGATCCATGTAATAGAAATATAATAAAATCATTATTAGTATAATTTTTTTATAAATACACAATGATTGACTAAAGTATTTGAAAACTATGCTTAATCATAAAAGACTCATATTTTTATACCACTACCTAGGGGTTTACTTTAGTCCGTAGAGACTTTTCTTTGGACGAAACACTAAGTGTTCCTTGCCTAGTTCTTCAAATCCTTATGGTTGCTCCATGTAAATTTCTTCTTCAAGTTCTTTATAAAGAAATGCATTCTTACATCATTTTATTCAATCTCTAAGTCTAGACAAATTGTTAGACTTAGGATTACCCTTCTTTGATGTCCCTTCTTCAAACTTCAACTTGTATACCCATAATAATGCATATTTTGTATTCACGTTTAGAACTTTATTGTATTTTTTAAGTACTTTTATATGTTTTATTGTTCATATTTTCTTACATTTTTGTCTTTTGTAATAGTTTGGACTTATTTTGAATAAATACTTTAATTCCGTATATTTTTCTAAATTGACCTCTATCTACTATTTTGACCATAACTTTCTTTGTAGATATCATTTTTTCTTGATTTTTATTTTATTGGATTCCTTATTTCCAAGACTTCGACTTTCATGTATAGATTGTGATATTTGAAGTTCAAAACTATTTTTTAAGATTTTTTTGAAATATAAATAAAAATACTAAAATTTTGTGTAGGGGATTATATTTTGTAGTTAAGGCCAATTTTGACTTATTATTTGACCCATTTATTTTCATCTTTTAGGATCTATACATACATATGTAGACACTAAAAAGACATGAGAGTTAACAATTTAGAAATTTTACAATTTACATTTTAGTTTTAAATAATTTAGAGTTTAGAAAGACTTTTTAGATTATAAGAATAACATGAATTCAAGGGCTATAAATGAAACATATTGAGTGGTTGTTGTTGTAGATAATTAGAGGCTAGAAAATAAAATAACAAAGTTGACATCTCTTATTATACAATTAGCTATGGAATAATAAGTGAAACAATGCAACAACAAATTCTAAAACAGTGTGGTATTTGTGCAATACTTGATCATCATACAAATGTATGTCATCAACTTCAGGTGACAAATGCAATATCATCTAAGCTGGTGGCAAACATGTTTTTAAGAGATGTGTTCCTTACATTGCAGTCTTTCTTCGAGCCACTAGACTAATATATAATCTTTTTTTCTATGACTTATAATCCTGATTGGAGAGATTATCCAAATTTGAGTTATAGTCCAAAACCTCCAATGTAACCATAGAGTACTACACGATAATAGAAGTTCATTCACCAGCCCATATAGCAACAACAAAATATCAACCTCCTTTTAAACAACAAAACCAAAACCAGACAACTATTGGACCTTCATTTGAGGATTTGATAAAACAAATGACTACAAATAATTTGTAGTTTTAGAAAAATGTTAATACAATCATCTAGAATCTACAAACTCATATTGGTCAATTAGCCATACTATACAATAAAGTTCTAGAACTCTTCCTCACTAACCAATTGCAAATCCAAACACAAATGTGAGTGTCATTACCTTAAGGAGTGGTAGAGAGTTGAATCAAAAAACAATAGCAGATCAATTCATTACTTCCACCAAATTAACAAAAGTAATCACAAATTTCACTTCCTTTTCCTCCTACAATCTAAACAAAGAAGTTGGAATTTGATAATAAACTATAAAAAAATCTTTAAAAGAAATTGAGATAAACATCCCTTTTCTTGATATAATTAAGTGAATTTCAAAATATGTCAAGCTTATAAAAGAATTGTGTATTTACACGAAGAGTTTGAAAAATAAATAAATTTAAAACATAAAAACTTAATATTTATTTATTTATATAGAATTAGAGTTTTAAAGACAAATTTAGTAACTAATTTTATCTTTCTAAATTTATTTTTTTAGTTTTATATTTTTAATTTTTACATTTTTATCTAACAATATAATTATATTTTATTTTTCATTTTTTAAAGTTAAATTAAATAATTTTATTAAGTTAAATTTGTAAGGATCCAACAATAATTAGACTAAGTGAGATAGTGAATTTAAGTGGTGAAAGAGTGAAGGTATTTAGTAAAGTTTAAAAGAATTATAAATAAAAAAAACTAAATTCTTCAATCTTCATTATTTCAAATCTACCATCTCTCTAAAATTCTTTTCTCTCAAATCTTTCTACCTTCTCTCTAATCTATCTTCCTCCTCCCTCATCCTTTTCAAGATCCGAAGGTACTTGAGCAAAGCTTGTGAAGAGTAGAGCACATCCAACCGATTGAAATCTTGATTTGGGTAAATTTTCCTTGCTCTACTCCTATTTTCGCCCAAACTGTTTTGCCTTGCATGTGAGTCTTGCTCCGCTTGCATCTGATTTTTCCTCCAACCAAGGGCGGAGCCAGAAATTTTAGATGAGGGGGGCCGAACTAATATATATATATATATTAAAATTAATTATCATGTAAAAATAAATATAATAAATAAAATTATTAATAAATTATAAATCATTTACATATATCTAAAATCAATATAAATAATTATATATAAGGTCAAATATATATATATATATATAATATTTAATTTTTTTAATTATATTTAATTATGTTTCATATTATAAAAATCATCAATTATCACATTTGTATTGAATTTTACAGTAATTTTTTTTCAATATAAATAATCATGCAATCAATAAAAAAATCAAATAGCTTAAAAATTGACGAAAATGATTATTTAAACCAAAAAAAGATAAACATCCATAAAATAGTGATACGGTCCAAATATTATATAAGTTGTACGAATTTTATTTATTTGACTCACAAAAAATAAATATAAATTTGTTATGCATTCTAGGATCCCATATCAAAATATCAATGTCATTTTTTTTCTTATATCCTCATAATTTAAAAAGAAGGAGATTGTTGAATATGTTGATCAATTTTTTGCGAATTTAAATTTGGTAGATTAAAGATTATTTCATCAATCGTATCAATTTCTCTTTTCTTAAAAAATGAGTTTATAGTTTTATTCTTAGATATCTCTAAACCTCAACCTGAATTTTCAATATTTTAACATCGAATCAAAATAGAGCATCATAAAACATTAAAACAACTAAATATGCTAATATGTTATAATAGTGAATACAAATAATAATAAAAAAAGAATTTTTCTTACCTTATTTATTCACTATAAGAAAAATATAGTCGGCATCATGTCTACTTTGTTTTTGAATTTCGTATCTTTAAGTTTCTAATACTCTACAATCTTCTTATATATATATATATATATATATATATAATATAAAAAATTATTTTGGTATGTTTTGATTTTTGTTTTAAGTGATGATATTTGTTAAAAAGATATATATTACAAATACAACAACTTATCTTTTTGAGATTAGACAAAATATTTTCTTTTATATATAAGATTATATATTTAATTATTTTAAATTAAAGATATTTTATTTAGGTTTAATCTATATATAATATTTGTATATAATTTTATACCATATGGGATAATATATTTCATAATTTAATTATAATTATATATAATAATAAATAAAAACTAAAATGTTAGGGGGGCTATGGCCCGCTCCGGTCCCCCTAGCTCCGCCCTGCCTCCATCAATATAGCTCTATGCTAGTTTAGGTTCTTAGAGATGTGTTTGGTTTGTGAATCAGGTACTTGAGAAGTTAGTTAGAGCACGTACAACTCTGTCTAGTAGGAACGAGAAAGAAATTTAAGATTCTAAAAACAGGTATGGAAACTAGTTTAAATTTTAAGTTCTATGAGATGTTGGGAAATTGAATCTGAAATTGAATGGATGACTATTTTGGGATTTATACCTCTAGTATGAGAGTTGGGAAAATTGGGAATGCTTAATGAATAAGGAATTTACCTAATTTGAGTTAAGCTGTGTGATTTAAGATTTGTTAAATTTGAAATACTATAACCATAATTTGTTTGTTATTGTTGCTGTTTTGGTAAGATGTGCTTGTATTTCCAAATGAGCTAAGAATTTAAGTCTGATTTATAGAAGATTTAGTAATTGAAATTGAAGATTGAGTAGATTTTGAAGAACTTGTTGTATTGAACCACATGTTAAAATTTGTTTGAGTTAAGCTAAATTAAATTCTTATTCAGCTGTGAAATTTTGTAGAAGTATCATTTTGAGCTACCTGCCCCATCAATTTTTCTTGTAAAAGAACCTGAGATAAACTAATTTAGCATGTTTAGATGTGTCAAATTTATGAATTGGGTCCAGTAAATCAAAGTGGTTTTTTTGTAGAATTTCTAAATAGAATAATTGCAGTTTGACCTATATTTGGGAAATGAAAAGAAAAGGAGATATCTGAACATTGACACAGTAGATGCTAGTTTTATTTAAGATTTACGTAGAACCTTAGGACCTGAGATTTTAGAATAGTGAGAACAACTAGATATCATTTCTGTTTTAGGAGTTGCCACTGATAAAAATGGATTATGAGAACTTGGAAATTTTGTTAACTGTATATGGAGTGAATTTATTGATTTTTGACTTGTGTGGTTTGAATGTTTATTGACCATGCAAAGACTATGTTGGATTCTGTGATTGTATGAAGATAAAGTTGATATGATTGTTACTCTTTGGATAATCTTGTTTGAAATTTGGTTATCTGGTTTGAAATTTGGTTATCTGATAGAGATAATTCTGGTGTAATATTGATTTTGATGAGTAAATGGATTGTTACTCTGTATTGGAAAAGAGAATTCAACTTAAAAATTTTCATTTATAACGGTATGCATGAGTGAGAATTGTATGAAATTATGAATGATATTTATGTTGGCATGAAGTTTTGGTATATGTTGAAATGATGAGTTATATGTTGGCATGAGGTCTTGGTGTATGTAGAAATGATGAGTTATATGTTGGCATGAGGCCTTAGTACTTCTATTGAAGGGAATTTGATTTTAAATAAGTATGATGTTGATAAAGTAATGTGTATGTGTTTAGGGATATGTTATAGGATATCTAGACCTTAATGACTCTCTAGGTCACATAGACTAAGATTATCATGTGGTGAAGGTCGATGAAGGTTTTACCAATTATCTTTAAGATAGTTGGTGAGGCTACTCTCATATGTGATGGGTGTGGAGATGTTTTGTGGATGATCCTAGGGTGAAAAAGACTTAGTGGTCGGTCGGTTAGGCATGTGGTCTACAGTACACATAAAATGTTATCATTAGATATCCGAAATCCATATAGTCTTCCGGAAGGCGTCGGTCTTAATTATGATTGTGATTTAAAGGTGTAAAGCCTTTGGTAGGCTCTTACACTAGGCTCTTACACTTGAGTGAAATTATGTATGTTTCTAGATTAATGGTTTTAAATAAATTTTATGATTGAGCTTATCCACCCTTTTGTGTGCATTGTGTTTTGAACTACTATAATTGTGCCTTGTACGATTATACTAGTTCAAAACCTGGGCATCCCTCAATGTAGCCTTTTGCTTTTGAGAAATCACCGTCAAAACTTGGGCAATCGACAACCTCACAACCTTTATCTTGGAGAGCTTGTCAGAAGCACCTCCGGTGACCTTAGCAACACGAAGCAAGGCAAGCTCGACCTTGAGATCCTTCAGTTGATTCAAGATTCCCTTATCTAGGGTGTAGGTAGTATCTCCACTAGGAGAGTCCAAAGAACTCTCATCAACATCAAATTCAGATTCTCCTTCCACTTCTTTCAAATCAGTTTTGACAGTTCCATTTTCATGATCATTCCAATCTAAGTCACACTTAATTGGATCATAGAGTCTATATGATGCCTTTGACTCATCACTGACTCTGAAGGTTTGTCTCCTCTCCAGTTGCTTTTCTGAGGAAATGAGACTCTATGTTGCACTGCAACAAGTTGGCATAATAGGCTGGGATACTGCATGTAGCCTAAACATTCGATTGCTTGACATCTTTGTATCCATGATCAATCCTCGTTCGGAATGATACACCTTACATCTTTCATTTTGGAATAGAATAGCCAGTCCTTTTTCTTGCAATTGACCAATACTTAGTAAATTATTAGTCAGTTCTGGTACGTAGAACACTCCTGTGATTTTCTGCACTATTCCTTCCACCTTTAGCCTTATATTCCCTTTTCTAGTTACAGCCATGCTTGTGTTATTGCCAAGCTTCACTGTATCTACAAAGTTTTCATCAAAATCGATGAAATATTTCTTCTTGCCACACATATGATTATTACATCCGGAATCAAGAAAGCACATATCTATTCTATCGGTTGTTGCAACATTCGCCAATCCCATTAACATCTCCTCTTGACTCTCGAGATAGTTAGCTACTTCACTTGAGCATTCCCATTGAAAATGCCCAAGTTTATGGCACCGGTAGCATTCTATCATGGCCTTATCAAAACCTTGTCTGCCTCTTCCTCTATAACTTCCACGACTACTACTCTGTCCACCAGACCCAGCTCCGTGAGTGACCTTCAAAGCATGTTCTTCTTCATCCTGAGATCCCATACGTTGTTCATGCACAAGCAAGCTGCTTTGCAATTCATCAATAGTCATGATACTTGTATCCTTAGACTCTTCAATGCTACAAACAACATAGTTCATTTTTTTTGTCATTGATCTCAAAATCTTTTCAACAACAAGATGATCTCCCATTTCTTCACCACTAGCCTTAATCTTATTAACGATAATGAGAGTTCGAGCCATATACTCATTCACCGACTCCCCTGCTTTCATATGAAGGGTTTCAAACTCTTTGCGAAGAGCTTGCAACTGTGCATGTTGCACCCTTGTTGTGCCATGATATTTTTGTTTCATGGAATCCCAGATACTTTTTGTTGTATTCTTGTTAAGAATCGTTTCTAAGATTGTACGATCTAAAGCCTGAAATAAATAATTTTTGGCTTTCAAGCCTTTCAGCTTCTGCTCCTCAATATACCTTTTCTGGGCATTAGTAGCATCTTCTACTGCAGCAGGAATGCCATTCTCCACCAATCCCAATATTCCTTCGAGCGTAGAAAATTCTCCATTATCATCGTCCAATGATTGTAATGTCCATCAAACTTCAGAATAGCTGACTGCACAAATGTTCCTTCTGTCGTCATGTTAAAGAAGACTACTGCTTCTAAAAAAAATTTCTAATTAATAATTCCCAACATATCCTCCCTTAAACTGAAATGTCTCAACAACAGAACAAACTCTTTAACATAGCCAATAAACAGTAACTCCAACATGTAACTACAAAACAAGATGTATCAAAACTGGTCAAGTATAAATGATGTGAATGTCCCTCTCTGTCTTCAATGCCTGGTGCTTGGTAAGCCTCCTGCGAATAGCCCTGATCTTCTTGGGGCGGAGATCAAGAGGCAAGTATACTGCTTGTACGTAGAACACTCCTGTAATTTTAGGCCTATATTCTAGACCCAACAATCTTTTTAACCTGGCTCTGATACCATGTAGATAGTGATTATGGGCCTAACTCACCCTCAAAACCGGTTCAGAAGGTGAGGTTTACACCTCACTTATATACCATAGTTCGGCCTCATTTTTAGTCAGTGTGGGATTTCCCAACATAAGTAACCTAATGATTGTAATGTCCATAATCACTTTGGGCCTAACTCACCCTCAAAACCGGTTCAGAAGGTGAGGTTTACACTTCACTTATATACTATAGTTCGATCTCATTTTTAGTCAATGTGAGATTTTCCCAACACCCTCCCCTCCCGTCGAGGAGTCATTCTTAACTCGAACCATGTAGAAGGGGATCATAATCTATTAACAGGTGACCCAATCTAGGTCCAACTACCTTGCTAACAATCAAGGCTCTACATAGCGGCCCGTTAACAACTCTATTAACAATCAAGGCTCCTCAAACCATGTAGAAGGAGATCATAATCTATTAATAGGTGACCCAATCTAGGTCCAACTACCTTGCTAACAATCAAGGCTCTACATAGCGGTCCGTTAACAACTCTATTAAAAATCAAGGCTCCTCAAACCATGTAGAAGGGGATCATAATCTATTAATAGGTCTCCTCAAACCATGTAGAAGGGGTTCATAATCTATTAAGAGATGGCCTAATCTAGGCCCAACAACTTGCCAACCAAGGTTCATTATATTAATAAGTGGCCGAATCTAGACCCAACAATCTTGTTAACCAGGCTCTGATACCATGTAAAAAGTGATTATGGGCATAACTCATCCTAAAAACCGGTTTAGAAGGTGAGGTTTACACCTCACTTATATACTATAGTTTGGTCTCATTTTTAGTTAATGTGGGATTTCTCAACACTATTATCATATAATAAATAACATATTTAATTACAATTTCATAATTTTTTAGCTTATAATTAATATAATATATTTTTTTTTTAAATTTAAGAAAGAACTTATGCATAAATTTTTATTACAGATTAATAAAAATGTTAAGAGGTAAAAATATGATCAATAACGGTGCATTAATATTTCCTGAAATTTTCCCGAGATATAAATAATATGAAAAATTGCATGATCACTTGAGACGATTATTTTTTATATTAATTATTATTAATTTGATTTAAAAAATTAATGTGATTTTCTAATTTAAAATATGTTCTCATTAGTGGAAGATCATGGGTAAGAAAAAGCTCACGGCCCATCTCTTCTTGCCTACAGTTCGGCCCACTACACTATCAGGTCTTAAGGGTTGTCATTCTTGCCTCTTGTGATTACTAAAAAGATATTTTTTATTTAAATATAAGTTCTAAAAAAAGATAATAAATATTTAAATTTTTAATATTAAAATAAAAGAAAATAAATAATTTTAATAATTTGTAAAAACTAAAGTAAGCTTGTGAGAAAAAATTCTATGTAAAAAAGTTACATTTTATAAGTTTAAAAGTAAAACCACCCACCCTTTATATAAAACTTGAAGATTTCACTTACACATGAATGCGAATTTTTAACTACAGGTTTACAGATTTATTTTTTAATCAATAAAAAATTTACAACTCTGGTTGACGACAAATTAGATGGATAAACTCATTTAAATATAAGTTTAATTTTTTTAAATCATTAAAACTAGTTTATGAAATAAGTTGATTTACTAAAACATCTTCTTTTATAAATTTACATTCACACATAGATTAAATAAATTAAATTATTAAAAATTAAAAACAAAACAAATTCACTTCTAATCTATTTAACCCTTAAATTAAGTAAATCCAATTGATTTTGACATATCATAAAAAAATAATTTAAAACATCTTACTAAGCGTCACTAAAATAAGGTGGAGCATTGCAAATTGGTTTTCTTATGAATTTTTATATAAAATAAATGATTCTTAAGATGTTCACTTTGGAATGACATGGACTTCTCAACAACTTCAACATACAGAGTCTACATGGGTAGTAGTTGTAGTTATAATATAAGTATTAATCATATAAATTCATTCTTCTTTAATTTAATATATCTGATTAGATTTTTTTATTATATTGTTTTTCTATAAATTTAATATTATATTATTATTATTATTATTTTTCTTTCTAACATATAACATATTTATTAATAATTCGATTTAAGTGATAATCTTATTAATAACATTGATTACAAAACTTAAATCTTCTTAAAAATTTTAAAATTAGTTAAAATTTATTTTCTATTTATATTATATAATTAAACCTCATGATCTTATGATCTTAATTACAAACATTACTGATAGATACGAACTGAGTTACTGATAAGATCTGAATTCCTGCATGCAAAATCCACCCACTATTGAATCAAATTCATGCCTCATGTTTTCATCAAACACCAATTAGATATTAAACATCTAGTGCAATATCATGAATGCAATATGATCAACAATGAAGTGAAGTAAGATGATAGGAAAATTAAAATAAGCGAAAATGGCCATTGGAAGAAATACACATCTCACTGTACAATGCACGGCCCATTAATTAATAATTTCACGTCGGAAGAGAATGAAATGAAATACTAAAAAATCTTAAGAGAAGTGATACATACACACATGAAACTCAATTAAACCCCTCACAATAAAAATGAGTGGTTGAGAAATTTGGTTGGCCATCTAATTGTAAAGTGTTGGATCATTCACTTCTTAGCCACTTATTTATTACTTTGTGAGGCCTTTGTTTTGTGTATGTATCATTCTGAAGTCTTAACTTAAAGCTTCAATGTCAGATCTGGAGATGCAGAAGCTTGTGGTGGAGGAGGCACCATTGGAACTACACTAGCATTTGAACTTTGAACATGTCCTTCATTAACACCACCTCCTTGCTCTACCTGTCTGAAACTTCCAGGCCAAAAGAATCCAACATCATCATCTTCCATCAAAACCAGTGATCCAAAATGGTTTCTCTCAAATCTTGCAGCGGCTCTCATATCAGGAACCCTCAGAGATGATGGCACGTGTCTTTGGTGCATTGCAGAATGTGCTTCAAGACCAAGAGACCTAAAAGGTGAACCATGAAGAGGTAGAGATGCCAAACTTGTATACCTTTCAGTGAACATTCCCATTCTCATTGCACGCTTAGCCATTGTCCTCTCCCTTTTGTGAGCATTTTGATGACCCCCTAATGCCTGAGAACTATAGAACTTCCTCCTGCAGTAGTTACAAGAGAAAACCCTGGGAGTTGCTGTGGCTGAAGCAGGAGCTTCAGCTCCCACTTCACTGCTAGCATCACTAGAACCTTTCAACTCACCATCACTGGAATTGAAGTTGAGTGTCAAGTCAAGGGTAAGAGAACCTGGATCAGTTTCATCCTTTGTATGACAGGAGGAAGTGGTGGTGCTGCCCTTTGTAAGATCATAAGATGCTTCATGCAAGGATACATTGGAAGCCACTTGGCTACTTCCTTCTGAATTATTGTCTGGTTCCAAGTTCAAGTTTGGAGTCATCATGTTGTATGGTCCTACTAAGAGTTAACTTCTTTCCCAGAAGGTAGTTCGATGGAACAAATCTGTCACTCAGCTTATCATCATAAGCGTTACCTACATTTTTATCAAATACATTAGTTTCCATGTAAAGTTGGGAATTTTGTTTGTGTTTGTAAAATGGAACATGTAAAATTCTGGCATTAGCATTATATTGGCAGTAGTAATATGCAATCGAAGTAGAGGAAACCATGTCCGATCCAATCATATAGTTATACATAAGCAACTGCATTGTCTCTATTGTGTTTATCCATCGTGTGAGCAAAAAATATAATTAGTCTCATATCAATAAGATAAAATATCAGTGCAAAACATGTAGAGCAAATATTACTGATGATAATTACGTGGAACATTCCTTCCACAAGACAAAGGAAATCAGATACATATTAAGATGCTTACATGATAATGCGAGTCATGTTATTCAAGTGCTTCTAACAGAGAGAGTACAGAGTGTTAAAATTGCTCAAATCTAGAGCAAAACCGCAAAAGTGGCAATTGGCATATGAATTTCATCAAGATGCTGGCTCATTAAATGAAGCATGAACCTCTTGGAAAAATGTTTTTCTTTGAAAAGAAAAATCATTGTTCACATCACATGTAGCAGCTCATTTACTTTGAACAACATTCACCAAAAAAGGTGACCAAATTTTATTGTTGTCTAGCATTCATCTGTTTTTATCTTTCTTCATATAGACTTATCATGGATGATTGAAAGTGAATAATGCCACAGAGAATAGAAATTCAAACCATAAAACATTCCTATCAATGTATTTTTCATTATGTCAGATATGCAGTTTTTCAAACATTCCCTTCGAATCCATAACATTTGTTGAATGTAAAATACCTTTTTAAAAGAATTCCCAGTGGAAAAACCTAAGTATGTTTCTTCATTATGAACAATATGAAGGGAGTACATATAAGAGTTAGGAAGTGAATATTGAAACAAAAATTGGCGAAACAGGGTTAGAAATTATGCTGTTAAAGGGAGATGGATACTTCTACCCCACTAGAGAGTACATAGAATTTTTTTACCTTAATAAGATTTTATCAACTATAATGAAAGAAACAAACTAGCATGTGTGTTGTAATACTATTTTAACTCAGGTGCTCTGTAATTTCATTTTTTTAACATGATAGCCTCAGACACACCAGATGATGCTTAGTTCCGTTTCCATTTTTTCTTCCTAACTGAATCTTCCTTCTATTCTGATCCAAACTAATTTATCCCTTCTCCTTTTGTAATAACTCATACAGAAAAAACTTGTCTAGTCCAACTCTAAAAACGAGAGTAGAGTATAAGGATACATTTATTATCAAGTAAATAGAGAAACACTTCATAGACAAATATGATTTCTTCTTGTTGCAGATCCTGTTTCTCAGAAAGATTTCTAGAATTATACTGAGTTGTCATGTTACCCACATACTATTCTACTATATCAATCTCCATTAGTTGGTTGAACATCTACTAACTCAAGGAGCTCACCAATTATCAGTCACTCGTTCTTGTTAATTCTCTTTTGTCTACTTATGTTATAGGCCACTGTTGCAGGCCAACAAAACATTAACCAGCGATTTCTTACAAGCCAATTATTGGATGCAGGTTAATTCTTTATGGAATCCTCTGAAAACTTATTTCTGGACAAATAATTTTAATTTACAACCAGAAGCATGACTACAATTTACTCACCTGAATTGCTTAGGGAAAGGCTACAATTATGTTTTGGGTAAGCAAAATTATATTTTGTTTAACTCGAAGAGTAAATATCTCAAACAATCACATTAGGAGTAATCCATCTACAAAGGAATTGACAACTTAAGTTACAACAAACAAAACTTGGTCCTTCCCCTAAAAAGAGGGTCCTGAAATGAACTCAAGTGTTAATTAAAGCATCCATGGCAAGGCAATTTGAAAAGAGTAAGCAAATTGAAGGGGGGAGGGGGTATAAGCAATCAGATTCGACATTCGAAGAATTATAATGACTTTCTCTTTTAAGCTTTTCATAACCACAATATAGCAAAAAAAAAACTTTCTTCTTATCTTTTTATTTATTAATTTCGTACAACAAAAGAAACGTACGTTGGGTACAAGACAAAACTTAAATGCAAAATGTACCTCATGGTCCTTACCACACGAGACTTGATGCAAAACGTACCTTATATTCCTTATCACTTGATAATGCTTAAATGAACATTATTATGTTATACATTTCATTTCTTTTCTTCTACTTAGTAGAATCTAGCTAGTCTCATAATGTTGAGCACATTTTATTTTATTTTATTTAAATACTAGAATAAAAGAACCTTATGACTAGTAGTTGGTCATAGCACAGTACATTCCATTTCTTCCAGACACTGTAGATTCCCACTCATGTTTTCCCTCCTTGTTGCCAATTTAAAGAGAACATAAGTGCTTCTGTGATGCACTGAATTAAACAAAAGCATAAAAGTAGCATTTTTTGTTGTCGGCTGTTATGAACTATAACTATTCTGCCCAACAATAGTAAATTGTGGAATTATCCTTCTCAAATCATGAGTCTTAAGGTACTCACCATGGCAATTTTTACAGACAGAAATCCTTTATTTGCTGGCAAAAGCAGATGATATTTTCAAATATACTGAGAAAAGGGTCATGTCAGGAAATTTCCAGGACTTGCCCCAAGATAAAATTAAGATGGCAAAAATGTATTATTTAAATCAGGTAGGTTTAACTGAACACTCAAAAAGGTCATCTCCAAAAATATGAGAAATCTAAGTATTCCATGCTTTCATGGAAGTAAATTATCTCCAGAGATTAACCAAATAATTCCAATATGTCTAATCAATTGACATACTCTCACTAAATAGCATTTCGTATAGTGGACTGATGAAACACCCAAAAGCAGTTCTAAAACATGGAAAGCAAACAGGTAATTAGAGGAGTACAAAAGCTCAAAAACTAAAGAAGGTAATTACCATCTAGAATGGTGATAGGAGAAAAGAAGATGAAGAACAGCTGGAATTAAGATTTACAAAAATCACTAAACAATACAATAAAAGAAAAGAGAAGTTATTCACATATAATCAGATGCTTCCGCTTGATCCTTACAACGTAGATCTAAATTCTGATACGCAACTAGTAGGCATAACCCTTTTCTTCTCTTAGTAAACTGATAACACTGTAATTACTCATCACAAAAACGGTTTCAAATTATCACAAAAACCAAAGACACAAAATCCTCAACATTAACAACCGAACTTTTAATTTCTTGCAAGCCAAAGTGGACCTTCATGAAACTCCAAAACACAATAAAAGAAAAGCAGCACAGTAATTACAGAAAAAGTGAAACAAAAAGAGAGAGAGAGAGAGAGAGAGAGAGAGAGAGAGAGAGAGAGAGAAGAAGGAAAAAAAAGAGAGAGAGAGAGAGAGAGAGAGAGAGAGAGAGAGAGAGAGAGAGAGAGAGAGAGAGAGAGAGAGAGAGAGAGAGAGAGAGAGAGAGAGAGAGAGAGAGAGAGAGAGAGAGAGAGAGAGAGAGAGAGAGAGAGAGAGAGAGAGAGAGAGAGAGAGAGAGAGAGAGAGAGAGAGAGAGAGAGAGAGAGAGAGAGAGAGAGAGAGAGAGAGAGAGAGAGAGAGAGAGAGAGAGAGAGAGAGAGAGAGAGAGAGAGAGAGAGAGAGAGAGAGAGAGAGAGAGAGAGAGAGAGAGAGAGAGAGAGAGAGAGAGAGAGAGAGAGAGAGAGAGAGAGAGAGAGAGAGAGAGAGAGAGAGAGAGAGAGAGAGAGAGTGAAGAAGGAAAAAAAAAACAGCAGAAGAATGGCTTAAAATGCATGGAGTAATTAGAAGAAAGTGCATAACCAAAAACAAATCTTTAGTGATGAGATGGGTGAAAAAGAGGCACTTACATAACAAACTATAGTACAGTACGATAAAACTGCAGGCTCCTTCACTCACATGCTGTTGCTAGTTACCTAGTTGTGACTATGAGGAGTATCAGCAACAACCAACAATAGAGGGTACCATGTTTTTAGCATCAACCAGTGTAAAGGGGTGAGTGAATAATTAAAAGGAGATAAGATCAGAGAGAGAGAGAGAGAGAGAGAAAAGAAAGAAAAAGAGAAAGAGTTATGTTATGGGAAAGCAAAGAAGAGAAGAGAGAGAGATAGAGAGAGAGAGAGAGAGAAGGAGGTGATGGAGGAAAGTCAGATAACATGAAGACATGAACCACGTCTTTTGTCGAATTTGAGGTTCTATTTTGCCACTGCTTAACTTTAACTGATAAGGGCTAATTATCAGTTAGTGTGAACGTGTCTGTGTCTGTCTTTCTGTCTCTGTGAGATGTTAAAAATGACCAAACATCATAGACAAGAAAAGCAATCACTACTTTACCTGCCAAGACCCACCAGATAGATAGCTAGCTACTCAACTCAAGCAGACGCATGCTGCTGCAAAAACCGTGAAACAACAAATAAAATCAAATGTGGCTAATAATTTTAGCCATGTTTTATCTTCACAAATTCTTATCATGGTCCCACTCCACTGTACTAGAGCATAAATATGCATCAGTGTTTTTGTTTATAATTCAAATAAAATAGAATTTCCTTAATGGTCGTTTTGCGTCCACTACAAAAAAGAAAGTGGTCCCCATTCTTCAATATTTAACCTTAGCTTTATGTCTTTAGGTGATATAATTTTTCTATTATTATCTGCTTCAGCTATAGAGGATATTTTTCTTTACCATTTATTGACTCAGCCACCTTTGTCATATTCATTCATATGGACTCCCATAACTTCCCCATCTTTTCCAACCTGCACATTGCATCTTCCTATTTCTCTCCCTTTTTTTTATTACCTCTCTTTCAATTCTTTATATAACTATACTTCTGCATTATAACTTATTGGAGATGAGATCACCCCTATATACTTTTTGGTTATGTGTTTCGTCACATATGACATACAAATTTCAAAAACCAATATACATAGTTTCTCTGTTTCTTTTAATTCATCAGAAAATCAACAAAAACGCACGTAAATTAAGTGCTATCAAACATTTACTTCCTTATATACCAAACAAAATAAAACAGCTGAAATAACTTGTACGTTTTTCTTTTAATTAATGTAAAAATGAAGAAAAACGCGTGTAAATGACGCGTTCTCAAATACTTACTTCCTCTTGCACATTAAACAAAAAGACAAAAAACAACTGAAAGGTAAGGATATTTAGCTATAATTAAGGATTATTGTCCCCTACTTCTTTCACATCGTATTGGACAAAATACACATCATTTTGAGAGGTAATTTAAAGATGATACGTGTTTAAGAATGATATTAATAATTTCATATTTGAGTTGTTGGTTTGTGGTAAAAGAAATCATTTTAAAAGAGATTTTATTATTAGCAGACTTAGTTTGTATTTGTTTATAATCATATAAAAAAAATAGAAGTGTTTCTTTAAACTTGTTTATGTATAATAATGTAGAAATGTTTTTCTGTCGAAATTTATTAAAAAAAACATTTTTAAAGTAACATCACGGTCTAAAAATGTACATTTCGTGAATATTAAAAGTTTAATATGACATCCAATTGTAATCAATATTTAAAAAAAAGCAAGTCATAAGTACTTAAATAATTTTGTTGAAAAATATTACATTAAATATTTTTATGTTAACATAATATTAAAATGTTCTATTTACGGGAGTATTTAATTATAATTTTAAAAAAATTATATAAAAAAATTAGAAAAATTTGTAACACTATAATGATTTTTTAGATATTTATTTAAAACACTTTCTTGATTTTGTAATTTAGATTTTAAAGAATTTATAAAATATGAAATAATAATATTTAAAATAATTTTATGAATTTAAAAGAATTTAAAGGACTTCAAGTGTTATAATTTTAAGTCCATTATAGTAGTATTGTTAGAATTAATTATTACATTTAAGTTTGTTTTGAAAATTGATATTTCTATTTAAATTTTGTTTTTAAAAAGAGTCTCAATAAGTTAAGAGAAGAGTGTGTTTATAAACTATCTTTGGTCTTGACTCTTATGTGAGAAATTTGGATGTATGGAGACAAATATTCTAATTATAAGTAAAATGTAGTAATAACTTATAACTCTCCTTTTGGTCTCTATAAATAATATAAATATTCTTATCTCAAATATGTTGAGATAGCATTCTTAAGATTAATTATCACATCCAAAGTTGATGGAAGTCTTAATTGGGCTTGAAAAAAACGAAAGATTCACTACGAACTTAAGAGTACACTTTATGACAAAGAAGAAGGAACCTTGCACCTAGGTTGATTTGAGTTGAATTCTTGATAATTTTATGATAGAAATATGAGTCAACTAAGCTATAGAACAATATAGAATGAAGCTTGGTTTAATAAGCTGGATTGGTGAAGTTTAGGATGATTCTTAGAAGGATGAAGGTAGAAGTTATGCATGAGGTTTGGTTTGGAAGGATGTAGTGTGAAGTCCAATACTTAAGATTCTTAAATGATAGAGTTTTTAAAGAATATAAAAGAAAAACTAAATAATTTATTTTTTATTATTATAAAAATATTATCTCTTTAGAATTCTTTTTTCTTAAACTCTCTCAAAGTTCAACCTTTTCTCTAGTTTTCTGAATTGAGTTTTCATTATTTTTCCAATTAGAACTAGATGGTGGTGGAATGTAGAGCCATCTTGGATGATCAAAATTTTGATTGGAATAAGTTTTCTTTTCTCACTTTTTTTCTCTCTATCATCACATGTAGAGATTGTAGGAACCACATTTTTTTTTTATTTTAAAAAGATGAATCTATGTTACTTTAGGCTTGTAGTAATTTATTATGTATCATTTAGACTTTTTGGGGGTAAACTAGGGCATCCTAGTCTTGATTTTGGAGTTCCTTAGAGAGTAGGAATTTTATAAGATAAGAAAAACTAATTTAATTATCATTAATACATTATTTTAGAGGATTTCAAATAGTTAAATGTAGATTAGAAGATTTGAAATGGTTAACTATGATAATTAGAGAATTATAATAAACAAATTTTGGTTTGGGAAAGTTGGATAAATTATGATCTGATTATTTTGAAAACTTAATCCTAAATAGTTTGTTATCCATAGTATAATGAACCCCTTAAATAATTTGAAAGACCAATACAAATTTAACAAAAGACATGGTAACTAGGTAGAATTTATTGAGCAATTATCTTGTATGATTAACATAAGTAAGGAAAAAATTATATCGTGTCAAATGCTCTTTCAAGAACATATACCTTGCTCAATACTCTTGAAGCTAAATTTATTAGTTTTGATCATATAAGAGAATATCATCCAAATGATATAGACTTCTTTCAAATTTCTTAAAAATGCTCAAAGGGATCACAAAATAATTTTATACTTATTTTAAAATAAGAGACTCTGTGTACCTCAAGGATTTTTGAGAGAATTACTCAATAGAGAAGAACATGAGATAGGATTAGTGAGACATTTTGGAGCGTTTATGACTTTAGAAATTTTGAACGAATATTTCTTTTGGCCACATATCAAGAAGAAAGTATGAATTTTATTTTGAAAAATACATTAAATATAATAGGCCAAATCTAAGGTTTAATCCCATGAACTTTATACCCTTCTTCATATTCCTATCTTACCTTGGATGAATATTTCAATGGATTTTATATTTGGTCTTCCCAGATCAAGGAAGAGACAAGATTAAATCTTTGTAATATTGGATAGATTTTCTAGAATTACCCATTTTATTCCGTGGCACAATGTTGATGATACATGCTATATTAAAATATCTTATTTAAAGAAATAGTGATATGACATGAACTTCCCAGGAGTATTATTTCTTATACAAAGTTTTGAAGTCTCTTTTGGAAGATCTTATGAGAAAAATTTGGAACTAATTTTTTTTTTCTCTATTACTTGTCATCCCCAAATTGATGGTCAAATAGAAATGGTGAATAAAAGTTTGTCTCAACTATGCATAATTTTTGGAAACTCAAGAGAGTGAGAAGATATTTTAACTCATGTAGAGTTTATATACAATAGAGTGGTTAACACTACAATTTCTCATTTTCCTTCTACGGTTGTGTATGAATTCAATTAATTAACCCCTATTGATCTCCCTCTTCCAAACTTTGATTCTATATTGTGCAATAATGATCTTTAAAAATCACATTTTATAAAAGAATTTTACACTAAAGTCAAAGTACAAGTTAAGAAGTTAGGTCAATACATTAGCCATACTAATAAAGGAAGGAAGAAATTTATATTTGAACTTGATGATTGGTTTAACTTCACTTGAAAAAGAAAATATCTCCTTCGCAAAGAAAGTTCAAACTATGGTCTAATTATTAAGTTAGCTTAATTTGGATCAAATTAATGTTGGAGAAGTTTTTGATTATTATATGTTATGAATTTTGAGTATAATTATTGAAAATGTTAAATAAATAACTTTGTAGATTTTGTGAACTCAAATTAGTGAAGACAATGAAAATGATTAATTGTGGAATGTGATATGTTGAAATAGAATTGTTAGTAAATTATAGAGTTGTATGTTGAAATGTGATATGTTGATTTTTGTGCTTAGTTATTATGTTGTAGAAATTTCAAAATTTTAGACTAAGTTAGTTATAATAGGCTTGATTTGGAATAAGTTTTAGCTAACATTGAGTTATTTGAAAAAAAAAAAATACAAGTTTAGACTAACTTTAATTTATTTATTTATTTTTGTTACAATTGGTTATTCTTCATATATCGCTTAAGGATTCATATGGATACTTAAGTGATATGGAGTCAATGAGTCAGAGCTTCATTATAGAAGCTTGAAAACACGCGCGTCGTATCACGTATTATGCAAATAATGGTTTCCAACAACAAATAGTAATATAGTACAATGGGAACCAAGATATCAATCCAAGGAAGTAAAGAGTGAAGAGGAATAAGAGATGAGTGATTCAAATGAGTGAAAAATGCATGAAATGAATGAAATGCAACCTAAAAATCAAGTTAAAACTAAATGAACCTAAATGGGGTTAGAATCTATATGGTATGAATGGAATGGAAAACAGAATGCTAATCACAAATATACAATGCAAATCAGTACAGATTTCACAACTTAACCAACTCAAAATCCAAGTTAAGAGCACTTACTTTTGCCAAAAATTCAAGTTGGTCAAAACTGTGAAGTAGCTGCACCAAATGTTAGTAAACAACAAAATAAACACTTTTTACAAAGACATGGT
>BDMB01000027.1:629457-667794 GCA_016859785.1 Macrotyloma uniflorum
CACTACTATGCGCATGAAGTTTAAAGAAAGCATGAACCAAAATCAAGGCATAATGATGTTGGTGCTCAAGCTTATCCTAAGGTTTGTAATTCAAGACATTGTGAGAATTTATCAACCTCTTCACCCTCACCATAGATGCGCACAAGGTGCTTTCTAGATCAAACCACCAACCGGTTGGTCTTTACTAGATAAACCAAGTCAAGAACACAAAGCAAGGCATAGTGTAGCATGCATCATCATTTTCCCTAATTTCAATTCGGTAAATTCTAACCTAAAGCATCAAATTCTTAAAGAAAGCATTAAAGAGAAGATGCAAAGAATACAGAATAGATCATAACACAAGAGAATCAATGGAAGAAGGAAACGGAATCACATACACACATGAGAACACAAAGATGCGCGCAAGAGAAGAAGATGAAGGAAGCCATGGATGCATGAAGAAAAGAGAGAGAATCCGAAAAGCTCTGCATTAGATCTGAATGTAAACTTCACAACTTATGTTTTAGATCTGAATTTTTACAATATATACCTAGGCACAACTTAATTACAATAGAAACGAAGCACACAATCAAAGTTACATAGAATTTGAAACGTTTTGGCGCGCAAGCACACGTGGGATGCATTTCAGCTGACTTGAAACGCGCCCAGATTCTTCGTTTTGGCTCCAAATGCGATGATTCAAAAGCCACTAGAAAGATCTATGAGTTAAGTTTAAAATGCCACCGTTCCCACCTCATTTGGCTTTGTGGCGCGCTCTCCATAAATAAAACACTGAGAGGTGTTCATTGGGCCAGTCAGGCCTGGTGAACCTCACTTAATAAAATTATACAAATTTCAATTCAAGTCCAAATTACATGAAATCAGCGCCCAATTGAAGCCCATTAAGTTAGGAAATCAACCTGACAAGTTTCACTTAATTTGGAGGTCAAATGAATCCGAGAGCCCAATTTTAGCACAGGGAACTCATGTGGAACACGCCAGCCGCGTGAGCTTGCACAAGCGCCAACTTTAAATGCATGTAGAATCTTCAAATCTTATCCAATTCACACGCTTCAAATTTTGGTTTTCAGCTTAACATGTCTATTTTAATATGCAACCGGAACCATTGAATTTGGACCTCTGTAGAAAATATGATAAATAAAACAGTGGACTATGTCAGTCTCAAGTTAAGGCAAAATAATGCATAATTTACTGTTTTTACATATAATTTAGAGTTAAGGCTTTAAATGGCTCTCTAAGTCAAATAACACTTAATTTATGCTTGTTAACAACTTATAAACATTAACATAACCTTATTAGATAATTAAAATGTGATAAATATTTGTCTCATCAAAGCTCCTCGCTTAAGTAACTAGTTACTACTCAACCAATAAAGTTCCCCACTTGAGCAACTAGCCAGCACTTGAGTGAGGTGCAATTTGAGAGAAATTGACTTAAGTTCTAATTTTTTATTGCATAAGAAAAATGCAAACTAAGAGTTTTTGTCTATTTTTAGTATTGTTGAAGTGTTATCTTATCCACTCAAGTAACAAATGCCCTTGTTCAAGTGATTTCTTGTCACTGAAGCGAGAAATCAACATAAACATTATTATTTGATTATGGAAAAATATTGCTAAGCAACGAAATAGTTGCTCAAGTAATACCCTTTGGTATGAATATATGTTGAGTGTTTTAAATATAATTGTACATGTATGTGTGTGTACCCTTGATTTAAATGAATGGAATAACATGGTATGTGTATCCTTAAGATTTGTAAAGTTGTGTGGATTATGATGTGATGTGAGCACTAATAGTTACCAACGAGGTACTATTGTGTGGTGATGAGTAGAATGTGTGTTAAGTTGACAAATTAAATTATTTATCTAGTTCATTGATAGTTGGAATCATATAGATGAAAATATCAAGAAGTGAGAAAAAATGAAGGTTTCTTTCATTTGGTTTAGACGTGTATGTGCCAATAACAAATTAAAGTGTTAACATTTGCCGCATCCTATGAGAGTTACCTGATTGCTACCATTGTTGAGTGATAATATGGTGGGCCATTGAAAACATGAGATGGGTCAAAGGTTGATGAAGAGGGTGATTTTAGGCTATTTGAAATAGTTCTTAGGTTTTTCTTTGTTTGCAAAAGCTAATTAGTTAAGGAAACTTGATTCTTTATTAATTCTTGGTGTTTTTGGATGGTTCTTTGTTGGGATTTTTTGTAGCTGTTGTAAGGAAGTTAGGGATATTGGTTTCTTGAATAGTAGGTAAGGTTTGTTAGGTGGAAAAATTGTTTATAAATGAGCTATGGAAGAAATATGAAAAGTAATCTCGATTGAATCTTGCTTCAAGACATGATAAGGATCAATGTTTAAGATTAGGTGAATGATAAAGTGAGGTTAGACTTGGTTCTTAGGAGTCTCAAGAGAAAATAAAGGAATAAAGAATAAAACAAGATTAAAGTAATTGGGAGAAATACTCACAAGTTCTAGTGTTTAATAATTTAGGATTTGAACTTTGAACACCACTCAAGGTATCATTTAGAATCCTTTACAAGATAAGTAATGAGTGGACTATGACTTGTCACTTGGAATCTTCTACAAGATAAGAACACAACATGAATAAAAAGGAATCACACCATTCTTAAAAGCCTTCAATCTATTTTGTTATATTTTTTAATATTATGTACAAAGGTGACTCTTAGCTTAGTTCCTTTGATAAAACTTAAAGAAGCCAAGGTCATGTGGCACCAAGCTTAATCCTATACTTGGTGCACCTATTCTAGCTATCCTAGGACTAGTTAACTTATTTACTAAACCAAATAAAGGACTTTAACTCTTAAAAATGTTAAAAAAAGGAGTTAAAAAAGTTTTCGACATTAATATAAGTCCTTATGCTAAAGTTGGTTTGGTGTAACTACTTCTCAAACTCTCTTGATCTCTTGGAATTTTCTCTCCTTTTCTTGGTTTTAAAACATGCTTCTAGTTGAGACTCCTCATTGTGTTGGTTCTCCTTGGTCCATACCCTGATTGTCCCCCTTTTTATATTTTGATTATGATGTGCAATGTGTGTTGATAAATTGATAATAGATAATGATTCTATGAAATAGAACCCTAATTATATTTTACTTTTAATTGATAAATCTTTTGATGTATAGTATGACTTAAACATCAAATTAGTGTTGTCATAATATAAAATCATTGTTTAATTAATGATTTACATTCATATATTTACATTTTTGTTATTTGATTTCATTTTGTTGTTAGATTTGGTTTGGTTATTTTTTATCACTCACATTTCAACTAGGTTGTAGTGCTAATCTTGGTGTGGCAGTGGTGCTAATCCTGGTACGATCGCTGCTAATCCTAATATTGTCTCATGCTAATCCTAGTGTAGTTGCATGTTATCGTTGATGTAGTCACATGTCGTTATTGGTGTGGTTGATTTGGCTACCAATTTCTGAAAAATTTTTAATTTTAATAGTTAGAGATGGAGTTTTGAGTTTAACTTTTGTGGTCACATATCTTTCATCATTAATTGAAGGGTTTAAACACTGGACTAAGATTCATTTAAATTGGTGTAGAATATAATATATAAACTGGTACTTAATTTAGGTCTTAAAATGACTTAATTTTATCTACACAACTTCGTAGGACTATTATATCATATGCATTTCATATAGAAAATATTTCCCATCAATTTCTAATTTGCGATATAGGTTAAAGGTTCTTAAAATAAAATAAAAAAATTCACTATTTATTACATTTTTTTTATATATTTTTAGTATATTTTTTTAAAATTTCAAGACATAACTCATTTAAGTTGGCTCAGAATTTTGAAATTATTATATTTTTCATGCATTCACATCATCCATATCTGATCATTTACTAGTAGTTGCTTTATAACTAACATTATACACATCTTATGTGCATGTACCTAAAACATATTCTATCAATGAATGATCAAATTTAAATCTCACCCATTGCATCCATTTGATCATATAATTGATAAAATATTTCATCGATTTCATAGAAATCACAAAATTATTTCACTCATTCATTCAAATAGTGATTGTGATAGTGTAAATTGATTGTAATTTTGTGTATCCATTGCATTTTGATTTTTATTATCAAATCATGGCCACAAATGAAAATCTTAAGGAACTTGGTGCACCGAATGTAAACTATCAAACTTTACAAATTTAATATTTAAAAGTTGAAGTTCCATTTGTGCTTACGTTTGTTTCTTAGATTTAATGGTCTTGCAAATGAGGATTCACGTAAACATATGAAGGAATTCCATATCGTCTATTCTACCATGACACTAGAGTCCTTGAAGAACTTATCAAAATGAAAGCATTTTCACTACTAGAAGAAGGGGTTTCTATGTCACCAAACAACGTCGGTTATACATATAACCGACGTTGTTTCACACGCGGTGACATAATTGTAAATATAACTACATTTTCCGCGTCAGTTACAAATACAACCGTCGTGGAAAATATAACAACGTCGGTTATAGTTTTAAACGACGTTGATAGTCGAGTATCAACGTCGTTTAAATGAATAACCGACGTTGTTATATTGATTTAACGTCGTTTTATTTAGTAACCGACGTTGATGGTTATTATTTCACTACTCCTAGTGCCCACTCTGCTATTTTCCCAGCTTCACCACTCCTCGTTTCTCCCTCTCTCGTGAGTCCCTCTTCTACTGCGACCAGTTTTGACGACCACCGCCGCCAGTGGTTGTTTTCGTCTTGTCTGCTTGTTGTCGTGGAGTTGATTCGTCATTCGCCCGAACTGGTAAGGGTTTAGCTCCTATCTCCCTCTCTCGTTAGCTATTTCCCTTTGTAGTGACTGCTTTGTAAATTATTCAAACTTGTTTGCATTTCCCTTTTCAGTTCCTGTTTGCATTTCCCTTTTCAGTTCCTGTTTGCATTTCCCTTTTCAGTTCATTCTTAACATTAAGAGTTCATCATCCTAACTAACAGCAACCTTTAATACCATCAACACTAGCAACATTACAATCTACATGAAAATAGTAGAAGAAGACAAGGAAACTCCTAGAGGAAACCTTTAATACAATTTGACTGACTCATTCTAAACTTGACTCCATCAATATTTCAAGTATTAATAGGTAGGTTAATTGTAAGACCTATGAAATGAAATGAAATACTGATATTGATATTCTTAGTATTAGTGTAAATATATGCAGAGTACCAATCTTTATATATACCATTACAAGATTAAGAGAATGAAAGAAAATATGTACTGTGGATGCTATAAATTGATATAAATAGGTGGTGATAAATGGTAAGTTGGGTAGAATTATGACCTTTGCCTAACTAGAAACAAGAAGAGTTGAGACACAGTGATGGAGGAATCAACTAAAGGAATTAGGTAGAGTGTCACCAACACTACCTTCATCTTAATTATAATGCAGCCAAATATGGAGAATGTTTCTTTAGGACAAATAGGTTATGTGATTTTGAATTTAATTAAGAGTGTTTTATAACTAAGTTTGACTACCTGAAGTGATCTAAAAGATTATTTAGTGTTATTGACTTTTATTAATTCTAATTTTGTTATGAGAGAATGAGAGGAAAATGGAAGTGAACTTTTGTCTATTAATTAATAGAATTATAATTAATAGTCATCTTTGATTTCCTTATTCCCATGCCTCTTTATTTTTCTATTTCATCTAATCTACTTTTGTTTCTGTGGATGACATGAAATGAAACCTATGTATTGTCCTTTTGACATGTTCATTATTTTATACAACACTATAAGCACCTTTCTTTGTACAACACCTATGCATTTGCTGCTACTTTTCCATTTGTTACTACTCTCTTTCCTGGCCTTTATGCATCCTATTTCTTATCTTGCAAGATGGATCGAAATTGGTTAAATACAAATCGCATGTCAAAAGAATATGAGAATGGAGTTGAAGAATTTCTAGAATATGCGAAACGAAATGACCAAAATTTTAATGGAAAATTGTATTGTCCGTGCGTTAATTGTGTAAATGGGAGAATACAAGACATAATACTAATACGGGAGCATCTTATTTGTGATGGAATGATGAAGAATTACACAACTTGGACTTGGCATGGTGAAAGGATTGATAATTCAGCAAGATCACAAACTAACGAGGAAGATGTCACCATTGAAGATCGAATAGAGGACATGCTGAGTTATGTGGGTGAAAATAGCTTCCTTAAAGCACATGCCCCTTTATATGATAGATTGGGGACAGATTCAAAGAGTCCATTGTATCCTGGATGTAAATCTTTCACACGATTGTCATCGACACTAAGATTGGTGAATTTGAAGGCAAAATATGGTTGGAGTGATACAAGTTTTAATGAATTACTCCATATATTAAAGGATATGCTCCCAAACAATAATACTTTGCCGAACCGTATGTATGAAGCGAAGAAGATACTTTGTCCGATGGGTTTAGAATATAAAAAGATACACGCTTGTCCTAATGACTGTGTGTTATACATGAAAGAGTTTAAATCTCTGCACACTTGTCCAAGATGTGGTATATCACGTTATAAAGTTAAGGATGAGGATAATGAGGGTCAGGACATTGATAAGAAGTGTCCTCCTGCAAAGGTTGTCTGGTATCTTCCAATAATTCCTAGGTTTAAGCGGTTGTTCGCCAATCCGGGAGATGCAGAAAATTTGTTATGGCATTCAAAGGCCAAATCACCTAATGGCCAGCTTCGACATCTAGTTGATTCTCCACAATGGAAGAAACTTGACTGTCTATTTCCAAGTTTTGGTAGTGATGCAAGAAACCTGAGACTAAGATTAGCTATAGACGAATGAACCCTTTTGGGAATTTAAGTACTAACCATAGCTCATGGCCAGTTTTATTGGTAATTTACAATCTTCTACCATGGTTGTGCATGAAGTGTAAATATGTTATGCTGTCGATGATGATTGCAGGTCCAAGACAGCCAGGAAATGACATTGATGTGTATCTAAGTCCTTTGATAGAAGACTTAAGGCTATTGTGGGAGGAAGGAGTTGATGTGTTTGATGGCTATTTGAAGCAGAGCTTTAAGTTGCGTGCAATGTTATTTTGTACTATTAATGATTTCCCAGCATATGGAAACTTAAGTGGCTATAGTGTAAAGGGTCATCATGCTTGTCCTATCTGTGAAGAAGATATTAGTTATCTTCAATTGAAACATGGAAGAAAGACAATTTATAATAGACACATGAAATTTCTATCAAAAGAACATCCATACCGTAAACTGAAGAAAGCTTTTAATGGTTATCAGGAGGATGAAATTGCCAAAGAACCATTAACTGGTGAAGAAGTTTATGATCGGGTGAGGAATATCAACATTCCATTTGGAAAGTTCCAAAAAAAGTCTTCCGAAAAAAACTTATGGAAGAAGAAATCAATTTTCTTTGATCTTCCATATTGGAGGCACTTAGATGTACGTCACTGTATCGATGTCATGCATGTGGAGAAAAATGTTTGTGATAGTCTCATTGGCACACTTTTGAACATTAAAGGAAAGACAAAAGATGGAGTGAATGCCTGTCAAGACCTTTGTGAAATGGAAATTCGTGCAGAATTACATTTAAGACCTGAAGGCAAGAGAACATATCTACCACCAGCATGTCACATTCTGTCAAAAAAGGAGAAAAGAAGTTTATGTGGTTGTCTTCGTGGTATTAAAGTGCCACAAGGATACTCTTCAAATATTAAGAGCCTTGTGTCCATGAAAGATCTGAAGTTGGTTGGGTTAAAGTCTCACGACTGTTATGTTTTAATGCAACAACTCTTACTTGTTGCTATACGTGACATATTACCCAAGGATGTCAGACATGCCATTATGCGTCTATGTTTTTTCTTTAATCAAATATGTGCCAAGGTGAATGATGAAAAATTCTTGGATGAATTGGAAAATGAGGGTGCAGTTATATTATGTTTGTTGGAGATGTATTTTCCCCCCTCCTTTTTTGATATTATGCTCCACTTAATTGTTCATCTAGTTAGAGAGATTCGATTATGTGGGCCAGTTTGTATGAGGTGGATGTACCCAATTGAGAGATACATGAAGATCTTTAAAGGGTATTCTGAAAATCCATACAAACCTGAAGCTTCTATTGTTGAAAGGTATATTGCAGAAGAAGCCATAGAATTTTGTTCAGAATACTTAGCACAAACAGAACCCATTGATGTTCCTACTAGTCGTCATGATGATAGAATAAATGGTAAGGGTACTCGTGGGATAAGAGTTGAAACCAAAGATCTTCATTTATTGAGTATCTGGCACACTTGTATATTTTGAATAATACAGATGAAGTTCTTTCCTACATAGATGCTCATAAAGACATGTTGAAGGAACTTAACTCTAAAATGAGTGAAAGGTTGTTGGTTAAGGAGCATAACAACCAGTTTGTTAGTTGGTTTAAAATTAAAGTCTTTTCAGATCAGAATGCCTCTGATACATTGAAATGGCTAGTACATGGTCCTAGACATAATGTCATCACTTGGACTAGGTATGACATTAACAAATACTCTTTCTACACAAAGCTGCAAGATGAAAAGAGCACGGTCCAAAATAGTGGAATATCTATTGAAGCCACCTCAATGCACTTTTCTAGTTCAAAGGACAAAAATCCTGTCATGGCATCCATGAGTTACTTTGGGTACATTGAGGAAATTTGGGAGGTCGATTACACTAAATTCAAAGTACCTTTATTTAAATGTCAATGGATTGAGAGCAATACTGGTGTTCAAATTGACCAGATGGGCTTTACTTTGATAGATCTTAAGAAGTTAGGTCATAAAGAAGAGTCATTTATACTAGCACACCAAGCAAAATAAGTTTTTTACATCACAGACTCATGTAATGGTAGGTGGTCTATAACCGTGAAAGGAAAAGTCAACGATATCACAATTGGGTACGATGATGATGATGGTGATGATTGCATTGACATCCCTATTTCACCACGAATGCCTACTACTATAGACTATATGGAAGATGACTTGGTCCATGCAACTCGCAATGACCATGATGAAGGCATATGGGAAAACTTAACTATCTAAGTTATGTAAACCTTAGTATTTATGTTATTATTTTTATTATGTAGATTTGTTCATTTCCATGTTTATCTGTGCTATAATTAAGTTATGTGTTCTTATAAAGCTTTTATTTTTGTTGAATACAGGCACATGGCATCTCCTCCGACATCTCCTCCACCATCTCCTCCACCATCTCCTCCGCCATCTACGCAGACATTTATTTTGAAGAAGACTCGGCAAGCCACACGACTCAAAGGCTTGACAGTTAGACACATGTCTGGACAGAAGCTGACTATGTCTGTTAATCCTAAGACCGGCAAGGTCTCAAGTCCATATAATACCCAATTTAATAGCTATTTGGGTACATTGGCTAGAGAAAAGGTATTTATTGTAATGAAGTGTTTCTTTAAATTATTATGTAGTTTGAATGTTAGTTTATATTTATTTGATATATTTGTATTTAGATCTCTATTCTTCATCCATCGTGGGATTATGTGGAGGAGACTGTTAAAGAATTTGATTTGGCAAGATCTCTTAGTAAGTAAGAAATTAATACTTCCTTCACATATCATCCACTTGTTCATATACTCAACTTAACTAACTACTTCTTTATTGTAGGAACATTTTGATCTTGTAAATTCTGAGCAGGTAAGGAGGAAGATTATGACTTCTACAGTAAAAATGTGGAGACAATTCAAATCCACATTGACGACTAAATGGGTTTATGCACCAGATGTCGTTAACAAGGGATTGACTCCTTGTCAAAAATATGGCATAGATGAGGACACATGGGCAAAATTTGTCCATACTAGGAAAGCTCTTGATTGGGAGGTAGGATTTGACTTTTTTAATTTTGGCTTAACTTACAAGTTTATTACTTAGTGTATCTTATTCTTTCTTGTAGGAAAAAATATTAAAAGCTAAGGAGATTCAGAGAAAAAATGTGACCCCCCATCGTTTGTCTCGTGGAGGATATGAATTGTTGAGTAAAAAAATGATGGAGGAGAAGAAAAAAATGCGGGAGTCAGAGTTAGCATCCTCTGGTTTAAGCCAAGATGAAAATTCTCCACCATCTCCTCCAACACGTCACCAGAAGTGGAAGAGGGCTCGCACAAAACCTTCTGGTGAGATGACATCTGAGGAAGCTAGATAGATTGCTGCAAAAATTGTAAGTGAAATGATTGATTCTCTTACTTTGATTTTAGTTACTATTAAATTTAATTTTCATCTTTTAATATTTTATTGTAGGATGAGCTAGAGGAGCAATTGACTCAGGGATCTTTCATCCCTCGTGGTCGTCATGATATCTTGACAACTGCTATTGGAAGACCTGAACATCCAGATCGTGTTCGTGGTCTTGGTAAAGGGGTGGGACTCTGACAGTATTTTGGACCACCATCAAAGATGGTCACTCCTCCACATCATTCAACCAAGAAGATATTGCTGAATTAGAGAGGACCCTGAAGGCAAGACTGAAGGAGCAATTGACTCCAACTCTCACTACAAGACTTGAGGAGCAATTGACTCCATCCATCACTGCACGAGTCAGAGAGGAGTTCATGCTTGCTTTTGGTCCGACTCTAGCATCGATTGCTAGTTCACAGCCACTTCAACCCGTTGACCCTATTCCTCCTACATCAGGTAGCTATTTACATCTTATGATTTATTTAATTGCTTGCTAACTTAATTTATAAGTTTATATTTTTTTCATATTTGTAGGTGCACGAGTTAGCACTAAGGGTAGTTGTGCTGACCCTATTACTACTGAAGGGACTAGTGAAGTGCCTGTTAGTCATACCACATCCACAGGGCTGAATAAATGTGGATTGTGGGTTGAGGATGATAAGGGTCAACAAACATTGGTGGCCCATGCATCAGTTGACTATGAGGCTTCAACCATCCACACTGTTGCTCTGGCACCTAACTTAGTGAAAGTGGTGGTTGAAGAGGTTATACATGCTGCTGCTAAAGTCCCTATCCCCACTGATGAGGTGCAGACAGTGGAACAGGCCCTTCAGACCTTCATTGCATGGCCTAGACATCTGGTAAAATCGCTTGTTGTAAAGGTTTGTCTCTCATTTCTAACTTTAACATAAATTTAATTATTTAATTGATTGTTACTAATTATTATGTACAACATGGATAGGATGTTAATGATTCAAACACGTTGGTCCAACATGCTGCTCTGACTCATGAATTTAAGGAGAAGTCACCAGATGTGGAGGGTTCATCAAGGCCAATATATGATTTGCTGACAATTTCTCCACATTTGTTTATAAAGTCATTCCAAGTAGAATGGGATGCTCGGTTATTTGGGGTGCAAAATCAAGATTTCCCTATATACATTGACTATACAGATGCCTTGGAGATTGCACAAGGAAATCAATGTCTAAACATAGCTGTTCTACAATTTTGGACACTGTAAGTACATATATAGCTTTTACATACACTACTTTACATGTGACATGTATGCATCTTAAGGACATTGGTATATTATAGGATGTTGCATCAGCTGGCAGAGGAGCAGGGCACAATAGATGCTTATGGATTCCTGGAGCCCCAATCCATCACCAAATCAGGAAATAAACGAGAAGAAGTTCAAAGATACATCAAAAGCTGGGTGATGGAGTCAAAGCGAGAAATATCCCTTGGGGCTTATTTAAACCAGTAAGTTATGCAAAAGTACATTTTTCCCTACATTATTCTATTGAATAACTTCTAATTATTGGTAATTAGACAGACACCATTGGCAGCTATTAGTCCTTTGTTCAAAGAAGAATGTTGTGTGTTTCTTCTGCTCATTGGGGAAGAAACCTGACATTGAGATAAAAAATATTGTAAACGGGTATGTATTTTTAACATCCTACTTGTATTTTTATATCAGTTCTTTTATTTTAAAATCTTAAACCCTAAATAATATTTTTCATTAGTGTATTTAAGGTTTGCAGTACACTACATGAAAAACACACAAGTCAAAGCACCGCTCCAAATTGGAATTTCATTACGGTATGTAACTTTAGTGTATTTAATTTATGTTTTTATGCTAAACTATATATTAATAAATCGTATTTTAGTGTAACAAACAACCCGGTAGCTTCGAGTGTGGATATTACGTCATGTATTGGATGTGGCTAATTATTGTTGGAAACATTCGAAATACTTGGAATGAGGTAAGTATCATCTTATTTAACTAAATTGTTACATTCAATTTATTTTTTATAATCGAAACTAATCAATGTCATTATTTCATTTTTACAAGCATTTACAGACAAAGAACCATTGCCTATTGAAACCATACAAATGGTTAGAAACAAATGGGCACAACACTTTGTTCAAATTAGGAAGAAACAATTGCACATAGAGAGTTAGGGAATTAGAAACAGTTTTACCAAATTCGGATTTTCATAATTGCACATATAGTTTTGTTTACTTGTATACAAATGATTGTAATTGTATTATTTGTGAATGATTGTAATTGAATTATTTGTGATATGGTAATTCTTTCTCATTTTGTCTGTGTTATATATTTCATTAATATATATGCGATTACCAAGATTTGTAACAAAAATTTTAATATAAAACAAATTCAATTTTTAAAAATTCATCGAAAATCTACGTCGGTTATGGTAGAGAACGACGTAAAATCACACATATTCAACGTCGGTTATGGCTATCCTAAACTTTCAACGTCGGTTATTTAAATAACGACATCTCTTTCAACGACGCCACATTAACTGACGTTAAATGTCCAATATAACCGACGTAAAATTATTTTTTTCTAGTGGTGTTTCATTCTCCCTACAGGACAATGTCAAAAGGTTGGTTGAACTACCTTTCTCCTAGTTTTGTGACTAGTTAGAATAGTTTGAAGAGATTATTCCTAGAATTTTTTTTCCTTGCATTTAGAGTCACCTCAATTAGAAAAGGTGTATTTGGCATTCCAAATTTAGATGGGAGATACTCTATATGAATATTAGGAGAGATTCAAGATCTTGTTTTCAAGCTGTCCATACCACTAAATCAGTGATCAACTCCTAATACAATAATTTTATAAAGTCCTAAATCCTATAGATAAGAGCATGATAGACACATCCTATGATGATGCCTTAGCAAACAAGACTCTAATTACAACTAGGCATCTCATAGAAAATATGGCCTCAAACTCCTAACTCTTTGCTTTCAAGAATAATTTTGTGTTTATCAAAGGATTCATTGAGCTTAATACTTCATATGTTGCATATAATACTAAATTGAAGATAAAATTGATGAGCTTACATCAATGTCATGCAACTAGCTATGATCCATAAATATGAATCTTCGTCCTTACCTTATAATTCATTTATACTTGTTTCTACAATTGGGTGTGGATTATATCCTTCTATTGATGAAACTCCTAAGTTGCAAGCATCTACAATAATAGATCTCCTCGAAAAATAATAATAAATTTTGAATTTATCCTTAAATAAATATATAATCCAAATTAGAAAATTTATGCTAACTAGATATAGGACAACACACAATAGTAGTAGAAAATTTTTCCATTTCAAAATAGTGGCCCTAGATCATACCAATAGCAACAACAATTTCCATACATGCAACAACAACCACAAGAACAACAATATACAAATCCAATCAAATTCTAGATCCAATTGCACCTTCTACCATTGAGCAACAACCTTCTTTAGAGGAGCTAATGAAACAAATGGCTTTGAACAAGTTGTAATTCCAACAAAAAATAAACGCTAACATCAAAACATTGGAAAACTGGATTGATCAGTTATCTAGTTCTATAAATCAATAATTATAAGGTTCAATAAGTTGCTTGCATAAAATGTTGGTAATCTAATAAATTTCAATGTCATTACATTATAGCATGAGGAAATAGTCATTGTTCTAATATTAGATAATGAAGCTACTATGTAAAAAAATGATTCCATTCCTCATGTCCCTCCTACTAGTGTAGCACCTATGCATCAACATATCCCTTTTCTATTCCCATAAGAACAAATCATTGTTCAAAGCTCACAAAAAGAAAGGATGAGACTCATAATGCAATCTTGAAGACATTCAAGAAAGTAGAGGTGAATATTCCACTTCTTAAGGATATTAAGCAGATTCCAAGATATGTCAATTTCTTAAAAGAATTATGAACTCAAAAGAGGATACCAAAAGGAGATGAGAAAATAAGCATGAATAAGAATTTGTCTACACTTAAACCTCTACCACATCCACACATTCTAGAAAAATGTAAGGATCTAAGAATAGATTTGAAAATACATAATTAGATCTAGAGACTTCTATTAATTTTATACTTATGACTTATTTTCATCTCTTTATATCTTGGACCTTTAAAACCTACAAGTGTGGTGATTCATCTAGTAAAAGGAGTACTACACATCCTACAAGAGTAGTTGAAAATGTTTTGGTTCAGGTTAATGACTTGATTTTTCTTACAAATTTATATTCACTTGATATGAAGGGAGATCCTCCACCAATTAAACTCCCCTCATTCTTGAAAAACTATTTTTTAAAATAACCTGAACTAAAATTGATGTGCATGCAAAAATACTTTCAATGGAATTTGGAAATAGTGTAGCCATATTTAACATTGTAGATGTCATGAAGCATCCAACACTATAACAAATTTGTTATTTTGCTAGGAAATTTAATAAAATAATTTATCTCTAACTAATCTCTCATCAATTTACTAGAAAATAATTAGGATAATAAAAAAATTTATCTTTAACTAATCTCTCACCAATTTACTAAAAAATAATTAAAAAAAAAATTATAACAAATTTGAAGTTAAACAACTACAACTTTATAATAAAATATATTTTCTAACAAAACAACTAAATCAGTAAAATAAAAAATATTAAGTATTAATATATATATATATATATAATATTTTATTATTTTTATATTATATTGTAAATTTTATTTATATATATAAAATTAATTATAACATTTAAACTTTAAATTTAAAAATTAAATTTTATCGTATATAAATATTTTTTATTTTTTATTATAATTATATTTTATTATTTATATAATTTTTTTACTATATAATTAAATTAATTATAGATTTTTTATTTTTAACAAAATATAAATAAACAAATAATTATTATAATATTTATTAATAAAACATTTTATTTAAATATATTTTTAAAAGATTTTTAGCATTTTAAATATATTATTACACTATTATGAATAGTTTAAAAAATTATAATGATATTTTTATGTGTATATCAATTCAAATTTAATTTCAACATTAGGTTTTGGCAACTATGAACAACGACAGAAAATTTCTAGTCTATGAACCGTGACTACCAGCCTTTAGCCTTTAACTGTTAGAGGTGGATGGGTTTAGAGGCAAAATTCTATTTGCGCTTCTCCTGCTCGCTCTAATTCACCGGTCTGTTTGCTAGGTTAGTAGCTCTTTCCTAATCAATCAGCTTTTGTGTTCTCCCAAAACAGCGGAAAGACTTTTAAGAATTCCACCAACTCCTTCTTCTATTTGGGGATTTTTCCTACATCTCTATTTTATTTCTTTCTACTGGCCACCTTCCTCCTTCCTCTATTTTGCTTCCTGCTCTTCGAATTGCGATTTCTATTTTCTTCCAGAGGGCGCCAGTGACTGTAGCAGAGGTAAGCCGTTTTCGCTTTAGTTCTTAATGAGAAGTTACGATTTCTATTTTCTTCCAATAGTTGCATTCTATGCTAGTTGATGATGAGTTCTGATACATGCTAGATGCTTGCTAATATGCTGAAGGAAAATAAAAGTAATCGATGAAGCAGTGCATTTTAATGCTATTGCGCAAATGACTTTAGCATTGGTTATGAAGGAGACCAAGTGTTCACATGATCATGTTTTGTCATAATTACAGTGCACGAATTGCTTTCAGATACCCACTTCACAATTTTCAGTGACTCTAAATCATTCCATTGACCTAGTAGTTTATATATTGAAATTCATAGTTTTATAGAATATAACAACTCATTGTCTATAGAACCAGCATTTTGATTGATGATGTAACATTACTATTGTTGTAACTTCTTATTTTTGGGTCACTAATACAGACTCACTGTATCAAACCACTTTGATAGTTTTAACTAGAAAAACAACTATGGTTAACAAACAATATCTAGTCTAAATTTGGACTTTAGTGGGCTTTTTTTCCAAATAAATTTTCCATTATTGGTCACAAAGAGTAAGATCCATCATGTGCAGTTGTTGCTGACTCGCAAAGAACTAAAACTTATTGAAAACAATAGTGGGGATTTTTTTGTTGTTGTTAACTGTAGCATGAATCCAGGTTGTGTTTTATTAGGAGGCTAGTCACACGTTAGTATTGTTTGATAATAATGTTTTGAAACCTGTCTCATTTTGTTAGCAGTAGTCAACACTGGTGCTGGTGTTTCTGTAGCAACAACAACATTATTACACATAGCTGTACAATAATTAAACTCTTCATTTTGTCGCATATTCAACTTAAATTATCAACAAACTTTTTACACAATCTACTTCATCGTTGAGCAATGCAAACACAAAATTTCTATTATATGATCACTCCATAAGTGTATACTGTTTAAACACTGCACAAACCCACCCATGTCAGTCCCAAGTTTTAATGATATCAAATAGTTGCAAAAATACAAACTAACATAATTTCATGATTATAAAAATTAGAAATACTCACACCATTTCGTAAAGTACACATGATTAAAAAGAAAGTTTTTTAAAAATTTTATAAATTGAAGCTGACAAAAATAATTCTATTTAGTATGTATTTTATTTAATTTCTTAAAATAGTTTCTAATGTATATTATAGTAATGTATATTATAGAAAATGTATAGATAGTTGTGATATTTTAAGTCTCATTTTGTAGAATTAATTTTTACTTATTCTCTATTTTTACTTAATTTTATATTATATCATTTATACTCATCCTCTTGTCTATTTTTGTTGTGTAGAAGGAACTAAGACAATTTAACTCCTTCATAACAACCTAAGGTCTAAAACAACATCATCCTTTGATCTTTTTGTCAACTTCAAAAAAGTAAGTATTTAATATTTAATATCATATATTTTAGTTAGATAAATAATAATTATTTTTAAGTAGAAATAATTTTCATTGAATCTAGTAATTATTTTTATAAAAATATCATTTTAAAGTTACCCAAGGTTAATACATATAATTTTATTCATAATTTTTTGATGTATTAACTAGTTACAAGAGTCATGAAACCTGATCGAAGATGGATGTCACAAAGAAAGGACCAATTTGGTATTATAACTGAAGAATTCAGAAATGGTTTTGCTAGTTTCATTCAAGTAACTATAAGAGAACCACAATTTGTCGATGAAACAAGGCGCATTCCTTGTCCATGAGGAAAATGTAGGAATCGTTATTGGGATATATCATTTAATGTGGAGAAACATTTGTATCACCATGGATTTATGGATGGTTACACAAATTGGACCCTTCATGGTGAGAAAAGATGGACATATGGTGTATCAACGTCTTTTACCCAAGATTGTGTTTTAGAGAATAGATATTCGTATGTTGATATGGTTATGGATATTGCTTATGTTAAATTAAATCCAAAACTATCATAAGTAGAAGAGGACCCAAATCCATCAGCTAAATCTTTTTTTTTAACTTATTGAAGGATGCTGATGAACCTTTATGGAATGATTGTAAAAATCATACAAAGTTACCAGCTGTACACAACTCTTAAATTTGAAGTAAGAGTTTAACATGAATGTTAGTTGTTATGATCGAATGATTGGTATGATCAAAAGCATGTTTCTAGAGTTAGAAAGGTTGCCTGAAAATTTGTACATATCAAAGAGAATGGTTAATGGGTTGGGATTAGGACATGAGAAGATTGATGCATGTCCTAATCATTGCATGTTATATTACAAAAAAAATAGTGACAAGAATGTTTGTTTGATATGTAAAGAACCACGATTTAAACCCAAGACATCTACAAAAAACAAGGATGTGCCTTACTTAGTACTTAATGTATTGTCAATCAAATGATGCTAGCCATGAACTATCACTTGATGCTAGCCATGAACTATCACTTGATACTTCTACCCATGAACTATCACTTGATGCTAGCCATGAACTATCACTTGCTACTTCTACCCATGAACTATCACTTGATGCTAGCCAATCAAATGATGATGGTCAAGAAACAGCCACCACTCCACCAATTGATGTTGGCCAATCATATGAAGTCCCAACATCTAATAACCCACAAGTTGTAGAGGAACCTTCAAGTGCAGATTCTCACCATGAATTTGATAAAAGACTTGTCATATCCAACAAATTAGTAACTCGTAAGTAAAACTAAACTTAATCAATTACTCAACTTTATATTAGTAAATCATAATTTTTAAATTGACTATTTGAAATTGTAGGAGGAGGTTTATTCCTGATTCAATAACTCGGGATATTATATCTGAGGTTCTTATGAGAATGTTTAATCCTGCACCAAATTGGAAAAATTATTCTGCTGATATGAAAGAAATTTATTCAATGATTTTATGGTTAGTAATTATTTTATTAATGTAATGAAATACTAGTTATGAATCAAATTTTGTACCAATTAAATAATTTAATTAATTGATATTGGTGTAGAATAAGTATCGTTTTGCCTCAACTTATGATCGTAGTATGGCAAGAAAGGTTTGGAATCTGACATGCATGGATTGATATTCCGACTCTTTAGCTAAGGCAAGAAAAAAGGCAAAACAAAAAGCAAATTCAAATAATATTGAAGATTTAAACGGTCACAGACCAAGATGCACAAGGACTGAAATATGGAATAGATTAGTAGACATTTCGGTAACAGAAGAATGGAAAAAGAAGTCTATTGCAGGAAAGACCAATAGGGCTACCAAGCCTGATGCCATGGTGCACACAGGAGGCTCAAGAAGCTTTGGACATCATTTGAAAAAATGGTATTTATACTTACACATTTTATAGTAATATTGACAACTCATTTAATGTTATATTTTGTTTATTACTTTAGTGTATTGATATTATGATGAATATAATGTCTGTATGTTAAAATATAGTAGAATTGATATAAAATATTTGTTGTTACACATTTACTATTAGTTGTAGATTAAATATTAGGTTTGTTATAAGTATGGGATAACATTTGTGTCTTAATATAGACTTCATGCTTACTTTTAAGTAATAAAGTGATAAATTATTGTAGTTTTATATTTCTTGAATTGTATAATGTATATATCCTGAATTGCATATTATTTCACAGGAAGAAGAGTATAAACATCCCATTTCTTATGGTGGATTATACAACAAAGTTCATAAGAAAAAATATAGAGAATATGTATCTAACAAAGCAAAAAAATTCATTGTAAGTGTGTATAAGTTTTAAATGTTTCACATTAAATTTTATTTATGTATAATATTATTAAAATATTAATTTGATGTAGAAATCATATGAGAAAATGCTATGACTGAAAAGTATGGGGGAGACACATCAAAGCATCCTATAGTTGACTCTGATATTTCGATAAAGATGGGGGTGAAAATAAGAAAGGTTGAATATATGGCATTGGTTAGAGTTTGAATCTTAGCATTTCACATGTTTCATCTTCAACCGTTGAAGGTCCTTCTCAAAATCCAAATCTTACACCTTTGAACGAAGAAATCACTACATTGGCAACACAAATATCTAATCTGAAAGAGCAGGTGCAAACACAGTTGTAAGCTCAAACTAAAATGCAAGCTCTAATGCAAGCCCAAATAAAAACACAAACAGAAATGCAAACACTTATGCGGCTACAAATGTAGGAGCAGATGGAATCTTTTAAGAAAGATTTATTGTCTGCTTTAAAGAATCAAGAATGAAGATGTACCTCAATTAATTAAGTACTTTGTTTCTATTTTAATCTTCTTGATGACTTTTTAGTTGATGTAGTGCTTTTAAGTTCATATACTACTTTTTAGTTGATGTAGTTCTTTTAAGTTGATATACTACTTTTTGGTTAAACATTATTTTAATTGTTATAAATGTTTGAACGATTACTATTATTATGTTTGAACAAATATTTTACTTATTGAAAGTTGATAATATTTAGTACTTTTAAAGTATTTTATTATTTCTTTTGCATAAAAATATGCAGGTTTTATAATTTTTTTAATAACAAACATGTGATATTAGAATTTTAACAAAATAGTGATAGATTTGCGACAAATTTGTTAGAAAATACATACAATAATTTGCTACAGATTAGAGAGGGAATAACTACCATTTAATGAAGATGGTGAATTAGCAAATGAATATTTACGAGGGATAATTTGCGATGAAATAGCTATAAAATAGCTAGAACAATGTTGCGAGAAATTAACTATCAATTAGCGACAAAAAAATTGTGACAGAATAGCTACATAATAACGAGGAAAAATTATAAGAATTTAATTTTAAAATAGCGAGAAATTGGATAATCAATTAGTTAGGAAAATATAAATTTTTTTAACCAAAATTAGCGAGGTATTAATAACATATTGACGACTAAATTTATTGCTGAATAGTGACAAAATATATTTTTCACTAATTAGTTACCTGTATTTAATTACGAAAAATTTATTAGTTAATCCGTAATTAATCTGTCGTAACAATTTTTAACAAAGAATTAATGAAAAATTAGTTAAAAAATGTTTCGTAACTAATATATAAATTTCTTGTAATGGAAATCAATATTTTTCATATTGATTTGTTAACTAGTTTTATTGATGATGATAATATGGTAAATTTATCTATGATACTAATTTTCTTAACTTAACTAATTATGTAGATTAATTTACATTTGATACTCATTCTCGTATATGTAATGCTTGTCCTGAAATTGAAGCATATTTTCATATAAACATTATAAGTTCTAATAATTTGATTAATGATATAGATGTACTTTGAATAATATCAAATTGCACAAGCTTGATTAAAGCAAGTAATCATCCCTCTATGTTGAAGTACATTCACTTCCATCCATTTTTTAGTCACTCACATTGAAGTATACACTTTTTCTTAATATTTTTTGTATACATACTTAGTGAAAGATGAGAAACTTTCAATAATCATTTATACTTTTATGTTCTTTCTAAAAATAATATGTCGTAAAATTATGCTCTAATTATAAAATAACATTTTTGATAGAAGAAGGTTAGTATCAACATATCTATATAAAACTCTATTAAATTATCTAAACATGTATAAAAAAGAAGTACCGTAAACATATAAAATGTATACGAAAAACCTAAAAACATATGAAAAGAAATGCAGCATCCACATTAAAATTATTTTATACAATGAAACAAATATTCGAGGAGAAAAGTTTTGAAAAATATTTCCTTCTCTACTATTTGCACATTCCCTACTTTTATTATCACATTCCCATCATTAAAATTTTCTATATTTTATGGGACTTTTCTTATTATTTTTTTTTTTAAATTTAAAAAATTCATCGAAAAATTCATAAAAAACTCATTTCATATGAAATTTTATAGAAAATATGTAAAAATATTTACACAAAATATGACAAGTTCTAATAATATCCATTCTCCATTTTTTAATAATAATATTAATAATAAAAAATAATAATGTACTATTTTTCTGTTGTTTGAAATTAGTAGGGGGTAATATCCCCATCGCATTTAATGATATAATGATTGGCCGATTGTAATTTTGAAAGACATGAATAAGGCATTAAAGGAAAAATAGAAAAGTTGGAAGTAGAAGGAACTCACAGCCGACAACAATTGTGGTCCAGTCAAAGTGTTCATAGAAGGGAAGTTGAGATTGAACTCCATCTTAAAGTTGATAGTGATTCAAATACTCTTTTCAAATTTCTACTTCCCCTTCTCTATTCATAGATTCTATTATTTGTTTTAAAGGAGTAAAAAGTAATTAGTACATATAAATGAACAACAAAAAATATCTTTTTAATAAAAAAATGTAAAAGTATTTTATTTTTCAATTATATATGAAAAAAATAGATTTCAAACCCACTCTTTCTTCGTCTCTTTAAAATAAATAAATATATGAATAATTTTATAAATATATAATTATTTATCTTTTATTTATTATTTTTCATAAATTCAATTTTCTTTTATTTTTATGTTATTTTTTCCTAAAAAAAATACTCTTTCATTTTTTTTCTTTTTCTATATTATTTTTTCTATTACAGTGGTTATTTAAAGAATTTGGGAAGAATTAGTTTAACTGAGAAAGGAAAGTTTTGATTAATGAATGATTAAAAAGGTTAGTTAAGTTTATGAGGAATATAACCTCAAAAGTAACCTTTCCCTATTCATTTTTCAAGACATCCTTTTCTCTCTCAAACTTTTCTCTCCAAGAACCATCTACCTTTTCTTTAAAATTTTTCACCCATTCTTCATTATTTTCTAGGTTTGAACCCACCATTGGAAAGTTCTTGAAAAGAAGAACGGTTCTCACTAACTAGAATCAGTTTTGATAAGTTCTTCCATGCTCAAACTTATCCTTCAAAGTTAGGGTTTTGGGGGTTCTTTGCAAGGATTTCTCCTCAAGGTGAGTCTAACCCAACTTATGTTCATGGTGCTATGTTAGGTGTGCTATTAGGTGTTCAAAGAGTTAATGAGTGCCTAGAACTCAATCCTATTGTTGAAAGAGAGCAAAAATTGAAAATTAAGAGTAAAGAAAAGAGAGCTAGTGATTTTGACTTATTCTTATGAAATATGTGATTGAATGCTTGATTTGAGTGTTAAAATTACGTTTTCGTAGTTCTGCAAAATCCCTATTTTGCATAATCCATTGAGCATAGGGGACATGCTTTGAGCGAATTTGTTCTAGGGACTTTCAAATTAAAATCCGCTGAGTGGAGGATCTTGTGCTGAGCAAATCAATTCGTTGAGCATCAGGGTCCTGTGTTGAGTGGAATTTGTCTTAGATGTAGGGTTGCTCTCGAGTCCAAATCCGTTGAGTGGATCTTCATTCGTTAAGCGGACGGCCTTGGAGCTAAATGTGTTATTTTGGTTGATTTTGGATGATGTGATGAAATGTATGATTATGAATTGATTTGAGAATTTATCCATGATGTATATAAAAGGCAATGAGGTTTGTGAGATTGAGAGGAGGTTTGGAATTAAATATTGGAATGATGGTGAAATCTTTGGTAACTTAATGTGGATGGGCCTAGGGATATGTCATGGAGTATCTAGAATTCAATGCTCATCTAAGTCATGCAGACTAAGATGATTTGTTGTGAAAGTCGATAAATACTTTACTAGTTGTCCTCTTATAGAGATAATTTGTTAATGTTACCTTGATAACGTGGGAGTTTTAGGATGACTCTAAAGTGAAAAAGACTCAGTAGTCGGTCGATTAGGTCCATGATTTTGAAGTATACATTAGATGTTAACCTTTCAATATTCGAGATTCCTCTAATCTTTCAAAAAATATCTATTTTAGTATGACCATAACTAAATGTGTAAAATTTTAGGAAAATAAAATAAAAGTATTGCAAATTATACGAGTATATGCTAATGTTTGAATACTTCATTTTAAATTCTAGTAACTTATCCTGTTATATATAATTACTGTTATAATTTTTTTCACATGATATATAATTACTGTTATTTTTTACATGAAAAGAGATAGCATGTGTGAAGAATAACTTTCTGTAAATAAAAGTGAGAAATAGTAAATTATTTTTACTCGATATAATTGCATAACTTGAAAGTAGTAACATTTTTAATTAAATAGTGTATTATAGAGATTTTATGGGTCAAATAACTATAGTAATTATATCTTACTAAATATTTAAAATATATATATATATATATATATATATATATATATATATATATTGGGTATGGATGTGAATCACCCAAGAATAATAAATGCTATCTTCTTTGACCATTAATATTTTTAAGGAAAAACAGGTGGGTGGCTCTGGACTGAACGAAGGGCATTTGTAAGAGTTTTCACTGAATTAATTCATTTAGGTTTTATTTTATTATTAAATATTTAAATTAATAATAAAAACGCTTTATAAAAGTAACTTGTTCTGCAATAAGCCTAGGAAGTAGCGAATTTCATTCACAAGTTATGGTTCTATCTTAAAGCATTATGCAAGGAGCATGCTTTCAGGGATCAAGAATGTTAAGTTGAAATATAAGAAGCAATCAATTTTTCTAACTGAATAGTCAGTCATTGACCACATTTTCTCTTTGTATTTTTAGTTATTGTCGTAATAAACATTCAAATGATATAGATTTGGACAAATGACCGAAAAGATAGTTCATGAAGAGGATTATGTTTGTGTATAAACTTATTTGGCAAGAAACAGAGAACCAATGAATATTTCAAGATATGTAGCTTGTAGTTAATATGTTACCTTTTTTATTATTAATTATTTCATAGTTGTATATGAGAGACTTTAATGTACTTTCTCCATTTTAACTTTATTTTTAGTTTTGTGTGTACTTTCTCCAAGTAAGATTAATCAATACTTCACTTCAAAAGCACTAGTAACTTCTGAAATGTTTATATTTTGGAATATTAGGGTTTAATGTCACTAGCACCCAACTGATCTACATTCACATGGTGCACCAGCCCTTGTACTATAAACTCACTATGAGTGAGCATGAACTAACTCAATGCAATTCCAGGTTCATTTTATGTATTCAAGTTTTGAAATTAAACTCAATGAATTTTGAAGACAAGATTAAGTTATACTTTAAGTCTCTCAATTAGATTCAGATTTGATTGTCAAAATTAGCTGAAAAGTTAACTGAAAAACTTGATATTTTGTAGTTAAATTAGCATATTATATCATAGGTGTATTTTAAAATATCCTTCAATCAATTTAAAGAAAGCAATACTTTATATTTTAAATAGAGATGATCCTTTAATTATGTTAACAACAATTAAAAGAAATACTACGAGTATAAAATTATTATGAAATACTTCATTCGATTTAAACAAAGTAATTCTTTATTATTTTATTATCTGACGAATATTTTAATAAAAAAATTAATTATTTATTTAATATTTCTTACAAATTTATTTTTATAAATTTATTTATAGTTTTTTTTATTAATTTATTTGTGAAATTTTTTTTATAGATTTATTTATAAAAAGAATTTTATAAAAATTGTATGAAAAATAATTTTTTACTAATTTTTATTTATAAATTTATGATAATAAAAAATTTGTAATTTTTTTTAAATTTTTTATTAATTTTAAATATTATTTATAAATTTGTTTAATAAGAAATATGATATTTTAGTGAAAATATATATAAAAAACTTATTTTTATATATATATATATATATATAAATATATAAATATATAAACTGAAGCTATAAATTAGTTCTAGATACGCTACTTCAAGTAGTCTCTGAAAAACGCCACAAGCTAGTGAGAAAATTAGGTTAAATATATAAAAAACTTATTATTCATAAGTGGATATAAATTTTTCAACTAGTCAAAAAAACTAGACAATAGCTAAAAGGTCTTAGCAAACATAATCTTATTATCTTATATCTCAAATTTATATTTTCAAGCGAAATTTAAAAATAATATGATGACATAATTTACTTGAAATCTATTAAAATTATTAAAATCTCTCAATCAAACTTCATAAGTAAAAATAAGTAAGTAATATAAAAGTAAATAAAATATCAGAGTCATGCTCATTGTCAACAATATATTAAAGTTTTTATAATTGGAAGCAAATGGGTAAAAGTAAAAATTATACAACTGAAAGCAATATAACATTAGTATATATTTTACAACAATTGGCCCTTTGTGCCTAGGGCTGTTCCCAAGTTGCCCCTACTCTTCATCACCCATCCCATCGAGTTCATCAGTAACATCCTCATTGTGATCGCTAGAGGTGGAGGTAGCAGCAGCATTTGCACCTTTATCTCCTCCTCCCTATGCGGTGGGTGGTATGTCCCAATCATAGTCTGCTGGCCATGGAACATGAGTTACATACTGTCTAGCTGAAGGACAATGAAAACCTCAGCAATAGTAGTGCCTAACTGCTGATATAGAATTATTTTATAATTACTGTAGTGTAAAATTTCATAAACTTCTCCTTCGTTGAATTACACATGAAAGTATATTAAAATTTTCTCTTACTCCATTTTTTCAATACTTTATTAGTTCTTCATACTTTCTTGAATTACATTTCTTGATTACGATATCATTATCTAAAACATTGTGTGACCATCATATTTAAATCTTTATAATAATAGTTTTACATCAAGATTAGTAACTTAACTTGAGTATATGAACGCAATGAAGGTGTAGCTAAATATGATGATGAAAATGTCTTATCATATCCATCTAGACAAGGAAAATTATGATGGAAGAAGGTAATTAACAGTCTTTTGGATAAATATGTAAACTTTTGCTTGTGTTTGGCTCATTTCCACGAGAAGATAAAAATTATGAAATTGTCAAACACACTAAAATTTAATAGCATATGCTATTGTTTCTTATACCTATACTAACTAGTAAAAGAAATATTATGATGACTTGGTGTAATTATCTTTATTTTCATCTATTATTTTTCTACCCTATTTATTTTTCAATTTTATAACTTCTATAAGGGAATAATAAATTTTTACCTCCATATTTTATAAATAATAAGTGATGTAACATACTCAAATTACTAGTTTATATTAATAGATTCCATAATATTTAAGATTTAAAAGGGACAATTCTCTAATATTATTTGAAAAAAAAAAGTAAATAAGACCCTAAGATATAAATTACAATTTTTTTTATCCCTTAATATTTCTAACTCCAGCTACAACTGTCCTACATATATTGTCACCCAACTGATGAACCTTTTCCAGACCTGACATCTGATCCCGTTCAAAATATACAATCATAACAATTAACATACATAACACAAAAAGTAGGGTAAGTTAGTGTTACAAAAGAACATACATGAATTTATAAAATAGATAAGACATAGACATTCAACATAATCTCATCCAAGTGTAAGGACCTACCTAAGGCTTTACACATAATAAAATTCATACATCACTGTGACGTGTGTAAATAGCAGGGAAATAAATGAGGGAGAGGAACAAGGATTACGCAGACACGTGGCAAGCGATCTGCAAAACAGGGAAAGGAGGAAAAGTGTGAGGCAGCGTAGAAGGAATTTCCTTTTAAGGGATTTTGTGACCTAAGTAGGGGACGTTGGTGGTTCATCTGAAGATAATCGATCGTGTTCGCACATTTTTGCACATTTTTCCCTTTTCCGTTTATCCCTACTGTTTCATAATTTCTATTGCTGTTAATTCTGCCGTTTCAAGTAATTTATGTTGAACAATTACTGTTGTATTTGGATCATTATAATTCTAGAAGTATAATTACTGTTACATTGGTGCTTTCATTGACTCTTCATGGCGGAAAATACCAGATTGAAGGAATTACAAATGGAATTGAAAACCCAGGGAAATGAGATCCAACGTATACTGGAGAGATTGAAAACTTGCGATCGACAACAGAAGGAGTACAATGATGGAAACGATGCTAAGTTTGCCAAGATTCAGGAGGCATTGGACAAGATTTTGGCAACGACTTATGGCAATGAATTACCGCCACACGAAGAGAACTCGAACTTGAGTGTTGAGGTTGTTCAAACAACAATGAAGGAAATTGCCTTGGAATTTCCCCATTTCAATGGATCAAATTCTGTAATGTCTTGGATCTTTAAGGCAGAGAAATTTTTCAATTACCATAACACACCAGATGCTTCAAGGGTAGAAATTGCAGCAATGCATCTTGAAGGAGATGTGGTACCTTGGTTCCAAATGCTGCAAAGAATGGGAGCAATTGTGTCTTGGCCTCAACTGATGCAAGCTCTAGAGTCTCAATTTGGACCATCTCCGTTCGATTGTCCCATGGGGGAGTTGTTCAAATTGCAGCAATCAGGTTCTATTGCTGAGTTCCATCTGAAATTCATGTCGCTTGCAAACAGATCTAGGGGATTAACTGAGGAAATGTTACTTAATTGCTTTATAAGTGGATTAACGAAAGAGATAAGAAGAGATGTAATAGTTATGGCTCCAAATTCCTTATTGAGAGCAGTTAGCTTGGCTAAGTTGTATGAAGATAAATATATTCCTATAAGTGAAAGTAACATTACAAAATCACATTACCCAACACATACCACCAGATATTCACCATCTACGACTACAACTTTTACAAACAATCCTAAACCAACACCAAAATCCAACTTACCACCATTATTACCCACACCTAATGCTCCACCATTAAAATCACAAAATGTTAAGAAAATAAGCCCAGCTGAGATGCAGTTGAGGAGGGAAAAAGGACTTTGTTACTTCTGTGATGAGAAGTTTTCTTTCAGCCATAGATGCCCAAACAGGCAAATTCTCTCCTTGCAATTGGAGGATGTTGATTCTTCTGAATTGGAAGGGACTGATATGTCAACATATGAGGCTGAAGAGGGAGTATTGCAGGAGAACAGTACCGATCATCACTTATCTTTGAATGCCTTAAAGGGAGGGACAGGAGTTGGAATCCTATTGTTTCATAATTTTTGTTGCTGTTAATTCTGCCGTTTCAAGTAATTTGTGTTGAACAATTACTGTTGTATTCGGATCATTATAATTCTAGAAGTATAATTACTGTTACAATCACAAACAAGACTGACGTCTTCCGGAAGACTATATGAATTTCAGATATATAGGACTAGCACCTGATGTGTACTCCAGGACCATGGACTTAACCGGCTGACTACTGAGTCTTTTTCACCCACGGATCATCCATAAAGCATCACCACACCCATCTCACATCAGGGTAGCCTCACCAACTATCATAAAGACAATTGGTAAGACCTCCATCGACCTTCACCACATAAAAATCTTAGTCTATGTGACCTAGAGAGTCATTAAGGTCTGTATACCCTATAACATATCCCTAAACCCATACACACTACATTATCAATATCATACTCTTATCATAAAATCAAGCTCCCCTCAATAGGAGCACCAAGGCCTCATGCCAACATAAATATCATTCATTTCATTATAAACTTCTCCTCAATATGAATTACATGACCCCTTACCCATTTCATGCTCATCATTCTCAATCATACATTTCTACTCATTATTCAGCTCAAATTGTACTACTCTGTAGTTCAACATACTTAGGAAACTAAATAAGGAATAACAACAATTCAAAATCTCATTATCACAGTAGTCATTTAACATATTATTCCGCATAATAATCTCATCAAATACCACTAGATTTCCAATCAAGTTACATTAACAATGCGTTTAAAGTAATTCTTAACATCTCAAACTCACTTCATTATTGCAACATAAGCACACTCAATCAGAACAACAACCAAACCTATGGTCAATTACTCAAATTACAACAGTCCAATTTAACAGGTTCATAAATCATAGTATTCAATCCAAGCAACGCAGATTTCACATTCATTCAACACACCGAACATTCCACTCTCAATCAAGGGTAGCAATCCAGAATCAGGCCACCTACTCAGTTCCTAATCTATGTTCCCCTAATCCTATTAAACTTAATTTACGACTAGTTTCCCTTGTCTAGGTATGATTGTTCAGATATTTCTTTTTTCTATTTCACAAATCTAGACCAAGCTCCAATCGCTCTATTTAGAAATTCTGCAGAAAACCACTTTGATTTACTAGACCCAGTTCATAAATTTAATACATTTAAACAATGTTAAATCAACTTATCTCATTTTCTTTTCAAGAAAAATTGATGGGTCGGATAATTCAAAATGGTTCTCCTACAAAATTTCACAACTGAAACAAGAATTCAATTAGTTTAACTCAAACAAAATTCATCCCACACCAGTCAATTTACTCCATATTAGATTATCACATTTTGTTCAAGGATTCAAACAAAGTCCATATCATAAGTCTAGTTACAACAGATTAATTTAGGCCTATTTTCATAAATTATTGGATCACTAATTCAAAGTAGATTCTTCTCCAAAATTTCAATTAACCAACTCCAATTTATCACACCACCAAGTCACAAGTTTCACACCCCTCTCGAAGCACATTTTCATACCACCTGGAACCAGATTCTTATCATTCAAAATTCAAGCAAACTCAATTTGTAATAAACATGTATACCACTAAACATGGATACAATACTCAAATCATTCACGTCTAATTTAAGTGCAGATTCTTCAACCATTTAACACAGATTCAATCACAGTCCAGGGTATATCAGTCCATAACAAGCCCAAAATCATATTTCTCTACAATTCAAAACTCAACCTAACACTAGCTTCCCTTAACTTAAAGGGATTCCTAAAACAGTGCACTGTCGTCGCCTCTAAGCAAAGTTCCAAGTGCTCTAACTAGTTATCCAAGTACCTGTTTCACAATCCAAACACATCACTAAGAATTTAAGGTAGCATAGAGCCATATTGATGGGAAAAGAGTCACATGCAAGGGAGTAAGGTCCACATGCAAGGAAAAAATAGTTTGGGAGTAGGGGTTTTGGAGCAAAGAAAACTTACCCAAATCAAAATTCCAATTGGTTGGATATGATCTACTCTTCACAAGTTTCGATTTGGTACCTTCAGATCTTGAAATGGATGAATGAAGGGAAAGATAAGTTAAAGAGAAGGAGAGAGTGGAGAAAAGGGTTTTAGAGAGATAGTTGATTTAAATTAATGAAGGTTGAAAAGACTTTATTTTTTATTTATAATCTTTTTTAAAACTCTACCAAACACTTTCTCCCTTTACTACTTAAGTCATTGTCTCACTATAACTATCTAACACTAAATCTTTATAGGTGATGTAGAAGTTTTTATACTATTAAGATTAACTAATTAAAAATTATTTTTAATATAAATTATAAATAATTATTATAAAAGTTAATAAACATATTATAATTAACATTTTGTGAGTAGATAATTCATATTTATTTTGAAAATGAAAATGAGACTTATCTTTAAATCATATTTCCTTTTATATTAATAATTAAATGGTAAAATTGATATTTTTTTAATGTGATAAAAATAATGTTTATTTTTGTAACGAAACTTTTCTTTATATATATAATTATTATTATTATTTTAAAATAATTGTATTTTTAGAAAAACTTTACATATATTATTGAGAGTTTAAAGAGTAAAAAATATTTGAACAAATATTTTAATATATAATTTTAGAATTTTTATTCCGATCTACATAATGATGATATGATAATGTTGCTTAAGCACTTCAAAACTTGAAGTTAAGAAAAATGTAGAAGAATTCATTGCTTAAGTGATTAAGAATTCGTGTATAAGTTGAATGTAATGGTAACATAAGTTTGAGCAACTACCTATATTTAAGGAATCTATAGAGCATCTAAGAGTAATTTACCAAAGTTACTTCTCATATGTGGATTTTCATATGTCAGATCATCATTAAATAACTTACATTTAATTTTACTTCAATAAAAAAATTAAAAAATTTTAAACAAGTTATTATTTATTTATTTTAATTGAAATTTAATCAATATAGAAAATAATATTTATTAATATTGTTGGTTGTTATTTGGTGAAATAATTTTCTAAGTAACTTATTATATTATTTAAGATATTTTTTAATGATAAGGTGATTCAAACAATTTAAAAATTTATTTAAACACTTCATTAAGCATCTTTTATTAGAGATGTTCTTATCATTTCTAATGGTTAACATCTAAATGAAACAATAATATATGTGATAACAGGTTTTATACAAAATAGGTTTTAATCATTAGGTTATATTAAAATAAGTTAAAAAAAAATATCATATCCTAAATAGAGATTAAAATAAAAGATTTGATCTTCTTATAAAAACATAAAAAAAATGTCATGAAAATACGGAACTAAGTTATACTAAAAAAAGCCTCATAATTAAAATCATAGGCAATTTCATCATGCATCATCTAATAGTGAACTAAAAAGGAAAATGTCTATAAAAACAAACAACAAATTATCCAAGTCAATCTAGATTCCTAAAGCAAACATAATAATTATTACAAGTATACCTAACACACCTATTTTGATACCTAGATAATGCGTACTCGTAATATATGATAGGAGAAATTTTTATAATTTGAGACTTGAAAAATAAGCTTTAAAGTAAGTGTTGCAAAGAAGACAACTTCAAATAAACAAAAAGAAATGTCTAAAAATTCAAAAGACAGTCTAATGGAAAGAAGAGAAAATTTTGGATTAGAAGAATATTATGATGTAGATTATCCTAGAAAAGAGGTAAAACATGAAAACACAAGTAGAGGTTGTCACTTCATAGGAAAAAAACCTAGTCTCATGCACAAGTAGGAAGCAAGGAATGATGACATTATGTACTATAGAAGCAAAATACATCTCTACTACTAGTTAGCAAAAATACATCTCTACTACTAGTTAATACTCACAACTTTTATGAAAAATGAGTTAGAAGATTATAGCATCTATGAAGGTAATATTCCTATTTTATGTGGTAATAATGCTACCATAAGCCTATCTAAGAATTTTATCATGCATTTTTGAGCAAAACATATAAACATTAAACATTACTTTATCAAAGATTATGTACAAAAGGAAAATATGAACTTCCAATTTGAATCTATAGATGATCAACTCATTGATATTTTTACAACTTTCCTAGTGACAGCTAGACTAGTGCATTTACAAAAATTATTAGGCATGAACTTTGTTAAAATTGATTAATTCATATATGTCCTTACAATATATAGATCATGCATAATTTTATAATTTGAAATGTCTAATGAACTAGTTGACCACATGCATTACATCAACTTCTTATGTAGGAAGAAAAAAGCTTGTAACATTGAGTTGTGGTTTTAAAATCCTTAGGTTTCAAAAACTTTTATTTGAAAAAAGACCAAATCCAATCTGAAGACTAATTGTCCATTTCACTTGCATTTGTACCTTCTATACCACCTCAAATCTAAACTTTGTTTGCTTCTTACCAAAGCAACCTAAGCCCAAAAAAAATATAAACATGAACCCTTCATCATCAACTATAAAGTCTTCTATAAATGCTCCTCATACTCAATAAACTTAACCTCAACCTCAATTTCAACAACTTATACATCAACAACAATTTACTTATCCTTAAATGTCACCACCCTCTAAATTTTACCAACATTACTATTAGAATCTTTAACTGATACATCTACCATAAATCAACCAACCTACATAGTGTCAAAATATCAAGACAAAAGTAAACATATTATAATATGACACAATGTTTGTAGAAAAACTTGATACTATTCTTCAGCAGCCTCCCTTTCTTAAATAGGTGGCAGAGTATATCTTTTACATTAATATGAGATATTCTTGAGAATATACAATTAAGAGAAGGATTACAGGAGATATACAATTAAGAGAGGGATTACAGGAGATTTGCTGTTACAATAATAATTATCAAAGATTCCTAACAGCTAATCTATAAAAGATAATAAAATATATTTATGCCTATTAACCTATTAACATCCCCCCTCAAATTGATGGTGGTAAGTTAACCAACAACAATTTGCCAACAAGAAACTGATGGCGCTGCCTAGTCATAGCTTTTGTAAATATATCAGCAACTTGAAGATCTGTGGAGATGTAAGGGAGAGAGATAACATTATTGGTCAATGCTTCCCTAATATAGTGACAATCCACTTCAATATGCTTGGTACGTTCATGGAATACAGGATTTGCAGCAATCTGAATAGCACTTGTATTATCAGCATGAAGAGGTGTAGGATTAGGTTGTAAAAAACCAAGTTGCTCCAAAAGACTACGTAACCACACAACTTCAGCACAAGCAGACGACATTGAACGATATTCAGCCTCAGTAGAAGATTTAGAAACACGATCTTGCTTCTTACATTTCCAAGAAATTAAGGCACCACCAAGAAACATACACCAACCTGTGGTAGACCTACGAGTATCTGGACAACCTGCCCAATCCGCATCACTGTATGCCATAAGCTTTAAGGATGAGTCTTTCGGAAAGAATAATCCACGTGTAGGTGATCCTATAAGATAGCGGATAATGCGACGAACAGCAACAAAATGAAGATGCCGAGGAGAAGACATAAACTGGCTGACTTGGTGAACAGCATATGAAATGTCAGGCCTAGTTGTTGTTAGGTATATAAGAATACCTACCAAACGTCGATAGAGAGTTGGATCTGACAAAAGATCTCCTTCATCTTTCCTGTATTTAACATTTACTTCTATAGGAGTATCAACTGGAGTAGTTCCATCTAAACCCGCCAATTTGATCAAATCCAGAATATACTTTTGTTGGTTTAAAAAGATACCATTGGATCGATGATGTACTTCCAATCCTAAAAAGTATGTAAGTTGTCCAAGATCTTTCATGCGAAATGTTGCATGTAGTTCAGCTTGCAGCTTAGTAATTAGTCCATTATCAGTTCCCGTAATGATGAGATCATCCACATAAACCAAAATGAGAACTATACCCGTGGAAGACTTGTGAAAGAAGAGAGAATAATCATATTGACTCTGTGTGAAGGAGAACTTAAGGAGCGTAGTACGAAACTTCTCAAACCATGCCCGAGGAGCCTGTTTAAGCCCATACAAAGAACGTCGTAGTTTACAAACATCAGTAGAAGAAGAAGAAGTCATATCAGAGGAAAGTTTCATGTAAATTTCTTCTTTGAGATCACCGTGAAGAAAAGCATTTTTTACATCCATTTGATGCAATGGCCAAGATTGAGAAGCAGCAATAGCGAGGATAGTCCGAATTGTTGTCATCTTGACAACAGGAGCAAATGTCTCCTCATAATCAATGTCATATTGTTGTCTATTAGCAAGAGCCACTAATCGAGCTTTGTAGCGATCCAAAGAACCATTAGAGCGAAGCTTGATGGAGAAAACCCATTTACTTCCAATAGGTTTTACTGTGGGAGGACAACACACAATGTCCCAAGTGTGATTTTCTTGTAGTGCCTGTAGTTCTTCCTTCATTGCCTTTTTCCAACATTCGTGTTCCATAGCCTGTGTATAACTAGAAGGAATAGAAATGGAAGACAAGGTAGTTGATAAAGATACAGGTGTAAAAAAACATACCAATAAGGGGGTTTAGATAATCGAGTGGATCGACGAAGGGGTAAAACAGGATCTGGTGCAGGAGTAGTGACAGGATCTAGTATAGGAGTAGTAACAGGATCTAGTGCAGGAGTAGTAACAAAATCTAGTGCAGGAGCAGTAACAGGATCTAGTGCAGGAGCAGTAACAAGATCAAGAGTAGGGGCAGAATCATGAAGGGTACCAGAAGGATGGTGACGACGTCTTTCCACAACCTGTGAAGAATCTGAAAAATGTAGCATAAAAGATAAAGAGGAAGATGATGGTGCAACATATGATGAAAAGAAATATTGATTTTCAAAGAAAACCACATTCCTAGAAACTCTAATGCGACGAGCATGAGGATCATAACAAACATACCCTTTTTGAGTAAGAGCATATCCTAGAAAAGCACACTTAACAGATTGGGCAGTTAATTTATTACGTTCATGAATAGGAAGATGTACAAAACAAACACAACCAAAAATACGAAGATCAGAGTATGAAGGTGAATGCCCAAACATCTTTAAAAAAGGAGAAACATTATGTAGGATAGGAGAAGGTAACCAACAATTATACCACCATCTTAACAACAATTATGTCCTACCTTATAAGAATTATGTCCTACCTTATATTGTTGATGACTAAAGGGGGAAAAAATAAAATTTTAAGTTTCTCATTGATATTATTAATAAATGTTACATGTTTTTTACTCCAATATAATAATTATTATATGTTTGTTATTAACCTTGTGATATTTTGTTCTTAATTCTTTTCATATATGTTATGGTTTTAAGATTAACGTATTATATTTACCATCATATAAAAAAAGGGAAAGATTGTTAAAATTTGAACAATTTATTGAACAACTCTCACATCTTATCTTATATTGTGATGATAATAAATAAGAATTAATTTTAAATAAATTAAAGTTTAATAAAAAAATATTTAAAAAATAATTATCTTATAATTAATAATAGTTATAATTAAAATATTAATAATATAATTATATATATATATATATATATATCATACGACTAATAAATCAACTACTAAATTCATTCTCATTTACAAATCTTATTTTTGAATATTTTTATGTGATTTAAAATTAATATTTTTTTATATATTATTATGTGAAGAAATTTATATAATAAATAACAAAATTATATAAAAAATTATATGTAAATTTAAATCAAAAGATACAAAGGAAAATGAATTTTGTAATATGATATAAAATCATAATCAAATTTCTCTTTCAACAACTCATTTAATATAATTAAATATATTATCTCGTAATATGATATAAAATTATATAAAGAATTATATGTTGATTAAATCTAAATTAAAAATTTCTAATGCAAAATAATCAAATATATGAAAAAGAAATAATTTGTCTATTATCAAAAAGATATATTTTATGTTTATATTATATTTTCTTTTTAATAGGTATAATTAAATCTTAAGTCTTTCCACAAAAGAATTATTAAGAAAAAAAGTAACACATATCACAATAATCTTACTTATCTTAGATATTAGAAAATTATGATTAGAATATTTGAAGAATATCAAAGTTGATTTTTTTTTTTTTTTTACAATGGTCATATTCTTAAAGCTTATAAAAATAAAGGATAATAAACGCAAAAGACACAACTACAATATAAAACAATCTATACAAATTTCTCACTCAAGCCATATAAAAAATATTTATTATAAAATTTAATAATAGAGAAAACTATTATTAATCATTTATTTACTAAAATTAGAATTTTAATTAGAAAAATTTTATTATATATCGTTCCACAATATTTTTTTATAATCTTTTCTTAAATATTTTTTCTTTATAATTAAAAGTGATTATTATTGCAATCCTTAATTTTAAAGAGATTAAGAAAAAATAGACAAAAATAATTTAATATATTCATCATAGTTAATATTGATAATGAAAATATTTATTTGTAATTAGATTTATTATAGTAAAATTCTTTAAGAATTTTTTTAAGAGTTTTTAAAAAGAAAATTTTATATACTCTTAGAGTTACAATGAACCATTATAATAACATTTCAGAGATAATTTTATACAATATTTCTTTTAAAATCAATACGAACTTCAACGAATATAAAAATAAAATAAAAATAATAAGATGAAAATATGTTTATTTTATAGAATTTTTAAATTTTTTCTAAACGTTTTTAAAACAATATAAGAAGTAACACTTTTTTTATATAAATATTTTTTATCTAATTATTTAACCAACATAAAATTTTTAAATTCTCTATAACTTTATATTCATGTCAGTTATAAAATTGACATAAAAATATATATATAATATTTTCATAGAAATTATTTCTTATAAAACAATGATGATGACAGTATTTTATTACTTTAAAATTATTATACTATGATATTGACATATAACATTCTTAAAATTAATATATCAATATTATTAATTAAAAATTAATAATATTTTTCTCATAATAATTTATATATTTATTAAATACTAAATACTAAAACACTAAAAATTTTGAAGATATAAATTTTAAAGATATCAAAAACTTATTTAATTAAAAAATATATAGATCACATTGTAAAAATAACTTATTTTATTATTAAATTTACTATAAAAATGAATGACTATGATAACAAATATTTTTATCCCAAAAACTCCTTATATGGTGAGTCACCTTTAGCCGAGAGTCAAATCACACGCATAAGTGACAAGTGATTCTCATCGATGTAATCGACTATATATGTACATCAGAGAGATTTCAAAAGGCTAAAAAACATTCATATAAATCAAGGAGAGAATACCGCCTCCATGTGAATGTCACGTGACGTCATTTCATATGTCCCGCTTGGAATCCCACCACATTTCCTCATGCTGTAACAGCCGACAGATTCATCGTGTTCATACATATAAAAAAAAAATATATATATATATATATATAAATAATAAACTATACTCAAATATTCCTAAAACTTTTTCAAAATACATTTATATTTTCTAATATACATTGTCTTTTCTTATATGTGAGTGTTAATATAATATTTTAAAATTCAAGGAATACAAAAAGTTTAAAAAGACATCACAACTTAATGTTTTTAAAATAAAAGAAATGTTTGCATAGATTTTTTTTTTTTT